>CM062812.1:744948546-745548546 GCA_031772625.1 Pinus tabuliformis | reverse complement strand
TGTCAACACTGGTCAAAACCCTTCCTACAACTTCGGTCAACACAAGAACAAAAAAACTGTCCTTCTTTGCACGTGTGGAGAGCTGCCTAAGAAATCCATACCCAATCATGAAAGGAGAGAGAGATACGTGAGTGAAGTGAAGTTTCTAAATGAGGAGGAGGCTCCTTCTATTTATATGCAACGTTGTGGGCTAGCCAACCTTGATAATTTGTCCATAATAGAAATAAATTCATAATTCCATTTGTACATGTCAGAATGAGATGATCTTTAGATCAATCCTACACCTCTCGGAAAGAGAAATCCAATAAAAATATCCGTTGCCTCATATGAGCTGTCCAAGGTGAAGTTTGGCCCCAGTTGCCAAATTTAACAACTCTCCTATGTGCCGGAATGTAGACTTTGTAGGCCTTTGAGACCTCACTGTAGCCCACAATGATCCCTCTCTTAGAGGAGGGCTCGAGCTTAGTCCTCTTCTCTGATGGAACATGGACAAACTGTATTATCGAATATACAAAGGTGGCTCACTTCTGGTCTCACTCTTGTAAAATTCTCCTCAAGAGTCTTGTCCTCCATTGTCGTGTGAGGACTCCTGTTCTATAGGCATATTGTTGTTTTGCAGGCCTCCACCCACAAGAACATAGGAAAGTCCTCATCATGGATTGTTGCCTTCATTGCTCTAACTATGGTCCTATTCCTCCTCGTCACAACCCCATTTTGTTGAGGTTTGTAAGCACTGTGAGTTCTCTCTTGGTTCCTGCCTCCCAGCAGAAACCCTTGAACTCGTTGGAAGCATACTTACCACCATTGTTGAAATTATGGTGTAGATTTGCAATTGCTCATGAAGTTTTAATCAAAATCACAAGACACAAGCCTACTCTATTGCTCTGCGGAAGTTAATTCACAATTTAGAACAAAACTTTCAGACATGAAATAAGAAATCACACACATGCAAATAGTATTTTTCCCGAGGAAAACAAACTGCTAAAACGCCCAATGCCTGCTTGCATCAAATAAAAAAAATAGAGATGTATTACAATTGCTTTGCTCAACTGAACACAACTTGCAAGTGCATAACCCTATCTCTTTGCTCATTGAGAAGCTTTGACCTAGACTTAGTCAATTTCTTCCTTTGCTTGAGCCCCTATTTGCTTGCGCAATTCCTGAGGAAAATAGGCCCCAATTAATTAGAAATTTCCTCCAAAATTCTTTCACAATGCCTCAGGGTTGATCACTTGACCTCATGCAACAATTGTACACTCAACACGTTTACAATTGCTGGTTCACTGCCTTGGAAACTCCACCACAACTAGGCAATTCGTATTCTTTGCATGCATGTGCTAATTATTAGCTGATTGATCAATTAACTAGATGATCTCTGAGTTAGGTTGATGTCCCACTACTTAACTGACCACCGACTAGTTCTATCAACAGTTAGAACTAGTTTAACTGATCACAACTGAAATTAACTCAACCTAGGCTCCTAAAATTTAGGAATCACTACATACAACTGAACTTCATGCCCTTAACTCGAATTAACTGAGCTAGACTCCTATAAAATAGGAATCAACACATGCAAACTAAACTTCAACTCATTAACTCAAATTGAGTGTTCTTAATTGAGTGACAAGAGCCATGTCACCTCAGTTAACTCCTCCAAGTTGTCTACTAATGTGGAATTTCGAATTTCCTCAATTTGATTAAGGCAAAATCAAATTGAGACTTTCTTGCTACATTTTCAACAATTCTCTGAATTTAACACCTTGATCTTCTTCCCAGTTTGGTTCTCCACAAGAGCTTTAAACTCTTGGAATTGACTGAAAACTCCATCCTTGCTCTTCAAGAAGTAGATCCATGTCCTCTCGAAATAATCATCTATAAATGTCACAAAATAACTAAACCCCGTGATCAACTCCACTGACATAGGACCACATTCATCCGAATGCACCAAGTCCAATACTCTGTTGAACTTTGGTCCCACTGTGAGGAAACACTGCCTTGGCATGCTTGCGAAGTGTGCATCCTTTACACACCCTGCTGCTCCACCTTAATCTTTGGAAAACCAGTGACCACCTCCTGCAACAATGGTAAAGCCTTGTAGTGTAGATGTCCCATCCTCCTACGCGAAAGCTTACTTTGGCTGTCATTGTCATGCACCAAGGCCTTCATAGGCCGTCCTCTCAATACATATAGCTTGCTCTACCTGATCCCTATCACATGCCTCACACTGGGATCTACTCCTCTAGGCCTCACAAAAACTTTATCTCCCATGAAATTGACCTCAAGTCCTCTGACCACTATGGGAAATACAAAGAGCAAGTTATTCTACAACCTAGGTACATGTAACACCCCCTTAACTTCCATAGGACTCCTCCAGTCCAGCCAAAACTATATGCTGCCAACACCCTCCACTACATATCTCGCATTATCTCCAAGCTCTTCATGGAGATCTTAGTGCTTCTTGGCAAAGCTGGTAAAGAGGTCTTGAGATCCTATCATATGACGAGAAGCTCCACTGTCCACAAACCACACACCATGAGTGATGATGCCAAAAAATCAAGAGACTAAAGAAAACTCTTTTTAAAACTTCTTGAAAATCTCATCCATTTACGCTACTACTGCTATAGAAGTGTTCCCTTTGCCTTTCGTTTTGTTGGGACACTATCCGGCATAATGACTGAACTTGTGACATGCAAAACATTTAACTTTGCTCATGTCTTTTTTGCCTTGTGAAGGTGCTTGTTACGAATATAAAATTATATAAAATAAAAGGAATATAAATAAATATAAATAATAAATAATCAAATGACGATTATCTTAAATAGTCATTAGTTAAGTGAAAATGCATGTTTAAAAGACAATCATGAAAGGACACTTGCCTAGCTATATAAGCAGAGCCTCATTGTAACATTCAACATCTTTGTACATTTCATTCATATATATAAAATATTATTTATAAATACCTTGTGTATTTTTACATTTAAAGTCAACAAGCTACAGTTTTGTTGCTTCAGTGGTATCAGAGCCATGCGAGTCTTTGAACGTTATCCGCCACACAATATGTCGTTAAGTTTTCACCCTGAATTCATTGAGCAGTTAAGTGAAATTCAAGAAATGTTTCAACAATTAGAAAAATCATGTGCAGAAATTACAACATGTCTAAAGGAAGGATATGCAGAAATCCATAATAAGGAAGATGATAGCGATGGTGAAGAAACGAAACAAGGTGAAGCAGGAGAAGAAGATTTTGATCAGAATGATGATAATGAAAATGAAGATGTAATAGATAATGATGAATATGAAAATGATATCGATCAAGATGAGGATCCAGATGAAGCTGATCTTGATGTGGATGAGAATGATATAGATCAAGATGATGATCCAAATGAAGATGATGTGGATGAGGATTATGTAGATCAAGATGATGATCTAGATGAAGATGATGTGGATGAGGACTATCTTGAGAAACAAGAAGATGAACAATATCATAACAATGAGGAAGATGCTGAAGAAGACATTGATGATGATGAAGAGGAAAATATGGAAGAAGAAAAAGAAGATATTTTTGAAGATAATTATGAAGATGACATATTTGAAAAAGAAAAAGTGGATTATGGGAAAGAGGAGGAAGAAAACCATGATCAAAATGATGAGAATAATGGAAAATCGATCAGATGGATGTCAAGACGACGTTCCTTAATGGTGAATGGGAGATGAAGTGTACATTGAACAACTAGAAGGCTTTGTAGCACACAACATTGAAACTTGCAGATTGTAGAGAGCATTATACAGGCTCAAGCATGGTTCTAGGACGTGGTATAAGCGCATCGACAGATACTTGCGAGGGATGGGCTACATGAAGAGTGAGCCTCTACTATTTGATGGTTGGGGGTGAGGTACTCATTCTCGTCCTATATGTGGACAACTTGTTCTTAATAGGATCATTGGGGCTCATAGAAGAATGCAAGAGGGACCTTGCAACGGAGTTCAAGATGAAAGACTTGGGGTTAATGCACTACTTTCTAGGCATGGAGGTGTGGCAGATAGATGGGGAGATTTTCCTTGGACAAGGGAAATACTGCATCGAGATCTTGAGGAGATTCAGGATGGAAGATTGCAGAGCCATGTCTACACCCATGATAACCAATTGGAGGAAGGTAGATACATCTAAGGAGAAGGATGTGGACCCCACATTATACAGGAAGTTGATTGGCTCTCTTATGTATTTGGTCAACACCAGGCCAAATATATCCTTTGCGGTAAACTCTCTGAGTCAGTTCATGGTTGAACTGAAGAGGGTGCATTGGACAACAATGAAGCATGTGTTGCGTTATTTGTGAGGTACAATCGAGTATGGGATCAAATATACTCGAGGTGATGGTGTTAGGTTGATGGGCTATATTGATGCAGACTGGGCAGGCAGTACAATGGACAAAAAGAGCACTTCAGGGTGTTGCTTTAGCATGGGATTGAGAGTTGTCTCTTGGTACAACAGGAAGCAGAACTCCGTGGCACTGAGCTCTGCAGAAGTGAAGTATATAGTAGCGAGCATGGCAACATGTAAGGCCATTTGGCTTCGGAAGCTATTAGTAGCCTTGTTTGGTCAGAAGGTGGAGATTGCGATACACTGCAACAATTAGAGTTGCATCAGGCTCTTTGAGAATCTTGTGTTTCATGACAGGTCAAGGCATATAGACATCATATATCATTTCATCAGGGATTGACAATTGTGTATAGCGCAGGACAATCCAACTAGGATATGTGTCCACAGATCAACAGGTAGGAGACATCTTGATGAAGGCCTTGGCGAAGGCAAGATTCATCTTCTTTAGAGATAAGTTGGGTGTTATGCAGAACACCTTCCTCGCGAAGAGGGAGTGTTAGATTTTGTAGCTTGGATGGGTGTTCTAGTCTCAGGAGGTGTAATTGAAGCTAAGAGCACAAGAGAATTAAATATCCCCAAGCCCAGGAAGTTTTTCCAAGGAAAAATGTCTTAATTAGATTATTAACTAGTTTTTAATTATTTTGCTTAGTCTAACTTAAGAAAACAAGTTAATTAATCAATATTAATTGAGATAAGTCTATTCTCTCTAGTGACTTCTAGAAAAAGTGTTTGATGGAGTCAAGATGATCTTAGCCATCGATCGAGATTAGATCTTTGGTCATTGAATTCTTAATGAGAGATTATAAGAGGAAATTAATGGGCATCTCGGAGATCATTGAAGTGATGCATAGTGATAATGTGGGGTTTGACACCAGTGAGGGTTTCAATAGTGATTGAGTGATAAGCATTTTTTGAGTTTATTCTTCCAGTGTCTGATTTTTAGAGGGAGGTTCTTTAGGGGCCGAATTATTTTCTGCAAAGGAGGTTGACTTTGCTAGTGCGAGTTTGCCAGTTTACCAGTGCGAGTTTCTAGAAGCCCTGATTGAATTACTAGTTGCTAGTGCGAATCGCTAGAGGTAGTTTGAGCGGTTAAAGCGAGTTGTTGGAGGCAACACGATTTGCAGAGAGAGGTCGAATTTCCAGAGGAGATTAAATTGCTCCAGGCCGCATGTGTGGGTCAAGTTTATGTCGTATTGGAGGGCCGAGTTGCTTCCAGAAGGCCAATTTGCATCCAAAGGGTCGAATTAACTTGCAGAAGTGAAGATTGATTTTTGTCGGAGCCTTGCCATTGAATGATAAGCAGTTGTAATTTCTATCGATTACATATTTGCTGAAGAAATAATAAAACCCTCATCTTCAGAACTAGTTTTCCCCACACTAGAGTTTTCTAGGGACAATTTGTCCAAAAATATTAGTGTTCATTTTATATCTGTGGTTTTCTTAGTTCCTGTGAATTTTTAATTGGTGAATATTGGAACACTGTTTTTATTCAGTATTTGCAGTTTATAAATTTGCGGAGACAAATAGTATTTAAAAGATATGTTGGATAATTACCAGATAACAGCAATAATTTTCACAAGAGGAGTCCCGATATGGGGTCACCTATGATGGATATTCATATAAAGGTAGATGACGACCAATAGGCTTCTAAGGAAAAATCGTGACTTATGTACAAGGTTCCAATCACCAAATGGAGGAAAATCGCTTTTCCAAGAGAGGCTGAATTTATGAGGCACAAGACCTAGTGCTTGATTAGTAGGATGAGTGTTGGAAAGGCCAAAGGTCAAGGCAAGGAGAAGGGGTTTTCAACAATGTGTTTTAGCAAGGACAAGGCACTTGAAACCCTCAAAAAGCCCCTAGGTAGAAGCTAAAACCTAGCTAGGGTTTGTTGGAAATCGGGAGGTTTTCATCTTATTATTAGATTTCCATTACATGATAATTACTTGTGAGACTGTTAGCATTTTTATTATTATGTTTTCTTCCTTCATCAAGCAATTACCATAAAACATGAAGATCACAGAAGACAATAAAACACAAGATATAGGCTCCAAGTTAGGGAAAAACCCCTCCAAGGGGAAAACCTAGAAAATATCTTCTTATAGAATCAGATCAAATGAGATATCCAAGACCCATAACCACAAAAATTCCCACCTCTAGATGCCAAGACAAACCTTCCTTCTTTTCAGCAGATTCATCAACAAGAGATCAACAACAAGTCTTCAACTAGGTAGAATTTCCACAAGACAGATATCAAGAGAGAATCTTCCTCAAACCAGAATTCGGCCCTCCTATTCTTCGCTGTCCTTTCCTGTGATGTTAAGAAGAAATCATGTGAAGTGTGTGTCAAAATGAGCTCCAACTTCCTGTTACCTACCATTTTGTGGGTGATACCCCTAGGATTTTTTTCTAGAAGATGGTCCTCAGCCGACAGCTAGTAGCCCCTTGCAACCACCAACTAGCTTGTTGTGCCACTTCTCCGCCACTTACGCCAACTATGTGGTCCCTCACCCATTTGTCATGATCCTTTGTTTGACAGTGGGCCTCCCTAACCTAAAGGTATGCCTTGTAATTTGGTAATTGAGTATTGTAGTTTACTTATCATCGAAACTTTTGGGCATGGATTAATGAGGGGATTTGACGGAAAGAGTGGGCTGGGTCTGTGCTCTTGTCCCCTAGATCTCTTTTGGATGTTAACCTTGGACCCTAGTTCTATGGGATCTCTTTTACTGACCTTTGGGCTTTAGGGATGATACTTCATGGGAAACCTTGATTTTGGTTGCGTGGTCCCACTCCCTCATCCACATATATCACTCCCCTTCCTTTCATTATTACCCCATTCATCATTCCTCCCACTTGGGTCCACATTCCTCAATTGTGTCCACATAGGGTTAGCCTTCCGCTTCCACTTGCCCACACCTTGGGTCGGGCTTGGAACGATGCCCCGGAGGTTGATGCAGGTGAAAAGAAACGTAAAAGCATAATTGGCCACGTTCAATAGGGAAATGTACCACAAAATGCAAAAGATGTCCGAGACAAACACATTTAGCACGTGGGAAAATGCCAATGCATGAGCTCTACCCCATTTTCATGGCCATCACCCAGGTTCTTGTAGGCCCTAGACGAACCTATTTTATCATTTAGGAACCCATGATTGGCCCTGTTGAAGTTTCTAAGTTTACTTAATTTAGAAATCCTTAATGCACTTTTTCTGATTTATTCCTACCTAATTGCTAAATTTTCTTTAACAAGTTATTTGCAAAGTAAATACTGAAAATAAACACCAGTGCATGCTCAACATATTACAGATCAACACCTAAAAGAAACAAGAACAAACACACCACATGACACCATTATTTTTGGACCAATGTTCCCGGAAAAACCCAATGCGGGAAAACTGGTGCAACTATCTGAGGGTTTTCTTATTAAGCAATATCAGAGTACAATCTGGGTGCCGAAACTGGCCTACCCAATAGAGAATTTCCTTAGCAGCTATACCTCACAGTTTGAGAGAAATCTCTTGGTTGAAACCTCGGAAAATCCTTCCGGCAGTTCCTCAGCACAAAACTGCTCGTGCAACCCCAACGTCTGCCCAATTTGGGTTGCGTCAGCCCCTCTCTATCCCATGCTGGCTCTGCGTCAACCTTCCTTGGCCTGTGTCAGCCCCAGGAGGCCCTACGTCAGCTCTGGGAGCCTCTGCGTCAGCTACGCTGGCCCCTCTGGTGCTCTGTGCAACACTTTACTGCCTCTGCATGGCTCTGCGTGAGCCCTTGCTAGCTCTGTGTCACCCTCCTTGGCTGCTGCGCTGCTCTCCTGGCACAATCTCTGCCTTCTTTGTTTCTCTGTACTCAATGCCCCTCAGCTGCTTTCCCGATCACTAATTCTATCTCTCTTAGCAAACCTCGCTCTAGAGAATAGAATCACTGATCATCTGGTGTCTCTCCAAGTGACCCTCAAGCCTCCTCTTATACTTTTCCTGTTGACATCTCAATGGTTGAGATTAAGTCCCTAATCAACAACTAAGATTAGATCTGGCTTGATCCATGTTTTTTGGACCACTCTAACACAGATTCATATTAATACACATTAATATTTTATTTTCCCTAAGTTTAGACTTAGGGACTCCATTAAAAATATTAATTATTTTAATATCTCCTGATTTGTTTAGAATCTGCCCAAACCCTTTCTGGGTATTGGAGATCTCATGTGCCCCAACCTCTCCAGCAAATTTTGTAGCGAGAGCACATACGATGCTACCCCAAATCAACACTCCGTCTTAGTGAGGACTGTGCTCTAGCAATACCCCTCATTGAGTATTACTCTGATCATCCGGCATCGGTTCATGTGCTGATGCTAGGCCTTCCTGCCCACCATCCTCTGTACCGTTGCCTCCTGTACTGCTGCCCATGGTTTTGCCACTGCCATTGCTGCATCTGTACGACAACTCCCTCTGCATCTGTGCTGTTGCTGGTCCTTTCTCCCAGCACTACATCTGCACTGCACTTCCTCTCATCATGCTACATCGTGCTGCCCACTGCTGCACTGCAACACAGTTATTGAGAAGTAAGTAACTGATCTCCCAACTGACCTTTCTGTTGGGCTAGAAACACCCACTGATGCTGAAGCTCCCTTTGCCATTGACAAGTGCTCCCTCTCTTTGACCTCTGCGCTGCTGCAACAACTCCCTGCGTCTCGCACCGTTGCACACCTCGCTGTGCCTTCCTGCACTGGTGCAACACTCCTGTGCCTCTCGCATTGCTGCAACCTGCTAGCTCTACGCTGTCTTGGGACTCCTGCACTGTAGCTCTCTTTGCCGCTCCATCTGCATCCTGCTCTACCCACTCAGCCAGTCCTGCTACTCCTTGTCGGGGCTCCCGTAGCAAGGCCTAATCCAAGAGGCTGGGTATCTCAAGGATCCTGCCCCTCATCACTTGTAGTCCGCCTGACTACAACTCGATGTCTCCCCACTTCCACTCAAGTGGCGTGTGTGCACTCATGGCATAGTCATCGTCTGTCAAAACTTCCTTCTCTGCCCGTGCTGGCGCTGCCTTAGTCTTGGAAGACTCTCCCTTACTCTTCTTCCTTGGGCATTGGGTCACATAATGACCCATCTCCCCACAGTGGAAGCACTTGATCTTGGAGAGATCTTTCTTCTTTCGCTTCTCTTGCTTTCCCTCAGATGCTAGGGCCACATCCTCCTCCTCCTGCTTGACCTTGATCCCTTTGTTGCTGTTACCTGTCTTTGACTGCCATCTGATCTCTTCTTGGTGAAGAGCTGCCCACATCTCGTCCCAAAGTAGGGGAGTCTCTCTGCCCAGGATGCTCTGGACAAACACTTCCCACTCTTCTGAGACAGCATTCAGGGCTGTCCTCACCATAAGCTCCTGATCTGGTGTCGCTCCTATAGTAGTCAACTGATCTCGGATCTCATTCAGTCCTCCGAGGAAGGAGTCAATCATTTGACCCTTCTTCATCTGATACGACCTCATCTGGTTCTCAAGCAGCATTCTTCTCTGCACAGAAGTATGCTGGTACAGGTTCTTGAGAGCCTCCCACATCTCAACTGCCGTTTCCTTCTCGGCTATATGTGGTACCACATGATCCTTGACCTCGTCAAGGATAATGCACTTGGCCCTCGCCGTCGCCTCCTCGTACTTGTCATTATCATTGGGGTCCACTGGGATAGCTATAACCTTCAAGGCGAAGTTCTTGACATGATTCCTGTCAAGCACTGATAAGATTCTGGCCTTCTAGATTGCGAAGTTCGATGCTCCATCCAGTCTATCCTGGTCTCTTACGCTGTGAAGTGCCATGAAACTCCTCTACTTCCCTTCTGGAAGTTCTCTGTTCGACTCTTTGAGTTTCTGCTTCCTGTCTGGAAGTTCTCTTCTGGACTTCCTCTGAGTCCTAATTTCCCTCTTGGAAATCCTTTTGCTGCTTGTCGAGATGCCCCCTACTCTGATCGTCTTGTGCAACTGCATTGCTGATCCAGGTTCCTCGGCTAGAAACCCTTGGTAACAACTCCTCTGGCCCTGCTCTGTTAGGTACTGTTCTGACTACAGTACCTCACCAGCTCCACTCTGCAATATTCCTGTAGCCTTCTAGACCCTAGCAAGTGCCTCTTTGTGAACTGCGTCAGGCATTCTCTGCCTCACGCTGGCTCTGCGTCACCTTGGATGGGTCTGCGTCAGCCCTGGGATTCCCCGCGTCAGCCCTCTTGCCCTCTGCGTCAGCGATGTTGGCCTCTTTGAGGCTCTGCACAGTTCCTGACTTCTTCTGTGTGGCTCTGGCTGGTTCTGCGTCACACTTCCTTGGCTTCTGCGCTGCTAGAAACAGCGTTTGTCACCTCGGGACAACTGTTTTCTGCTCCTATTGCTTCGCTTGGCTGATGTCTCTTAGTCCTCCTGTGATCTGCAATCACACTCTGATACCATGTTGAAGTTTCTAAGTTTACTTGATTTAGAAACCCTTCAACACTTTTTCTGATTGATTCCTACCTACTTGTTAATTTTTCTTTAACAAGTTATTTACAAAGTAAATACTGAAAATAAACACCAGTGCATGCTCAACATATTACAGATCAACACCTAAAAGAAACAAGAACAACACACCACATGACACCATTATTTTTGGACCAATGTCTCCGGAAAAAACCAATGCGGGAAAATTGGTGCAGCTATCTGAGGGTTTTCTTATTAAGCAATATCAGAGTACAATCTGGGTGTCGAAACTGGCCTACCCAACAGAGAATTTCCTTAGCAGCTATACCTCACAGTTTGAGAGGAATCTCCTGGCTGAAACCCCGAAAAATCCTTCTGGCAGTTCCTCAACACAAAACTGCTCCTGTAACCCCAACGTCTGCCCAATTTGGACTATGTCAGCCCCTCTTTGTCCCACGCTGGCCCTGCATCAGCCTTTCTTGGCCTGCATTAGCCCCAGGAGGCCTTTCGTCAGCTCTGGGAGCCTCTGCATCAGCTGCGCTAGCCCCTCTGGTGCTCTGCGCAGCACTTGGCTGCCTTTGCGTGGCCCTGCGTGAGCCCTTGCTGGCTCTGTGTCACCCTCCTTGGCTGCTGCGCTGCTCTCCTGACACAATCTCTGCCTTCTCTGTTTCTCTGTACTCAATGCCCCTCAGTTGCTCTCCCAATCACTGATTCTATCTCTCTTAACAAACCCCGCTTTAGAGAATAGAATGATTGATCATCTGGTGTCCTCTCTAAGTGACCCTTAGGCCTCCTCTTATACTTTCCTATTGACATCTCAACGGCCGAGATTAAGTCCCTAATCAACGGCTAAGATTAGATCTGGTTTGATCCATGTCTTTTGGACCACTCTAACACAGATTCATATTAATACACATTAATATTTTATTTTCCCTAAGTTTAGACTTAGGGACTCCATTAAAAATATTAATTATTTTAATATCTCATGATCTGTTTAGAATCTGCCCAAACCCTTTCTAGGTATTGGAGATCTCATGTGCCCCAATCTCTCCACCAAATTTCGTGGCTAGAGCACATCCAATGCTACCCCAAATTAACAGTCCCAACCCCTGGTGTGTGATGAACCACCCCACCTTAAAGGGGGTTATCCACTGCTATACTTTACACATCATGCTCTTATTCCTTGAGCCCCGAGTAGTTAACCAAAGAAAAATCATAAAAGGGAAAAGGCATATGAAGAAGGGTGGAAAAATAAAGGTAGAGGTAAATCATGTACCAAGATTGCTCCCTCCTATACATTATATACCCAAGTGTGGGCTTCCCCTTTATTAGCTACCCTCGTACCTTGGCATGTGACCCAGGGTTGCCCCCTACATCCCCTACTTCGTACCATCACTTTATTGCATGTCACCACCTTATCGCATGCCACCACCATTTGAAGGATGTACCTTGGACAGATCATCCCCTTTAAAAGTAGAAACCACCTAATAGGGCACTTGGTTAACCCCCCTTGGAGCTTGGAGACATTAGCACATGCCAAAACCCACTATGGAAGGGCATGCCATTATGAAGTGCCCACTTGTTGTCCATGGTTTGTAAGTTCTTTAACTCGATTTCTTTAAATGAATTGCTGTACCGGAAGGCAAGGGGACGTATTGGATCTTATGTAGGATTATAGATGGTTTCCATTTTGGGTTTGACCTCCCTATACGGGGTCCTAAACCTTTAGAGGGCTACATTGGCACATGTAGGGTGTGTGTAGAGAGCCATGGGCCTCCACAGCAGTAGACAACATTCCATGGATCCCTAGAGATGTTCAAAGATTGCTCGAGTTTCATCTATTGGATGAGGAAGATGCACTTGGTTCACCATGCCCGACTGGCCCCACAGTTGTATCGTGCACTTGGCAGATGACCCAGGACTTGTATGCTGTTGTGGCATCACTCACATTATCATCTGAGCCCTTACAGATGGTCTACAGGTATCTTCGATCTACTTGGAGACCCATGAGATTACTTGTGTACCCCCACACCCATTGGGAGCACCACAAGTTTATTATTTGGAGAACAAGGGGCCAATCCCTTGTCCTCTACTTTTGGGAGTCCTATTCATCATTATGGCACTTATGGACTTCATCAGGCTTCTTAAAAGGCCCGACGACATGTATTATTGATCATTCAACCTCTTAAGAGGCTTATTCTTTTGTTTATGAGCTAGTTTGGTGGGCTTGTCACCAAAAGTTAGTTATTTTGCACATTATTTTATTTTAGGGGCTAATGTAGGCTTAAGTAGCTAAATTGAACTCATTAGAGGTGTATAAATAGAAGTGATGAGGATTCATTTTAGCATCATCACTTGGATTGGACTTGTATCTCTCCTGAGAATTTTGCTATCCTTCTTGGAGGACGAATTTTGGAACATGGAATAAATTTTGATGTTTGGATTATTTTCTCTTGTCTTGGAGCTTCTTGATTGGCAAATTCTTGATGGTTGGATAGACTCTTAATACATGTAAGTACAAATTAATGATTCTTGTCACATACACTATTGCTGGGATTTCGCTATACTAGGGCAAATTTACTGCATCCATTTATGCGAAATTGTGGAAATTCTGTTTCTAGATAGTGATGCTTCATGTATGGGCCATGTATTATTAATGAATGTTCCTAGAGATGCTTCTTCATTGAAATTCATCTTGATAAGCCATCAATCTTGCAAAACAAAGTATAAATTTCTTGAAGTTGCTTTGCTGTTGCCCTAATGTTATGCAAATTTGTCTTTGAGGCCTCCTTCACATAAAAAATTCAATGTCCGTAGTCATAATTACTCGACTCTAAATCTCCCCAAAGATTAGGCACTGGTCCACCATAAGGTGATCACCTTAAACCTATTTTCCTTCTTCCATCTCCTCTTCTCTAGGTCTAGTCCTTTAGGTCACCTAGAGCATCAATTATCTCACAATCTAGCAATCCAAATACTTCGATATTTGGTCCACAACTATGCTGGTGTGTCCTCAAGAAGCCCTCCAAATTTCATGAGATTCCGATGGTGGGATCTTGAGATATCACAAGCCCTAGATCGAAGACCAATTCTTGCCCTTGTTTCCCTTAGGCTAGAAACTTAACTGGGATCTTTGTATTGCCGTTCATTGAAAATTCATTCCTTGATCCCTTTCCCCTCCCTAATTAGGTCAAGCATATCATTGGTTGCTAAATCCTATCGCCTTGACCTAACCTCAAGTCCACTTGGTCCCGTGTGGTCCCATGCACTATCAAGGTTAATTCTTCAAATATCACCTGGAACCCATGAATTCTAGGGATTAGGGATATCCTTTATAAGATATACTCAAAACCTAACCCTTGAAATTCTCCTCAAGCCCTTCCTTGAGAGCCTTCCATCTTGTCTTCCAAGACAAGCAAGCCACATATTTGAGCCTCTCTTGTGAATAGGTTTCCAGGATCACCCCTCGCCTTATTAGTGGTCCATCCATTTTGTGATCCTTATCATAATGGGTCTCCTTCCATCGGTGAAAGTTCGTAAAGAGTAGAGAGGTTTAGCCGAGGTGACAGTGGGCTATTGCTGTATTGTTTCCCTTAGCCTAGTAGTAGCCCTTCAAGGATCCCCTTTTAGGATCCCTGCTAGTTTGAGCGGTAACACTTCCTACAATTTATACTTGTCCAAGGGGGTGCGAACAATCATGTCTTTTGAGGGCAGGGCCAACTTGGCATCTAGAGGGGTTTTTGTCCCTAAATTTACTTTTGAAATTTCCTTTTCTTTTTCTTTTACAATAGGTCCAAAATAGGACTTTGACTCTTTGACTCAAAACCTAGAAGAATGAAGAACATGCTTATCTAGAAAAATAATAATAATTTTCTTTTTCTTTTCTCTTGCTTTTTACATAAAATACATAATGGTACAAATTATGAAGATTGAAACTAGTTACATTCTCCAACAGGGTTTACCCTAGGGAAAGCAACCAGGGCAAGGAAATTTATGGATAAAGTTGGAATGAATGCCTACCAAATTTGGTGATTTTGTGGCAACCACCCTACCCTTGATATTTAGACTTTCCAACAACCAAAATTCCTCTTGCCCCTAGCTTGGATGCTTGGCCTTAAAGGGGCAAAATTAAGGCAAGAAAGAGAAAGCGAAAATTTATCGTTAAAAAATTAAATTGATCACCTACAAGGAAGGCCAATGCTTAGTCCTAAGGTCAATTTTGTTTATCGGCTCTTAAAATTGATTTATTTTTGCAAATGAGTAAGGATATTTTGATGCCCTAGCATCAAAACCCTAACTATCACCTTTGTGAGGGATCAAACTTCACTTGGGAGAGCTAACATGAGATCACCAAGGGGATTGCCATTCACATATCATATTATGAGTATTGCATGCAATAATTTGACCCAGTTTTCATTCAATTGATGTTCAACAAATGAGGGCACAAATTTAGCCTAGATCATCAATCTATTCTATACATTACACATGAAAAATCAGAAATTTGCATTAAACATGGCACTTACAAGAAAATATGCATGTATAATCCAATTTTGATCCAAAGTGACTTCTCCAAAGACAAAATCAAATGCTCCAATACAATTTCGCTCCAATAGATCACATCTTTCCCATTCGGCAAGATGTCGAAAATCTCAAGGCCGAAATTCCAAATCCAAGTGACGATGAAAATTCAAGTGTCCTCTCCTTATTTATATGAGAGGAATAGTCACAATTAAGCCTAAAATACCCTAACTTAGGCATTTAACTAAAATTAACCAAATTTCCTGCATCTCACATTAACTTTAGGATCTGCATTTCATATAAGATAGTCTTTCATCCAAGCAACAGTTGCAAATCAATTACTTGGTCCTAAATTTCCTATCAAGCTGGTTGACTTCATAAGGCACTGGTATCAATTGCTTGAATCTATTCGAATCCTATAAGTCTTGCTAAATATAAAACAAGTACTTGGTTGCTTCACTGTGTCTCCCGAACTGGTTGGTTCCCAACTAGTTCTCCTTTATTCCATTTTTGTAGGGTCTACCCCCCTTAGCCTGCTATTGGGAGACAATTTAAATGGAGAGATTGGGGATCATGGTGACAGTGCCCAATCTGAGTTGTTCTCACGGTGCTTAGACATTCTGTGCGACAAAAAGTCCCAAGACACATGGATACATCGAACACCACTAGCTCCAATAGCGGAGTGTTGGAGCCACCACTTGCTCCTCAAAAGAGCTAGCTTGTCTCTCTAATGCCTTGTGGGAGGAGCCAAGGTGAAAAGTCCTTTGCTCATACAATGAGGGTATATATATATAACCAATGGGGTGATGCTTCACCTCCTTGTGACTCTCTGGCTACCCTCATGATTGTTTGATTTCCTATGAATTTTCGACTTTACATGACGCTTCATATTTTGTGTGTCCTTTGGACTTCCACTTTACAATACATTTTGAATAGATAATTACATAATCCACAATAATGATGTGGCATATGAGAACTCATGACATGACATGACATTGTTGACATGGACTACATGATGACATGGCAATTTCAAGCCATTCTTGCTGCTCCTTGCTGTGTGTCTTCTTGAATATGTTCTTCTGTTCACCTCCATTTGGCTTGGAGGTGAGGAGTGTTCAATGATATCAAGTCTTTAGCTGTGATCGCAAACTGGTGTCCCTTTGCTTTGTGTTGATTGCTCAACTTGCATAATTAGCCACAAAGATGTCTTTCAGCATGTTTCCCTTCTCCATCTCCTTCATCATCTTGTCATGGACTGATAGAGTACCTGCATCTGCAATTTACTCATGACAAGACGACATCTTTGCGATAAACCCTTAGTCTAAGATGGTGCATGTTGATCCACTAATTGAGTTGGAACCGGGTTGCAAGCTGAGGGAGAGGTTCAGTGATTCTGTATTGCGCAGTGCAGGTATTCAGGGGTGAAGCTTGAGTCTTGAGACTGCCCAATGCGCAGTTCAGGTTGGACTGGGTAGGTAGATTGTGCAGTTTTGAGACTTAGTGAGCTGGGTTGAAGGGTTTTGCACTATTTCAGCCAACTGCACAGTTCTGGGAGGAAGAGCAGCCCTAGTGACTGCAAAATTGCGCAACTCAGGAACTCAAGGGCTGGTCTTGAGCTCAGAGACTTCACAATGCGCAGTTGGGGCCAAGCTGGAGGGTTGAATTGTGCAATTTTGGGGATCAAGGTCTGGGTTTGGGCATTGAGACTGTGCAGTGCATAGTCTTGGGAAGCAGGAACTGCACATTGCATAGTGTCAAGAGGCAAGGTTGCAGCTTGAGGGCTGGAACTGCACAATGCGTAGTTCAGGAGGGCCAGATGAGGCTAAGTTGCTAGAAAATTTCCAGAATTTGGCGAAGTGTGGGAGCAATGAAACTGATGTGAACAACGATATGACTTGACTGTGATCACACACTTAGAACACTTGAGGACACAACAACATAGATTATCTAGGACATATGAACAACACATTTCCCTCAGTGTGACAACTTTGCCACAATTTACGACAAGTGTGACACTAAAGATACACTGTGTGATGACTGTGATGATACTTGTGTTATGGTTCTTACAACTTTGGGAATGAGTGTGACAAATGTTTACATGGTAAGATTAACTCATTCACACAAAGATAACCCCTTGAAACCACCAAAATAGGCTTATATACATCGTGCGACACTTAAAATGTGAAAACACGACATTTTGCTTTTTTCTCAAAGGGACCAAAACGCTTAAAGAAAACACATGGAATGGATTTCAATGTTTGTGATGACAATATAGAAAACCAAGGTAGGCTCTGAAATTTGGTGCAGGCCAAAATTTGGAGGGCGTTGTGGCTGCGACAACACAACTCTAACACATCATTAGATCTCCATGGTAGCAACAAGTATAATAAAGCATGTCATAGCTATGATCTAGCAATGAGAACACCAGTAGCATGCCAAGTTTGCCATGCAACCATACTATCTCATCCAACTAGTAAGTTGGCAGCAACAATAAAAACTTCTTCCTTGCATCAAATCAATGTCAAAATTATGCACATGTTCCTCCACAGTGAACACAATGTCATCACTCTGCAGATCCATTGGGAAGCGCATATGCCCCCTCTGAATGTGTGATCCTCCATCACACCTTGACCATGTGCATAAGACAACCATGTGGCTGCCATACCTCCAATAACATCAACAAGAACTCAATATGCAGTTGCTCTAAAAACCATTAGTAATAGTAACAATATCGCTGATCCAACTGATAAATAAACTGGAAGAAAATAGATCAGAAATAAAAATACACTTCAAACCTCATGAACTCCCCCTGAACACATGCATCTCTCAATATGCAGATTTATCTTCATGCACTCTTTCAGATATGGCTGCACATCCAAAAATATACATGCAACTCATGATGCAACCATATGCTCCCCCTGAGACCATGCAGGCCTCAGTTTTTGATGGGAGTTCCTTGCTGCTCTTTTCTCCTCCAAACTTTCATCTGCTGATCCTTCTTCTTATGCGGTTGGCCTTGCATATTCTTCTCTCTCTGGTTCGATCTCCTGTAACACATGGGCAGTTTGCAATCCTTGGCCTTATGGCCAATATTGTCACACACAAAACATCTAATGTGACCAAGGAACTGAGGAATAACTTGATATCTTCTGCTGATCTGATTTTTATTCCTTGCATGTGCCCTGCAATCAATAACCCTATGGCCAAAATCATTGCATGAGAAACAATAACCATAAAATGGACTATTATACTTGAATGATGGAGATCTTCTTTGCATGCATGCTTGAGGTTGCTTCTCCTTTGGCTGCTCCTTTTGATGAGAAGGTTTGATCTTTTCATTACTGCAAATTGCTGCTATATGTCCACATATTCCACAATTATAACATCTTCCAATTCTATTCTTCTTCTTTGGCCTTCTATGCTTGTTCTTCTACTTTTTGCATGGCTATTGATTTACCTTTTCCTCACTGCTACTAGCTGCTCCAACAATTTTTGATTTGCTTGTAGAAGCTTGAGCACTAGTTTTGAACCTCTCTAAATCTTTTCTTGTAGATTTTGCTTCAACTTTAAATTTTTGGCACTCATCCTCCAATTCCTTGTACTGCTTCCTCATTCCATTTTTGATTTTTCTTCCTTCTTCCAACCGAGTCTTCAAATCTGAAATTTCTTCTTTGAATGCACATTCCTTTTCACCAAACATTTGTAGCAGCATTCGTTGATCTTTATTTTTAGTTGTGAGCCTTTTAATTTCTGCTTCTATGACCATTATCTTTGATTGCTCTTCATCTTTGCTATTGATATATTTTTCCTGTCTCTCAAGATGGATGCTTGATCTATCACTACTATCACCAGAAATTTCATCATCTTCTTTAGCATCTGAACTTTCATCTTCTTTTTGTGAGGAGACCTGATTTACTACTGCAATATGTGTTGAATCCTTTCCATTTTTCTCCATTTCTGAAATCTGCAATTTTCCTCCAAGATACAAGCTTTGTAGTCTGTCCAACATTACTTTTGCAGTGTCATAGTGTCTCACATACATGCTATCAGATTTTGAAATACTAATCAAAATAATCCTTTAGCCATATCATTAGATTCATCTTTAATTCCATACTCAACTGATAGCAAAATATCTTCATCAATGAACAAAAAATATGAATCCAAATTTGCTCTCCAAGGTGCAAATTTACCTTTATGAAGCATTGGAATTCCTTGCCGATCCATTTTGAAAAATTTGCAAAAATTTGCCAAAAACTCCAAGATCCACTTTCTAGTGATCAAGCTGCAACCGAGAGCTCTGCTCTGATACCAATTGTTGGAAACTAGATCACTACTGATAAGAGAGCGGGGGGGTGGGGTGAATCCGTAGTGAAAGCACTTTTAAACTTTTTCTCCAAATTATTATTTTTTAAAACCATGCTCAAACTGAAGCACATAAGCAAAGATTAGAGCATAAAACACAAGTAAAACCATGAAAGCAATCAACACAATAGACACAGCTATTTTTGGTGGAAAACCCTCTCTACGGCAAAAAACCACCCGTTGTGGTTGTGCTGCTCAAATATTCTATTATGTGAAGGAAATTCTTTAGATAGATATTTAGTTGGCTACTACCAAATGGAGACTCTTTCTCATGTGGATCTACGTACTACCATCCATTGAAGGCCACCACGATCAACGATCCTCTCTTGGTTACTCTTGAACTATCAATCGACTCTATAGACTCTGATCTGCTGGAAGCCACCACAACCAACGAGCCTCACCTAGTTTCTGGCAAACTATCAAACCACCATTAGATTGAGAAAACTACTGCCTTATATTGATTTCGCTAGAGTCCTCCAACTCCTTTCCTCTATGTGGTTCTCGTTTCAAAATATTTCATACTGGAACCGAGAACTGCTCAACATGAGCACTACAACAACATATCATCAGAACACAATCAAAAACCAAATCTCCAATCTCCAAATACATCACAACCTACAACACAATCTCTCCACACACTTCTACCAATCCACACTTCACCTTCTCACTCACTGCACAAAACATTCGCTGAAACACATTTACGCTATTTGTTGCTACAACTGCAAACTGCTTAAGAAAATCTGCATTAGACAACTCACACAGCTTGCACACTCACTCAACACATAACTCATCCAACCAAACTATAATTGAGCTATGTCTAATATATAGATGAACTGAGGTGCTCAACTCAATAATTACTAAGAACTACTGAGCTCCACAAACTCTGTTCATATGCTTGATTTGATCCGGATTCATCTCATTGACTCGATCAAGCCACTAACTCCACTTTCCTTTTGATATTTTCAACTTTGATTAGTTTCTGGAGGCCCCACTAACTTTTTCGACCATATGCCAAAAATTTTTGATCAAGAATGTTGCCATAATACCAAAATTAGCTGAGTTGCGCAAGGAATGCAGAGAAAATCTTGTGAAAATGCTCAATCGCATGCACAGCACTGCACAAACTCGACTATAGCTCCTCAGTGGCTCCCACAACCTTGTTTGCCAACGATTGGAGACTTTCAGTCGCTTTGATGACCCATCATCCATGCGACTGGGGCAGAGGATGAAAGAAAACCATCTTCCCTTAGCTTAGAACCCGCCCAACCTTTTTGGACACCTTCATCAACTCCTGGACACACCTCCAAGCCTCTATAACAAGTCTGCAACTGATGACATAGGCCAATAACTTCTGCAACAAGTCAATGACAAGCAGTCCCTAGTCTGCCAACCTCATCACCAAGACCAACACCTCCAGCTCCTCAAGCAACACTAACAACCTTTTTAAACACCTCCAACACCTATAGCAACATCTCCAACTCCTGCAGCAACAACATTTCCAACTCCCGCAACAACATCATGTCATCCAAATGCCTCCAACACTGGTAGAAGCACCTCCAACATATGTAGCAACATATCCAATGTTTCCAACACATGTAGAAGCATATGCAACACCTGCAGCAACAACATCTCCAACATCTGTGGCAAGTCAATCACTAACCTATGATAAGCCATCATATCATACATTGCAACCATTTTTACTCAACCTCCCATTCCTACACTAGGTCATGTCATAAACATGTTGACATCAATGCCAACTAACAAGATCTTCAAGCTGAACACTGCAACCGCCAAACACTCATCGCACATCATGAGGTAGACATAAGCATATGATTAACAACACCAAGACCCTGTTGACATCAATGCCAATACTACAATGCCAACATGTTCAAGTCTCCAGAGGCACACTTTAGCTTTTATTGAATAGGCCCATGGAGTTTTTACTCCATCGGTTCGGGACGTCTCGGCTCTTGCTTAATCATTGGGTCTTTCCTTTCAAAAAAAATAGTTAATGAACTTTTATGAAAGAAATAAAAAATCACATCACACCTTGTATGCAAGCACCCAAAGATGCAAATCAAAGTCTTCTCATGCTAAGACACAAAGCTAGAAGAAGACCTTCCCCAGCTACATAAATCAACATTCTCAACAATATTTGAGAAGGAAGCTGTTAACTCATCCAAAGTCTGCCGCTGCTTGCATATCCTTTTACAGACTTTTGAGAGTTTATTGGAACTGTTTCCAAACAAGTTTGCATGTCCACTCTACATTCTTAACTAATGCCTTTTGCTTGAAAAACCATTTATGATTTTGTAGTGGCTTGTGCATAAATTTTCTTCATAATTTCCTTAGAAGCTAGAGCCCTGAAGATGTCTTTTGTAGTTTGGCATAACTGGGCTCCCTTTTTGCTTCAAAATTCATCTACTTTCAGATCGTGTCAGAGCTTGGTTGCCCTAACATGAAGTTCTTGATTAAAGGGATTGGATTGATGCCCTTGACTAATCTGTGCGGGCTCATCCATGGCAAACTTATGTTGCTTTTGTCAAATTGTGGTGAGTTGCTGAAATTAACCCCTCAGGAACAAGGTGGTTAAGGTGAGGGCTCTTCCCACCATTCAACCTTGACCATCTTCTCCTATTGGCAGGAATAAGATTCCATATTCTTCTGATACAGTTCAGGCAACTCTGATTCTTCAAGTGGTAAACATTCATAATATTGTGGGCCTTACACACATTTTAGTGGCACCACATGAAACAGAAAAATAGATAGGCTATTAGTTTGCAAGTGTGGTCTTTCCGAACACTTCAATAGGCAAGCTTCCCGCCAAAAAAGTGTTTTTTTGGGAGTCTAGAGTTTAGACAACAGGACCTTGTTGGGTCTTTTTGGCCCTCTGGATATTTTGATGAAGTCAAGCAAAACTCAGTTGATTCAGTGCTCCTGAAATTATTTTTGGTCATATAACCTGAGCTTTGATTTGAGGGAAGAACAAGCTTCTTTCTTTCCTTGAGTGTGTCTGACAGGAAGCATGACTCGTCTTCTGGAGCATTAACCATATTAAAATCTTTGCAGACAAGCTAGTGAACTTTGGGGAGTTCACCAACCATCCATCTCCAGAAGTTTGCTTGTTTCATTTTTCTACCTCATTGGCCATATAAATGTTTACCAAGTCTAGCATGTAGCCATCTGTATTCAAGATAATCCAAAGATCCAAAGATCCAAAGTAATCTTTGAATGGGGTTTGTTACCCAATCCATAATAGAAAAAACCCATAATAGCAAAAACTAGCTGGGGAGAAATGAGGTTACTACACCCACCCTTGATCACTGGCAGAAGTAAATATGTCTGCATTTGGTGAAATATAGTTCAAAGAACTCTTCAAAAGAAAGCCAGACATCTCAACCTCTTGCAGATAGAATATATCCAGATTTTGAAACAAGGCCAAATCTTTCTGACCATAACTGCAAGGGTCACCATCTCTCTTGACATTACGTGACACTCCCTGCACTGGTAAGGGAGATGGAATCCATATTATCAAAGACAGCATTATCAATTAGCTATGTTAGACCATCGAAGGACTTTGAGGTTGATGTGGCATGGAGTACATGAGAAAAATATGTGCATGGTGTGGATTTTAGGTTTCCTCGAGCTTCCTCGGGGTTTGAAGACTTCCAGATTGGCTTGTTCACTGTGTCCAAGATGATAGTCTTCCTTGAAGTCGGCATGACAGAGGCTGATGGATCACTGACATGAGCCTTTTGGGCAACTGTAGCCTTATTAACTTAAGAGTTCTTTTGATTCTTGAACCCCCTGAACCCATCCATCTTCATAATAATTGAGGGGCTGATTGAGCATGAGGTGCTTGGTTGGTTTGGGATTGGGATGGATCAGGTTTGGCCATCAACAGAGAGTCTCTAATCTTATGGTATAGTCTGTGGCACCTGAAACAGGTATCAAGTATATTGAGCATGTTGCTTGAACATCTTATATGCGGGAATGCGACCAACAAAGTACACCAGGAGTGTGTGTTGTTTATAGTATATACTCGCATATAGAATTTCATATTCTGAAACAGAAATATCAATAGGGGTTTCCTCAGGGTCATTATCATTGACTTACCTCATGGGGGTCACATTATACAATACAGAACCCTATTGTTTCTTTTCTTGTGAAAATATTCTACTCATATTTGGCTACTGATGTTTTCTCTTTCCTGCATTGCGAGTTTTATTGTTGGTTGCCATTGTAAAGATTCATTGAAAATTGAAACATGGTAAGTGGTGTGTGCATGTTTGGCAGATTTTAAGCCAATTAATCTCGAGGGGAGAACTGGCCAAGTTAACTTAAAGTTGATTCTCTTCTTTTGAGCAGATCAATTTCTAGCATGTGGCAAAGCAAGGGACACTGCCCACGAGTTGGCATCAAAAGTTTGGCTAGCAGTGATCAACAGCCTTGAGGAAAATGAACATACTTTTCATTTGCTTATGCGTATTACAAAAGAATGGGAGGTAAAGAACTGGTCAGAGTCTGAAGATTTTTCTCACTAGCTTCTGGATATGTTTCGATTACTAGTTCTAATTCAGATGAGCATTTCTCTTCAGGTTTTTCTTCCTTATCCATATTACGAATCACATGCTGTCCAATGGAGGCTCTTTGAGAGGCTTTTCACAGATTTCCGTGATTGTCTTACTCAAATGGATTACTATGATGTATTAACCTGTGCAAAGTACAAGTTTGAGCTTATACCTCCCACCTGGCTTGGATATTAGGGTTTTCCGTACCCAACAGAAGCGTTCCTACACGGACATGACATACGTGCTTATGTTATTCAAATCATGTGCATAGTTGCTTTATTTTAATAAATTTACCTGTAAAAGGGCTAAAGTGGTGTTTGTTTATTGTGATTAGTTATTACATATGCCATTTTTAATAGCATAATGCATTTAGCACACTGACAAATATATGTTGTAAAGTAATCTCGTCTAACTACATTCTAGATATTGCTTTCACAGGCAAAATTGGAGATGTGGGTTGACATTTTTCCGAGTTTGGAAATAAATTATAAAATTGACTTATTTATAATAATGATAATTTGTGAAATTTTCATAAGTCGGGACTCGGCAGCCATTTTTGATTGCTTATTTAGAGTTAGATGCCTTCTTTCATGCCAAGCTTCATTCCTTTAAACTACAGTGAGGCTCATTAAGAGGTCTGCTGTTTCTACGTAGTGAGGATCTTTACATTTTAAGACAATGTATTTGACGTTAAGACGTGCCCCTTTTAGGCTATGGATATTCTTATTGCTTCTAGATGTTTCTTCATTAAGTCCTAATGTTAATACCTGCAGTAGTATGATACGAAAAGTTTCATAGATGCTGTATTGACCATCTGAACGCATTGATAAGCTTCACTGGATTTCACTAAATTCAGATTGTGAACACAAAGAAAATATTTATAGGGGCATCCGAGTTTTATATTTTTGCTTGGGCTACTAGCTAAATAGAAAGATGGGGACTTCCACCATGAATGGCTATGGCAACGAACATAACTGACCTTCAAGGTAATTGGGTATGACCATCACTACACAAGCTTTACTGTTACTAAATTCATATTCTGAACACAAGAAAATATTTTTATGGGCAAGTTTTATATGTTTGCTTGGGCTAGGGCAGCGAACAATGTAAATGACCTTCAAGTTCTTTGTGTATGACCATCACCATACACTATGCCTTTTGATTAAAGCTGCTTGTATGCTATGATTAACATAGTCTTGGAGTTCAAATGCTCTAAGTATAACTGGACATTCTTTGTTATGATTGTTTTGATTGAGGAAGGGATATACCTCTTTGAAAAAGATACCGTCCAAAAAATATTTTGTTAATGAAGTACATTTTTTGACATTAGATATCTTCATTATGTTATACATTACAATGCTAGATGTTAGTTTGAAGGCAGCCAGCCAAGAGACTTACGTCTTGTAACATTAGCATGATTCCAAGTGGGGGTAGTGCTTTGCTGCCATGGGCTTCAGGCAACTCGAGATTGAGATCTCAGCTGACGGTTTAGAGAGAAATGAGATGCTCTGGAATGACCCAATAGTTGACATTCCAAGGGGTTCAGTAGCTCCTAGAGGTTGTCTCGTTGTTTAGTAAGCAGGTGCAGAATCGCAGATTAGGCACTCTTTGTTGCAGATCCGTCAGGGTGAAATTGTGTGCTTTTAGTGGGTGCTTGGTAAGCCCCTTTTTAGACAATGCATACCCAATGATTACAAGGGCGCTAATATCCAAGTGCTCTAAGGAATGATGAAAGGAGGCTTCCTTTTAGAACAACTTTGGAATTCTGCTACTGTCTTAAATGGTCTTCAAAAGGAAGTGGTGAATTGCCTTCCTCGAGGATGATTTTCTTCATTTAGGGATGTCCTTCAGAGAGTAGCTGTGGGTCTCGTGGCCAGTAGGAAGTTCGAGAACAATGCTCTCAGGGAATTTTTGTTGACAAGCTAGACAAACAATGGGTCCTGTATTGAATGTAACCTATATGACATAGTTGAACAGTACCGTAAATAAATTTCAACACTGCTCTCATGAGTCATTTGTAGATTACATGGTCTCTGGCTTGATATGTCAGTTTTGATAGACTGGGCAGATAAACTTACACAAATTTATCTATGCTCAAGGGATTTCGAGGAGAGGAAATGTGTGGAAGAGCGGCATTCTATGACCAAAACCCTGGTTTTAGAGTTTAACCCTACCATAATGGTACCATCCTCTAAACTTGTCTTTCCACTTTTGGATGGATTTGGCTCTCGAGGATACTGGAAACTCCATTGGGAATTTTTGTAGACAGTCCCAGTGGAGGTCTGTTTTCATTTGCCAGAATTTATGTGGCAGGTGATCTTCAAAAAGGATTTACCAGAAGATGCTGTTTTTGACTTATTGGGCAGTGGCTAGAGACATATTTTGATTGCGAAAGTTCAACTTCTTTATGTAAGGGATGCTTTGCAGATTGGCATTTGATTTTGGCATGCATTAAAAGGGTTGGTGTGAACATAGGTGAAAAAATATCACGCAAATTTTAGAAAATAGGTTGGTAATAAAAATTTCGGAAGGAATTTGAAAAGCTTTCATGATCTTAAAACAAGAAAGAGGAGATTCTCAAAGAGGAGACGATCTTGGCCTTGGCTTTGAAATGATATTGTGAGGGTTCATCAAAGAAACTAGAATTTTAGATTCGTTGTTATAATAGACCAGATGAAGCACTCAATGCACACTAAAAATATCAGTAGCAGTGTCATAATTCCTGTCTCGATGTACAAATGAGGAGGTACAAACATTTTGTTTATGGTAAGACAACACCTTTTGGCAGACGGCGGTGGAAGAGGAGGGACTCACAATGCAGACACAACTAAACTGGAAGAGGAGGGACTCACAATACAGACCCACATCTGAAACCCTACTCTTGCAATGCACATGAACAATGGATGGATATATGTTTAGACTATTTAGGGTAAAGCAGTTGGAAGATGCCATTCAAAGGCAAATCCACATGACTAGAGCTTTAACACTTGTGACTAGTGAGACACAGAATACACAATGTAAAATTAAATATTTTAACACCCTCATAATCAGTTTTACACATATTTAGCACCTTTTTTTTTTTATGTTCAATTTTGCGCATACCGCAAAGGTGACTCAATACACAAACTACCATAGTTCCGGTGTTGAGAAGGTATATCCAATCATCCTCTTTGGAAGTGATTTTTTTTCAGAAAACATCACTAATAGTTTCTTCCCATCATGTCGAGTCATTATAGGCCCATTCTCTATTCTTTTAATTTCAAGGAAAGTATTTCTTCTCATCATCTCGAGTCATTACAGCCGCATTCTCTTAATTTTAAGGAAAGTCTCTTTATCATTGTTAAGAACGAAATCATTATATTCTATATTTTGATTAAGTATGCCATTTTTTGGAATGTTTTAGAGTCCTAAGTACTTTAATAACTATTTAGAGTGGATAAAGCATCCATTGTATCTTCCTATTTGAATATTTTAAGAATATTGAAGCCTTGATTTGATTCAAGCATTCCATTTGTTGGATTGCTTTAGAGTTGTAAGTACTTTAATAAATATTTAGAGTGGATAAAGCATACCATTGCATTAATACTAACATTTTAAGAAAGTTGGAGTTTGTTTTTATTTCTGGGTCTACAATGTAAAGAAAATGATTATTAATATTTTAAGAAAGTTGGTGTTTGTTTTTATTTCTGGGTCTACAATGTAAAGAAAATGATTAAATTTTTGTACGCTTAAATATTGACTATATAAAATGTAAATATTTTGATAATTTAAAATATTTTGATCATTTAAAATGGATATGGATCTGTGTTGGTTGCAGCATTTTCTACATTTTATCTGAAAATCGTAACTTAAAGGACTTATGGATATGTAAGGATCTGTGTTGGTTGCAGAATTGTCTACATTTTATCTGAAAATCGTACCTTAAATGGATATGTAAAATTATAATTATTATAAATTTATTATTATTATTATTTGTAAAAATATAATTTTTGATTATTATTAAGATATTTATATGTACATTGTCACGATAAATATGTAGAAATTTTTCTATAGATCAGTTAGCTTCGATACCATGTAGAAATTCTCACTGTAGATCACTTAATAATGCAATGTAACTAAAGCAAAATACTTGATCTACTTCTACTATCAAACTTGCGGAAGTTTAATCGATTTGAGCAAGATCAAACAGAACACATATAGTAGAGAAGAAGAAATCAATCAGACATGAAACATAGAAGAATACTTTGGGGAAAGCCTCAACTAAAAACCTCGCTATCTGTATTATCATACAAGGTGGAAATACATCAAGATTATACAAAGCCTTAGCTCTCACAGGTAGCCAGCTCTCAGTACATTCCTCCCAGATGCTCTTAGGCAAACAAGGTTTCTCTTAAACCTTCTCCTTTGCCTTCCAAGCCTCCTATTTCCTTGCACTGTTTCACTTGGGTGATCCTGCTGTTACCAAGTGTAACACTGATCTCACACCGTGGAAAACTGCGCAATCCTCAAGGAACCTTATTCCTTCTGCATGGATGAGTTTCCTTTATAGGAAAATTCCTTCAACTGATAGTACAATGTCCTTGTCTTTAATCTCAACTGGGCCTTTGCCTAAACTGACATGCATGAGTTATTTATGAGAGATTATTCAGTTATCTGGAGTACACCAGTTTCATGCATGCATGCATGAGTTATTTATGAGAGAATATTCAGTTATCTAGAGTACACCAGTTTCATGCATGCATGCATGCATTAACTCACTGAACTCACAATCAGTTCCACAAACTGTTTGGAACTAATATAACTGGACTTAACTCAGTTAACTGAGCTAACTAATTACAACTCAAATACAACTCATCCTTATCTCCTTAATTACGGGATAACTTCCTCAATTAAAGGGATAAGTGTTGCATGACTTCACGACTTCATGTTTGAATTTCTCCAACTAATTAACTCATGATGAATTAATTAGTTACTTTTCAAACAATTGGTGAGACTAAATTCGAATTTTAATTCTCAATTTTAATTCAAGGACAAATTAAAATTGAAATATCCTGAAATGCTATATTTAGCAATGCTATTTAGAATTTCTTGTTGCTATTTTCAGCATTTCTTGTTGCTATTTTCAACAATTTATATGTAAATATTTTATCTACTTAATTCTATTGATCTATAAACTTGGTTTTTCTTTATTTATGTTTTTATAGCATATTACATGTCAACTATATGTTTTATATTTATATTTAGCTACATACATTACATTATTGTTTGCTAACATATACTATATTATTATTATTTATTGCAAGAATATATATATATATATATTATTGGAAGGGGATATATGATGGTGTAAATGTTATCCAAGTGATAACCTTTCTATCACCCCGCGATATGATTCCATAAATAATTATTGTTTACTAACATATATTATTATATTATTATTATTTATTGCACGTATATATATATGTTTAGCTACATACATTATATTATTGTAAGAAGGGGATATACGATGTTGTTATTATTATTTATTGCAAATATATATATATATATATATGTTTATCTATATACATTATATTATTGTTAGAAGGGGATATACGATGGTGTAAATGTTATCCAAGTGAAACCTTTCTATCATCCCGGGATATGAAAGTACCTTTCAATGCCATGAATAATTTTCCTTTGCTGCATTATGTTGTTTTTCTCCGGGATATGAAAGTACCTTTCAATGCCATGAATAATTTTCTTTTGTTGCATTACGTTGTTCTTCTCATTTTGCTTAATAGTTGATGCATTACACTTTTGTTATCTATCATGAATATAATGCTATTAAGTCTCTAAATTTTTAATTTTGTAAGTTTTTCCTCTATAAAAACAAAACTTACTTAAATATCATAGCTTATTAAATTTCACTCAAAAATTTATTTAAAATTCTTAGATTCTTAAAATCTGAGAAAAACTAATTTCTCAATATATTTTTCAACATTTTTCGACTTCTAAAAATTAATTTATTTAAAATTCGTAGATTCTTAAATCTGAGAAAAACTAATTTCTCTATATCTTTTTCAACATTTTTTAACTTCTATGGTGTTACATGTATCAATTTGTATTGCATTATGTGTATCAACTTCAAGATTGAGTTATATTTCATTATTAATTACGAATATTTAATTAATTCTTATTTATTTATTTCTTTATTCTTGAATTGTGATATTTCATCATTAATTACAAATATTTAATTAATTTTTATTTATTTATTTATATTTAATTATTTTTTTCCTTATTTTTAATGCTTATGCCTAAAATCTAAAGTCTTTAATGTTGAAAAATGTGTAATTAGGTTCGGTTTTCATAACTATGAAATGTATTCTTGTAAATGCTAAAATGAAAAGAAATTATTATTATTAGAGCATGGGTTTCATGCTCAAGTTCTTTTATTTTACAGGTCAAACACCCATTGAGTGCTTTTAGGGTTTGTCCTCGGTCTAAGAGTCATTGTCATATATTGAAGACCCTATGGGCACATTGTATCTTGTAAACAAAAAATATTTTGTCTTTAAAGTGTCGAAATACCTCCAAGATCAAGTCAGTCTACATGAAGAGCCACACCCACCTTTGGAAGAGCCTATATAAAGAGAGGAACTCGTCCTCCATAAGACACACTCACTCATCTCATTCTATGTGAAGAAGAGGAAGAGAAGAAGTTGAAGAAAAGGGTAGGAAGAAGAGGAAGTCGAAGAGCTGGGCTAGATCTCTCTCTTGAGAAGATCGAAGTTAGGGTTTTTGCACTAGGATTCTCTCTGATTTGATTTTGGAAGAAGAAGAGAAGGGAAGGAAAGTGAAGGTCTCTTAGGGTGTCTCCTTAGCCCTAAGACTCAAGGAAGGGTCAATGAAGGAAATAGAAGGCTAATCAAGGGGGATCGAAGTCTTCAAGAGAAACAACAACAATTGCACCAGTTACTGGGAGACAAAATTTCAGATCTAGACTGGGAGGTCGAAGTTAGTGCAGCTGGAGGCCAGATTGATCTAGATCTTGGAGGGTATTTATCTGAGTCACTAGGTCACGATATTCGTCAATTGAAGAATCTATAAGAAGAGAAGAGATTTACGGGTTTTCCCCTTAAGAGGAGGGGTTTTGGCCCTGGCTTGCAACCTATATATTGTGGCACTGTTTTTATTGTTTTGGTAGCTGTTTGATGTATTGCATACTGTTATAATAAGGAACAAAGGTAAGATATAAAAAGGTAACACAAACAATTATCAAGTTAAGAGAATTAACATATTTACTGCCCTATTGAATTCTCAATGTGGTATCAGAGTTAAGGTTATCTAAGGGCATCATGAAGGTCTCCTCTATCATGAAGAAGTTCATCAAGTAGATTGTAAGCCATCTCAAGAAAGGTATCAAGGAAGCATGGGAGTTCTTGTTTACTTCAAAGAAGGAATCAGTCAAAGAAACAGATGAAGGTATATACTCGACTCTCTCTGGCACATTCCAAGATGAAGGCATTTGGGTAATCGATAGTGGTGCATCAAGACACATGACTGGTCATTTCGATCAATTGAAGACCTTATCAAAAGGAAAATCCGCATACTTAGTGGAGCTTGGAGATAACAAGAGCTATCCCGTGAAAGATATTGGATCAACCTCCATAAAGCTAGAAGACAAAAGCATTCATCTCAACAATATTCTATTTGTTCCAGGTGTGCACAAGAATTTACTTTCTATTTCAAGTCTAGAAGATAAGGGTGATAGAATAGCCTTCATTGATGGAAAAGTTGTCGTTGGGGAAAAGAATCAAGTATAGGTCAAGCCAAACTTATTGGCATTCGAGAAGGAAGACTCTACAAACTAATATCTCATGTGGCCCAAGCCCTATTTCACATTGAAATTAGCTCATGTGAACTTTGGAATCGAAGATTTGGACATCTACATTTCAAAATCCTTCCTACTCTAAGTTCCACAGTAGATGGAATCCCTAATTTGAAGGAGGATCATGAAGGTGTCTGTAAGGGATGTGCATTGGGTAAGAATACAAAGAGACCATTTGGAAGTAGTGCTTTACGGTCAAAAGAAATCTTGGATCTCATTCACTCTAATGTATGTGGCCCTATGACTCCTAAATCACTTGGAGGTCATATATATTATGTCACATTTATAGATGATCATTCAAGAAAGACCTGGGTTTACTTAATGAAAACCAAGGACGAAGTATTTACAAAATTTCAATAATTCAAAGCTGAAGTAGATAACCTTACAGAAAGGAGAATTACTAAGATCTGATAATGGATGAGAATACACATCCAAAGAGATTATAGCATTCTGTAAGGAATCTGGGATTAAGAGGGAGCTGATAGTCCTGTATAATCTCGAACAAAATGGAGTTGTAGAAAGAAAGAATAGATCCTTTGAAGAAAGTGTAAAGGCAATGTTACATGATCAGGATCTACCTAAGTTCATGTGGGGAGAAGCCATGAAGACAACCGTCTACATTCAGGATCGAAGTCCCCACAGATCTCTAGACAATAAAACCCCAAAATAAGTGTTCACTGGAAAGAAGCCATCTGTAGATCATCTCTGAATCTTTGGGTGTCCTATATATATCCATATACCAAAGGAAAAGAGAAAGAAGTTGGACCTTTCTGGCATGAAGGTAACATTTGTTGGGTATGACAACTCATCAAAAGATTATAAGATCTACATGAAAGATGGACATCACATAGAAGTTAGTCGTGATGTCATATTTGATTGGAGCATAACGTTCAAGAAATCAAAGGAACTTTCCATAGACTTTGATGATGAAGAACTTCTGGTATTTGAGGAAGAAGTTAACCAAGGGAAAGAAGAATCACACCATGAAGAAGAAGGTCCCTGTGAACCTGTTCAACCTGTGGTCATCCTTGAAACAAGGAAAATACCTAATTGGTTGAAGTCCACACTACTTGATGCAGAAGGTCATGGAGCAACAACATGCTCATTTAGAGAAAGAAAGAAACCTAAGAGATAGTTTGGATATGCTGCATACATGACAACACTGATAAAAGAAGAACCATCATCCTTTGAAGAAGATGTAAATCATCGAGAATGGAAACATGCCATGAATGAAGAGCATTAATCAATAATGCAGAATGGAGTCTGGGAGATCGTAGCTAGGCCCAAAGACAGATCCGTGGTTACTTCCAAGTGGATCTATAAGATCAAACATGAAACTGATGGAAGCATAGATAACTATAAAGCAAGGTTTGTGGCTAGAGGTTTCCCTCAACTTGAAGGCATCGACTATGAAGAGACATTTGCTCCAACGACAAGATATACAACTATTCGATCATTAGTCTCTCTAGCAACATTTATGGGATGGAACATCCACCAATGGATGTCAAGACCATGTTTCTGACTAGCACAATAGATGAAGAGGTCTACATAGAGCAACCCTTGGGATTCGAAGTTGAAGATAGAAAGGCATATGTTTGCAGATTGAAGAAGGCACTATATGGCCTCAAGCAAGCACTAAGGGCATGGTATGCTAGAATGGATGCATACCTACAAAGAATAGGCTTCAAAAAAAGTTATGCTGATCTAAACCTTTATGTCAAGGTTGTAGATGGAGAACTTGTAATTATTCTTCTATATGTAGATGATCTTCTCGTGATAGGTGTAGAAGGTCAAATTGAAGAATGTAAGAAGAAACTAGCAGCATAATTTGACACGAAGGATCTTGGGCTGATGCATTACTATTTGGGACTAGAAATCCGGCAAGGACCTACTGAAGTTTATTTGGGTCAAGGAAAGTATGTGATTGAGTTACTGAAGAGGTTCGACATGTTAGATTGCAAACCTATGATTACTCCGACAATCACAAACTTGAAGAGAGTAAGGAGTTCTGAATCTAGCCTTGTGGATCCTTCCAAGTATAGATAACTTATTGGCTCATTGATGTACTTGGTGAATACTCGACCAGACATATGCTTTGCGGTGAATATTCTTAGTCAATTCCAAGTGGAGCCGAAGCATGATCATTGGGTAGCAACAAAACATATTCTGAGATATCTACAAGGAACCGGGCCATTACTATCTAAAGTATGATAGAAGGAATGATGTCCAATTAATTGGATATACAAATTTCGATTGGGGAGGCAATGAGAAGGATGGAAGGAGCACTACAGGAGGATGTTTTAGTTTGGGATCCTCCATGGTCTCATGGATGAGCAAAAAGCAAGACACAATTTCTTTGAGTAGTGCTGAAGCTGAATATGTTGTAGCTTGTGAAGTAAGCAGAGAAGCAGTATGGTTGAGGAAGCTGCTATCCGATCTGTTTGAAGGAACGATGAACCCTACAATGATACTTTGTGATAACACCAGTTGTATACGTTTGTCTTAAGATCTAGTGTTTCACAGAAATACAAAGCATATAAACAACAAGTATCAATATATCAGAGAGCTAGTGTAGAATGGGGTGCTACAACTACAATACATCTCCATGGACGAGCAAGTAGCAAACATATTAACAAAATCAATTCCAAACAATAAGCTTGTATATTTGAGAGACAAGCTTGGTTTGGTTGATATGTCCTCCCTAATTGAGGGAGAGATAGACACTACATTCTTGTCTTCATTTTGGGAAGAAAGAATGGAGGATTGGGTAACCATCTGGCATTCGATACTCTTTGAGAATGTGGTAGGGCATTCAAGATAAGAGTAGTCATGGAATGATATTCTTTGAGGACTAGCTATCCAAGATAAGAATAGTCCAAAGGAAGGTCATACTCTGTGAACACCCGGGTGGAGTATGTAGCTTGAGAGACAATGATTTTGGTGTCTATGAATCATTGGTCTCACCCTCATTGTGCTCTGATCATGCTGATAGAGTTGTTTGTCAAGGCCTTGCTATGTAACAATGCTGGTTGATATGATGCTAGATAAATGGGTTACCAATCCAACTCTTTTTATGAGATCTCTTTAGATTGAGAATGACCATGTACCTCTTATGAATACCTCCCTAATTAAGAGGGAGTGTTGAAAAATGTATAACTAGGTTCAGTGTTCATAACTATGAAATGTATTCTTGTAAATGATAAAATGAAAAAAAAATATTATTATTAGATTGTGGGTTTCATGCTCAAGTTCTTTTATTTTATAGGTCAAGCACCCATTGAGTGCTTCTAGGTTTTTTCCTAGGTCTAAGAGTTATTGTTATATATTGAAGACCCTATGGGCACATGGTATCTTGTAAAGAAAAACATATTTTGTCTTTAAAGCGTCGAAATAACTCCATTATCAAGTCGGCCTAAAGAGTTGTCAAGTCGACCTACATGAAGAGCCACGTGCAACAAATCCTCGCTATTAGATTCACAAGTAATATGCCCCTCCACATGTGCCAATCAAGAGTCAATCTTGTCTAGGAAAAATTGATGATTTCTAAGCATCATTTTAATGTATTCTAAGGTGGTGAAGACGATATATTGCTCCAATTGCTTGTCTTTTGGTACCAGACCCATCAATGTCTTCATTTACTAGTGCAAAGCCACAAAATTCAGATACTGCTTCTTCCTGCCCCTGGTGTGCCTAGGTCTAGGAACCCATGATGACATTTCCTCCATGATTTCTGAACCGAAATGGGGTTGTCTCTCAACTCTCGCTTAAGTCTCCAAATTATGAATTTCCTTGTATTTGGCGGAACAACATTGAAGTAGGTGGCAACTGAGTCGTGAGCGAAGAGTCTCGCTCCTCTTTGCCTCTACAGAGAATTTCCACCTCCCCTCATCTACTACGCATTCGTTGTCTTGACGACATAGCTGAGACCCGAGGGGCACACCTGGAGCACCCACTGTAAATTCCTCTTCTTGCAAAGAAAGAAGAGAAAAAACCAGGTACACCCACCACAGGACTAGGACTCCGACCCACTAAATTGTCCCTAAAACTCAATACACAACCCTTAGACTCAATAGAGGCACCTACATGGATAACAAAGGTCATGATAGACTCCACGAAGTATCCACGCCCCAACACCATTAAAAAAAGTACATACACATATAACAAAGAATCTTGGATGCTTGAGACTTGCAGGAATTCACCATGATCGACTCTCAGGATCCCTACTGACCTATCTATAAAATTCATGCAACGACGCCTAAATTCCTTTACCCAGGAAATATCCATATGCCCAAACGTTAACAATTCCAAGAAGCCCCGAAACAAAAGACACATGCAAGCTATTAAGCCTCCCTATCCCTTGTCCACAAACTAAGACTGGAGCTCAAGACACAAAAACATTAACCCTAGCACCTCAAACCCATGCACAAAGCTACAGATAAACAAAATAGCCAAATGAAGAAAGAAATTGACCTAAATTTTCTCACTGCAAGAAGCAGATGCCCTTACAAGTCGACCAAAAATCTAGGTACCAAGCAACTATACATAAACCTGTTCATCAAGGGAACTCCGTTGCTTCCTCCAACACCCTCACAGGCCAACGAGTTCACGTCTTGCCACCTCAATTGTAGACCCAAGCCCGAACACCAAGCTCCCCATTATCACAACCATAATAGAATGCACACAACAGGAGGTCAAGGACGAACACTTGCCTCCACTCAAACCACATCCATAAAATTCTAAACTCTAAATAAGCCAAGTATGTAATAGCAATTTCCAATTGGAGATCAACATGTTGTTGCATGGGAGGGAAAGTTGTGCCCCCCTTCAACACACAAGACCAATGCCATTTCAAATTTCTTTTTGTTTCTGTAAACATAAACCTTAAATATTCAAAGTTTAGTACTTCAATTTGTTTATAAATTTTGATGAAATAAAAATGCGATCTTAATATATTTAAATATTCGAAGTTTAGTACTTCAGTTTGTTTAATAAATTTTAATTAAATTAGGTCAAAGCTATTTCTAAACTTGAATTTAATTAAATTTGGAATCCTTAAAATATGAGAAACTATTTTTTCATTTTTCAATTTTTTTTTTAATGTTTCCCAACTTCTACTATATTATATGTATTAATTTCAAAATTTGTGATATCATATCATTAATGACAAACATTTTCTCATACCTGATCTTTGAAATTGATTAAATTGTTCATATAGTTTTCCACCTAATTTTTATTTTACTTTTATTTTTATTTTTTATTTTTTTTATTCAAACATGACAACGGGGCAAGAAATTTCAGAACATGTCGAAACCAATGATCTAGGACAAGTGAAAATTGCCTCATCAACCAGTGCAGGGAAGTAGGTTGGGTCAATGCCAAACAATTTCGAGGCATTTTAAAGCGAAGACTAGCCTGTCTAAAATGGGAGTAGACAAGAAAAAAATGACGTCAAAGGGAAAGTATTTGAGCCCTTATAATAAACAATATCCAAACAAGTCCCCTTTGCAAGTATGTAGCAACAACAGACCGAGAGGAAAAGTAATTGATGGTTCTGCCTTCTATAACCATAGATCCACACCTCTCACCTAGTCATATGATCTTATGTGAAAGAATTATTAAGTGAAAAGAGGAGATTTGACGTTTTAGAAGCTAAAGAGCAGGAAAGAGATCATAAAATTCATGTAATAACAACTAAAAATCAATATTTCTAAGAAAGAAATAAAGTTTTAAGGAGCAAGTGGCATTGCTACAGGAAGCTCCCTTGATAGGGAAGACATAATGGCAACACATGAAGATGAATGTGCAAACCATGAAATATATAGTGGAAAGTAAAGAGGTGGTGAAGTTGGAACCATCTCATGATAAAGGAAAAGCGGTTGCCCAAATTGACAACCATGAAGTGAAAGCAAGAGAAGAAAGGAAAGGAGATTTCACAAAAGTTTCCCAAACTTGGGCTCAAGTTATTATCAATTCTACTAGTAGGGAAGAAGAAGCAAACATTAGGGTTGACAACATGCAATATAGAGAAAGAAAGGAAAGGAAAGACAAAGCAACAAACATAATTATTAAAGGGGTGAAATACCATGGAAAAAATGAATGTACTCTTGACATTACAAGGGAATTCTTAAGAGACAAGTTGCTTTGGCAGGACAAATATGCCAGGCACAGAGGGTGGGTAAGATTAGTGGTGAGAGAGACTGGCCCATAAAAGTCATCATGCCTAGCATGTGTGATAAACATATCATTCTTAGCAGGAAGCAACTCTTGAGGGGTTATCACTTTTTTCTAGAAGAAGATTTAACTATAAGACAACAAGAGGAAAGGAAGGAGGAAATGTAAAAGGTTAGAGCAACAAGGGATGAGGGCAAGAGAACATGGATTTATAAAGGTAAAGTTGTGATAGCACGTTTTGGGCCCCATTCCAAAATAGAGCAACAAGATAGTAATAAAGAAGAGACAACAAATTCTTTAGGAGGGAACCATGCAACAAGGCCAGTGTGGGCAAGCAGGGACAAAGATCAACTGTGAGTCTTGTATGTCAAAACGAATAGCCATCAAGCCATACCCAGGTTTCCTTAAGTTTAGTTTGTTGGAACTGCAGGGGTTACCTGTGGATACGAGGACTTGGGTTAGGGCCGATTGATAAAGATAAAGGCATAATTTGTCTCATAGAAACTCATGAGCATGAAGGGTGCAAGACACCTTTGTTTGAAGGGTACTAGAAGATGGCAGTGTGGAACAAGGCAATAGGGAATGGAAAATGACACAAGGGTATCATGATTTTACTAAGGGAAAAAGAAGATCGTTTCATTCAATTAGAAAAAGAAGACTCAAATAAACAATTCATTTGGTTTAAAATATCAGAAAATCGAAATCACATTAGGATTGCAACATGCTATTTTGCGCTGCATTAGAATTGCAACATGTTATTTTGCGTTGCAAGTGTCAAAAAATTACAAAACTAGAGGGCTTGACCACAAAGACCCCTTTGCAGCCTTAAAAGAAAATATTGCAACATATTCTCCGCTAGGTGAAGTCCTTATAGTGGGTGATTTCAATGCTAGGACCACAATTGAGAAAGCTAGCATTCTTTGTTGTAAAGAAGATTGCGACCCTAGTTGGCTTACAAAAGAGAGTAATCATCAGTAGGAAAAAATTTCAATGGACAAGGGCTACATTCTCTTTGGTGAAAAATTGCTTACTCTATGTGGGGCTTTCGATTTAGTCATCTGCAATGGTTTGACTAGATGGGAAAAGTTTGGTAATTTCACTTGCAGTACTTATAATGGAGCAAGTGTAGTAGATTATGTAATCTGCTCACATGGTTTGTGTGAGAAAATATATGACTTTTTGATTGGTGAACAAATTTGGGATTTAAAATCAGATCACATGCCAATTTATTTAAGTTTCTCTTGCACTAGAAAGAAGTAGTTAGGGTCAAAAACTTAGTGTGTTCAACAAAATATCCCAAAGGGAAGAATTCTTTTGACTCTAGAAAATCGTAATACCTTCAAAATAACACTAGAGAGACTCTTAGAGAAGGATAAAATTATGATCCATGGGCTTCATAGTCACAAATTAACACGTTTAATTCAAAGCGCACTTGCAGAGTGCAAAAGAGAAAAAAATAAGAAGTTTGAAACAAATTTCTTTGCGGTTAATGCTTGGTTTGATGAGGAATGCAAAAAAGAAAGGAGAATGTTCAAATATTCAAACAAGGATAACATAAACCTCAAAAATTATACGTAGATATTAAGAAAGAAAAAGGATGCTTTCATGGTTGCAAGGAGAGAAGAACTAATCTTCCTTGGGAAAAGTAACCCCAAATTATTTTGAAAGAAGATTCAATCGAGAAAGATGCAAACTGAAAATAATATTACAACTTCTAAATGGTTCGACTATGAAATACAACTTTATGAGCAGGATCCCAAGGTTGACCCTCCTCCATTGGTTAACACTGATGTTGAGCTCTTCACAATACAAGAGGTAGAGATGGGTATCAAGAAGTTGGTTGTTGGAAAAGCAAAAGACTTAGATGAAATCCAAGCAGAGTATCTAAAGTGGGTCTTAAAAATGATTGCACCTCACATTACAATAAATTTCATTATCATCATACAATGGGGGTTCGCCACAGATTGGACAACTAGTTTGGAAATACCTCTTTTCAAGAATGGTGACATCAATAATCCTTCCAGTTATAGGACCATCATGATAAAGAACTTTTTTGGAAAGTTATTTGGAAGCATGCTATAAAATAAAATCAGCAAGTGGGCGGAAGAAAGAGATAAACAGGCTAAAGGGAAAGCAGCTTTTAGACCTAAACATTCCACAGTTGACCATGGTATAACTTTAAGGCACATCATTGAATTAAAAAATTTGGGATAAATAGGAAGATGCCTTTTGTTGCTTTGTTGGTTTCAAAAAAGTCTTTTGACATGGTCCCTAGGGATAAGCTTTGGCACATAATGGAGGAACTTGGGGTTCCTAGGCATCTTAGAGCAGTTGTGCATAAACTATATGAAGAGGTGAAAGTCAAAATTAGAACTTCAGCAGGCATCTTTGAAAGTTTTAGAAGTGATATTAGGGTCAAGCAAGGTTTCCCATTGTCTCCCACCCTCTTTGGTTTATATATTGAAAAACTTGAAGAGTGGATAAAGTCACAAGGGGGTGACAATGTCCATTTGGGCGAGTTTGTTATAAGGATTCTTTTGTATGCGGATGACCTTATCCTGATTGCTAAATTTGCTATGGGTTTGCAAGAGCACTTACTTTCCCTTAAACATTTCTGTAGAAGGGTGAGGATGCAAGTCAATATTAACAAAACAAAAGTAGTGGTTTTCTCTAACAAAAGAAGACACAATCAACATAAGTTCTACTTCGAAGATAACACTCAGGAAGAAGTTGCAGATTACAAATACCTTTGAATTGACTTTAGCATAAATCTAAGTTGGGACGACTATTTAGAAATAAAATGACTTTGGGGGGTTGGAAATCATTTTATGCTTCTCAAAATAGGTGTAGAGACGTAGAGTTATGGGACTGGTAGACCACTCAAACTCTTTTTGGGAATTTAGTGATTCCGGTGATTCTCCAGAATTGTGAACTGTGGGCCAATAGTACATCCGACACGTAGTGGAAACAAATTGAGAAATTTCAGAATCACTTGATTACAAACAAGTTCAAAATTAAAAGTGTAGTTCCTTATAATATATTGTTAAGTGAAATGGGGGTTGCTCCTATTGAAGCAATCACTATGGTGTGAGCCATAAGATATTTAAAAAAAAATTGAGCAAATGGAAGAGGCTAGATAGCCTAAGATTGTGTTTAATGACATATTGTGCAAAAAAAATAGGACTTGGATGTGGCAAAATAACAAATGGTTTAGTAAATGGGGTATTTTCTTGAACATGTGCCCCACAAACAACAAAGAGGTAAAATATTTTGTTATGGATAAGTTCCACAAACGTACATGGGATAAGGAGCCAGGGAGAAAGAAAAAGTACTATATTGAAGAGTTTAATCCCACTCTTAATCATCAACAAAATGTGTACATAGGGGCCAATATTTCTTAGAGAGCCAAAATTATTATTACTCAGTTAAGGACTAATTCTCATCAACTACATTGTGAAACAGGGCATTGGAAAAGGCCAAAAGAAGTGTGGGAAGAAAGAGTGTATTTTTTGGTCTAACAAAAAAGTGGAAACGTAAAAACATTTCATTTTAGAATCTGAGGCCTTCAAAGACATCAGAGAAAGTTATGCAGATATTCTAGTAGCTAGCTCTTGAGATAATTATTTAGCGAGAGTTTTGTCAAAAAAATGGGAGTGTTTATTGTGAGGCTTCATAGGAAGAGGGCTAAATACAAAAATCAAATGGCGAAACAATCTATCCCATAGGTTATCTTTAGCCTCGTGGACGTTAAACATAATTTCTTTCTTTCTTTTCTTTTTGACTTTTGTTTTTTGGGAATATATGCTCAAATATACCATCTCAACATATGAAATGAATGTAATTACCATTTCAACAAACATTTTATTTTTAAGCACCATTTCAACAAATACTTTTCATCTCTAAGCATCATTTTAATACTTTGTTTTCATGTAACATCATCATTCCACTCAGGATAAATTTGACAGATATTTATCCATATTTTCCTTATTTAACTTAAATAATGGTAATTTTAAAATATACATGTCACTAATGATGATTATGTAATTTTTTACATCATCAATTTGACAAGTGACTTATATACATATATATATATATATATATATATATATATATATATATATATATATATATATATATATATATATAAGTGATCTACATAAAAATTTAGAAAACAAAATAAGTACATGATTTTGCTGAGCCGAGACTCTAAAATAAGTACCGCTCATCTCTACCTTCAGTCACACCATACCATCCTACATTGTACACACTTAAGCATAAAGCATGAACAGTGAACCCTGAAGCTTAAAGGCTGAGACTCACATGACATATCCACACTCATGGGCCATTGGTATTCTCTATAAAACATTAAGTAAATTTTATTTTTCAAAGAAAAAATCAAACTTTTTATAAAGAAAATAAAAAGTTACATCTGTAGATGCTATAAGCATTCTTGAAGTCCGTTGTTCACATTGCTGCAAAAAACCAGAACCTATATGAGGACATATAAAACACGCCCTCCCCAAAGGGACTAAGTTGTTTCTCTATCATCATCACAATATCAAAAAACGATAAGAGAAATAGCATAGCAGGGCCTCCCCAACATTGGAGAAAACAACCCTCCTGTAAATAAGTTTTACATCATTGTTTAATAAAATAGATCCAGTATCCATACAAAAATGAAAAAAGTGTATCGTAACCATAATCAGAAAAACAGAAACATAAAAGTAAAGCTTTCATGGTACTGCTAAGTCCCTATAGAAGATAAAATATACCATCTCATCTGATATAGGGTGGTTGATCCGACACATAGATCAAACCATCCTCATATGCTGATACTCTCCAAGTGCCCAGATCCTGTTGCAGACCTTCCTTAGAAAGGAAATCTGCTGCGGTGTTCCACTCCCTGTAGATGTGACAAACATATATGTAATAAAAAATCATTTTAATTTGTAAAATTTCTTCAATAATTGGGAACAAAATGTGGTTTTGACATCTCTGACTCTCATTAAACCAATTAATAACATTTAACGAATCTCCGAAGATTTGCACATAATCAATCCCTAAGTCCCTGATCCAACATAACAATAGTTTCAGTGTTTGGAGCTCTGCAAAGTTGTTTGTTCCTTCCCCAAGGCCTATTGAGGCTTTCCAGTACCTGTGTTCATTATGATAAATGACCAGTCCTGCCCCACATCTGTTTTGAGCATCCGATGCTCCATCAAAATAGGCCCAGGGTATAAGAGGGTTTATCTGTTCTTCCTTTATGATTCAGGAGATTTGTGGGGAAGTAGTCAGTGGGAGGAGAGAAAAAATTGATGTGCATTCGACTGCAATGAGGTATGGTGTTGAGGGGACATCCCTAAATATCCCCTTATTTTTAGCCAACCAAATGCCCCAGGAGATGATGGGTGGAATATTTTTTGGATTTTACTCTTGATTTTCTTGCCACCAGAGTTGCCAAGCCTCCAGGAGAGAACACCCTCTCCAGCCCCGCCTGATTCCCATGAGATTCAATGTGAGCTCCAAACTTTTGAAGTGAAAGAACAGGTTAGGAAAACATGGTCTGTATTTTCTTTTGCATTTTTGCAAAGTGTACACCATCTAGGTCCATTCTTGTTCCTTTTATGAAGATTATCCCAATTAGGGACTTTATTCCTAAGGAGACACCAAAAGAACAACCTTGCTTTTTCTGGGCACTTCAGCTGCCAGAGGGATCTCCACCACCGTTGCTAGCCTCCTTGGAATCTTCTATCAATCTGGTAATTGTAGCCATAATTTGGGGAGCATAGGCCATGTGGGGCATGATCTATTTTTGTATGATTAGTTTTGTTGTGCTAATAACAATTACAAATTTATAAACATGTGCTTGCTTATTGCTTCTTGTCTTGATGTTTCCTTGGTTGTTTGTGCATACAATCAGGTAAATTTCCTTAAGTTTAAAGTGACATTCATGAGAAAAATAACTTCAAAAACAAATACTGAACAACAGACTTTCAAAGTACAACAAACCATCAAAGGGACACCTTAACACAATGTTTTTATGAAGTAGTTCACCCCTCCTGGGCTACATCTCCTTGGTCCAGCTTCCATGGCTTGGGCCTCTATATTAGCTCAATGTGGAAAAATGTTGTTTTACAAAGATCTATGGCTCTTGATACCTGCACCACTGTGTTCAGAGTGTCCAAATTAGCTAAGAACACCTCTTTCTGCTCTCACTTTGTCGAAAATTGACTTCTCTAGGGCTCAGTTAGTATTTTCCTAGAAAAGTTCTGCTAAATCTAGAATGAATCCAATTAGCGCGCTAATTTTGGAGGCATGCCCGAATTTGGGGGCACTGCCAAATCCATTGCCAAATGAAACTAAGGGTTAACTGAGGTTAAACTGTACTTAATTAATTGTTAAACTAGATTAGCGCTAACCAAAACCGTAACCTCTAGCGGCTTTGGTGGATTGGTCACATGAGGAGTTAATGTTGCGATAACCGTTGGAGCCGGAACCATCGGAGCGCTGACCGTTAAGGTTGAAGTGTTACATGCTTCGTGTTCACATGTGAACACTTAACTGTCGCAAAGTAATGTATGCCAGAGCCGTCAGTTCATAACCATAACCATTGCCGTTTGTAACCTTGTGTTTACATGGGGCTATTGCAGAGTGGTTAGGTTGGAGCCGCTAATTAATATAAATGTTGCGGTTTTGTATGTTTGTGTTCACATGGAGGGAGGGTTGGCTTGCAAGCTAGCCCTCCCCTAACCGCCCAACTCCACATTGCATAAGTTCAAATGTAAACAATGAACTCATATGGTAAGAACCACATGGTAGTGCAAGCGGTTAAGGCGTATGGTTGGTGGGTAGGAGGTCCTCGGTTCGACCTCGACTTTCGGAAATATATTTTTCTCCACTATGTAGACCTCCAACCCGACCTTTAGGAGGTGTCATGTGGCGGCCTCCAGGCTTGCCATGTGTCATTCTTCCATTGGTATAAAAATCCACCAATAGAAATGTGCCAACACACCAATGTACAACCCAACTAGATAATGCCACTTGTCCATCCCTAATTCACCATTGACCTACGTTGACCATGCCTAGTCACTTGCCACATCAGCAGTACGAATTGTTGACTGTGTAGTGACAGGGATTTTTTTTGCAAATTTCGTCTGTTTAGCAAAGCGATTAGAACACAATAACTTTCTCATACAGACTTGGTTTTCGACGAAACAAGTTGCGTTAGGATTGCTTTCCCGAGATGGATACGTTCGTTCAGGTTTCGAGCCATTCTAAGAACTTTGATTTTTGAGCTAAATACTGAGCACCTGATCATTCCTCCCCACTAGAAGCCTTTTGGACCCCAAATATATTATCAATTGTTCAACAAGTGAGGGTACAACTCCCTCACCTTCTCGGTCTGCAACCATTTGGCTTGAGAAGGATTTTGTCCCTTGAGTCCCACTCTAAGGTATTCGACATCCCCTCTCTTTGAAGTTCTGGTTCTTTTGTCAAGTATGAGATCTTATTGAAGCTCATCTAGATATTCTGGTGAGAAATAATCTATTGATGGTATCTGAACATGCTCTCCTTGATCATCAATCAAAGGAGGCTCAAACAATCTCAAATTCTCAACATTAACAACAGAGTATATTTTCATATAAGGAGGCAAATAAAGCTTAAATGCATTGTTGCCTATCTTTTCTAGAATTTTAAAAGGGCCATAATGGATTGGCTTAAGCTTTTCACCTTCTCCTTGAAGTCTCTCTTTTCTAATATATAACCAAACTTTGTCGCCAACTTGAAATTTGTGATCAACCCGGTGTTTGTCATGCCTTGCCTTGTAGTTGCTTTGACTTTTCTCAAGCTGTTCTTGCAATGTATGATGTATCAACTGAGTTTTCTCTATGAACTTCCTTTACTTATCAATGTCATTGTGACCCTCGATGGAAACATCTTTCTCAAAGATGAAGTCCAATGGCTATATTGGCAAGTACCCATAACATGCCTCAAATGGCGATGTGTTTGTGGAAGAATGCTTTGCCCTGTTGTATGCATGCTGTATGTAATGCGACTGCTCATCCCACAACTTGGGATGTTTGCTGCAATATCCTCTAAGAAGATGAATAACTGTTCGATTGAACACCTCGGTTTGTCCATCCGTTTGTGGATGAAAGCCTGTGCTATTCTTCAACTTTGTGTCCATCATGTCCCACAAATTTGACCAAAAATTTCCAACAAATCGAGAATCTCGATCACTTACAATAGAAGTAGGAAGACCAAAATGAAACCAAATGTTTTGGAAGAAAAAATGATCTGTTTTTTCAATTGTAATTTTCTTTTTACATGGTGTTAGTATGCACATCTTGCTGAACCTGTCTACAACTACATACAACTAATCATGACCTTTCCTTGACAATGGAAGATCTCCTACAAAATCCATTGAGATACTCTCCCATGGACGTGAAGGTACTATAAGTGGAGTGTATAAACCAAGTTTCCTATTGCTAGGCTTACTTGTAGCACATAAAGTATATCCTCTTATGAAACGAGAAACATCATCCAACATGCGTGGCCAATAACAATACCTTTGAAGATTTTCTATTGTCTTGCCTACAACAAAGTGTCCACTAATCAATGAAGTGTGCGCCTCCCTTATGATATTGTTTCTTTCTCCTTGTGGAATTCACAACTTGCCCAAGTGATACAACAAACTGTTATGTACATGCTAATCCAACTCTTCAATTTGGTTTCCTTCATTCAAGCTTACATATACTTCTTGAAAGTCACTATCATTTGCATATTGTTCTATGTAAATTTCATGCAAAAAAAAATTATGCTTGAGTATACAGATGAATTTACAATAGGCCTTGAAAGCATATCAACTACCTTATTGTAGATTCCCTTTTTATACCTCATAACCAAATGAAATTGTTGTAGAAAACCCATCCATCTGAAATGCCGTGACTGCTGCAACTTTGACTGTGACTGTAAGTACTGCAATGGTTGATGGTTGGTACGGATGATGGTCTCCTTTCCTATCAAATAGTGCTTCCATTTCTTAACACTTTGTACCAATGTATAAAGTTCTTTGTCATATGTGGGATAGTTATTTACAACTCCATTAAAAATTTTAGAATGAAATGAAATGGGCTTACCATGTTGCAATATAACTGCTCCCATAGTATAATTGCTTGCATCCGTTTGAATCTCAAATGGTTGTCTAAGATCCGGAAGTGCTGATACCGGTGCTGAAATTATCTTTTGCTTCAACGAATCAAATGGTTTTTGATGTACATCTCCCCAATGGAAGACTTACTTGCCAATGCATGTAATGGAGCTGCATTGGAAGAAAAATTAGCAATAAAATTTCTCCAATATTGTGCTGCCCCTAAAAAGCTTCTTACCTCTGTAACTGTATTGGGCTTGGGCTAATTCAGAATGACCTCAACCTTAGAGGGGTCTATCTTCAGCTCACCTCCTCCAACAATGTGTCCAAAATACACTAAAGAAGTCTTGCCAAATTCACACTTCGACATATTTAAAAACAACTATTCTTTTCTCAAGACATCAAGTACTTTGTTTACATGCATGACATGTTCATCTCTTGACTTGTTGAATATGAGGATATCATCTAAGTAGACAATGACAAAATCATCTAGAAATGGTATCAATACATCATTTATTACCCTCATGAAAGTAGCTGGAGCATTTGTAAGACCGAAAGGCATAACAAGCCAAAACAATCCTTGTTTAGTTTTAAATGTAGTTTTCCAAATGTCTTCTTCAGCTATCCTAACTTGATGATAACCATTTCGTAAATCTAACTTAGTTAAATACTTTGCATACCTCAACTGATCAAGCAAATCAACAATTCTTTGGAGTGGATAATGATTCTTTACCGTGATTTTGTTTAGTGCACGGAAATCCACACACATGTGCCAAGTTCCATCCTTCTTAGGCACCAAGACAATGGGCGAACTACATGGCGAAGTAGATGGGCGCATGATACCTTTTCTCAACAATTCTTGACTTTGATTTTTGATTTCCAAGCTCTCCATAATAGACATGCGATACATGCCAATGTTCGGAAGTGGAACATCCTGTTGCAACTGAATCTCATGCTAAATTCCCCTCTTGGGAGGTAACCCCTTTGGTTCCTGAAACATCTTGCCATGCTTGCTTACCACATCAAAAAAATCAGATTTCAATTTATCATCACAACCTTCAAAAGATTCATAATCAATATCATTCTTTTTCTTGATCATGAGAAGCACAAAATTTTTACTTGCATTTACTAGTCTCTTCATCTGCCCTACATTAACCAAAGAAATGTTCAGCGTTTTGCGATGGGCTCTCACTATGTACTCCACCCCATTCTTGAGCAATATGTATTTGTTGTCATGGTGATAAAATACTGCTTTTCTATCATACAAATAAGGACTACCCAAAATGATTCTTGAGATGTCAAGTGGAACTACATCTAACTCAACTTCATCAATGAACTTTTCAGTAATGGCGAACTTGAATAAACACTTCCTTGTAACCTATAAGTTTGCATTGTTAACTATCCAACCCAATGGATATGGCTTATGATGAGGTACAATTTCAAGGTTTAGTTTTTTTACCAAGTCTTCTAAAATCAAGTTTGATTGTGACCCACTATCAAATAATGCATCAATCTTTGTATGATTTGAAATCACTCTTACATGAAACAATTCTATTCTTGGCTCTTCATTTGGAGTGTTGTTTTGACTATGTGATGAACTAGTACTTGCAACAATTTATTTTCCTTTTGTAACCATGGATGAAGCCTTGGTCTCATCACTAGAATTTGAACCAAGGTCATGTTGTGTGGTAGCAATCGTATTTTGTTTTACCTTATTGTTTTGTTTCTTAGGTCTTAATTTGGGATGCAATTTCCAGCAGTGGGCTTCATCATGCCCCTTTTTGGAACAATGTTTGCATGTGATTTTATCCCCTTCTTTCTTCACACTTGCATTTTTCTTTCCCTTCCATTTTCCACCCTTCTCTTTCTCCTTACCCTTGAATGGATTCTTCTTACTACCCTCTTCCTGAATGTTCTTTCCTCTAGATTCAAGGTGCATGGCTTGCACACATACCTCATCTAAGTTGTTTAAATTGAACATAATAGTATGTTTCAGATAAGAATGTAAACCCCCAGTATATTTCAGAAGTGTATCTTGGGAATTCAAATTCACTCCTAATAACAAAGCCATTTTCCTAAACTCCTATGTATAATCTTGGACTGTTTGACATTTAAGTTGCCTAAAATTTTGCCAACTCATAATGGCTTTTTGCATATAGGCTAAAGGATAAAACTGGCTTTTAATTGCATAAACAAATTCAATCCAAGTAATGGATATGGATTCTCATTTCCTCTTGAGTCTTGCTTCCCACCAAACTAATGCAACTCCTTCTAGCCTCAATGAATCCAACTGGATCTTTATGTCGTCTTCTTGAAGGTTTTGAATTTTGCAGTATACCTCCAACTGTCGATTCCAATTGTCCAACTTTTCTGCATTCATCTCTCCATTGTACATGGGAAGTTCGAATTTTATGTCCAATTTCAGTAATGGAGTCTTTCCTTTTGGGATTTTTGAATGAGTATGGGTAGTTTCAGTGGTGGTAGTGGAAGATGATGTTGTGTGAGATGATGGAGATGATGAGGATGGTGGATTTGGAGGTGGATTTCCACCATTCCCTTTGGAATCCTTATTCTCATCTTTTTTTTCCTCTGAGCTTCCTTCTCCATGTGGAGGTTTCGAACTCTCTCCAACCATTCTAGTGTTCCTCTCTTCATAGAGGACTTTAACCCTCTTAACTAAAGTGAAGAAAGCTTTCTTGAATTATTCCTCTTCTGAAGAGGGACCTTTAGGCTCTCTTTCTCCAGACATAATGGCTGTGGATTCAGGCTCAGAAATTGGTACTGCTTGTACCTCTTCAATCTCAGTTGAAGGCAAAACTTGAGGAGTTTCAAGTGCAGCTGAAATTGGAACTTTGGGTGGTGGAGATTGTGGCCTTGTGGCTCTCCTTCTTCTGGGAATTACCTCAGGAGTTGCAACCAATAACTTCCCTTCTCCTTTCTGCAACTTTAACCTTGTAAGCATCACAATTTTGCAACCATTAAAACCCTAATTGCATAACTCAAGCAATCAAGCAATTCAACCTTTGCTTTGATACCAACTTGATCTGTTTTTGTATGATTAGTTTTGCTGTGCTAATAAAAATTACAGATTTATAAACATGTGCTTTCTTATTGCTTCTTGTGTTGAGGTTTCCTTAGTTGTTTGTGCATACAATCAAGTAAATTTTCTTAAGTTTAAAGTGAAATTCATGAGAAAAATAACTTCAAAAAAATGCTGAACAACAAACCATCAAAGAGACGCTTTAACAGAGTGTTTTGATGGAGGAGTTCACCCCTCTTGGGCTACATCTCCTTGGTCCAGCTTCCATGGCTTGGGCCTCTGTATTAGCTCAATGTGGAAAAATGATATTTTACAAATCTCTATGGCTCATGATACTTGCACCACTGTGTTCATAATGTCCAAATTAGCTAAAAACACCTATTACTGCTCTCAATTTTGTCGAAAATTGACTTCTCTAGGGCTTAGTCAGTCTTTTCCTAGAAAAGCTCCCCTAAATTTGGAATGACTCTAGTTAGTGCACTAATTTGGAGGCAGGCCCGAATTTGGGGGCATCGCCAAATATGCTGCTAGATTAAACTAAGGATTAACTGAGGTTAAAATGTACTTAATTAATTGTTAAACCAACCAAAACCGTAACCTCGGACGACTTTGGTGGACTGGTCACATGAGGAGTTAATGTTGCGGTAACCGTCGGAGCTGAAACTATCAGAGCGCTGACCATTAAGGTTGCAAGGTTACACCTATTGTGTTCACATGCGAACACTTAACCGTCACGGAGTAATGTATGCCAGAGCCATCAGTTCATAACCGTAACCGTTGCGGTTTGTAACTTTGTGTTTACATGGGGCCATTGCGGAGTGGTTAGGTTGGAGCCGTCGGTTAATATAAATGTTGCATTTTTGTATGATTGCATTCACATGGGGGAGGGCTAGCCTGTGGGTTGGCCCTCCCCTAACCGCCCAAATCCACATTGCATAAGTTCAAATGTAAACCACGAACTCATATGGTAAGAACCACACAGTAGAGCAAGCGGTTAAGGGTATGGTTGGTGGGTAGGAGGTCGTGGGTTCAACCCCGACTTCCGCCAATATATTTTTCTCCACTATGTAGTCCTCCAACCTGACCTTTGGGAGGTGCCATGTGGCAGCTTCCGAGATTGCCACGTGGCATTCTTCCATTGGTCCAAAAATCCACCAATAGAAATGCGCCAACACACTAATGTACAACCCAACCAGATAATACCAGTTGTCCATCCTTGATTCGCCATTGACCTGCATTGACCATGCTTAGTCAGTTGCCACGTTAGAAGTACAAACTGCTGACTGTGCAGTGACCGGGCAATTTTTTTGCGAATTTCCCTTGTTTAGCAAAGTGACCAGAACACAATAACTTTTTCTTACGAACTCGGTTTTTGATGAAAAAAGTTACGTTAGGATTATTTTTTTGAGATCGACGCAGTCGTTCAAGTTTCAAGCTATTATGGGAACTTTGATGTTTGAGCTAAACACTGAGCACCTGATTAGTGCATATACCCATCAAAGCTCATATGGGCGGTCTCTTAACATGAAATTTGATCAAATCAAGTCTCTTACAAAGGACTGCCATATATCTCTCCACTGTGGATGAATTTGAAGGGCTTCGACAGATTTCCAACCTTGTTTCTAAAGAGAGGACTCTTCAGGGGCCACAATCTGGTTGAGGGAGGTTATGCCTTGATTGTTTAGGAACTCCTTGATCTCCCTTGGGAGAGAAAATTGTTCGCTGCATCCCACCCATGGATCGTCTCCTATTATTACATTTTCCCCATTCCCAACCATCCAAGCCAACCCTTCTTCAATTATGCTTATTAATTTCAGAGTAGCCTTCCATATTGATGATGCACTGGTTGGTTTTTATTTACTTTGTGAATCCACTCCTCCATAGGTTCATGGTCTATATATTTTCTCTTTACTACCACTGTCCATAAGTTTTCCTTTGTTATCAACCTCCATGCCGATTTTTCCACTAGTGAGGATGCGAAAATGGGGAGATCCTTAATACCCCAACCTCTCCAAGCCTTTGGGATGACTATTTTGTCCCAAGCAACCCATGGAAGGACACCCTCCTCTTTTGAACCGGCCCACAAAAACTGCCCACACAATTTCTTAATCTGAGCTAAAATGCCTTTTAGTACCCATGTGAGGGAAATCTAGTAAACCAAAATGGAAATTATAATTGATTTGATTAGTACCAACCTTCCAGCCCTTGAAAGCCACTTATAGCTCCAGTGTTTAATCCTCTTTTCAAATTTTTCTAGCAGCCAGTGCCAGTCGTGTTTTCTATAATTATCTAGCTTCAGGTGAAAGCCTAAGTATTTGAAGTTGTCTATCATATGAATTTCTAGATAAGGGAGGCTTGTAGTGACTCTGTTTATCTTCTCCATCGTGCATCCTTCATAATCTATGGAAGATTTCTGCTCATTTATGCTCATTCCCATAGCTTTTAAGAAAATATCAAGTGTAAGTTGTTGGATGTATTCTCTCGCCCCATTAATGAACAACAAGATATCATCTACGAAAAGGAGATGGGTGATGAACGCATTTGTAGCTACTTCGATCCCTTTTATCTCTCCCTTGCAATGATTATCTGACTAAGAACTTCGACCGCTAGTAAGAACAACAAGGGTGACAGGGGGCATCCTTGCCTCAACCCTCTCTGGCTATGAAAAAGGGGGAAGAAGCTCCGTTGATAAGTACGTCAAAGCTTACATTTGTAATGCATCCCATGACCCAATTTATGAAACCAATGTCGAACCCTAGATGGGTTAAAAGTAGGCGAAGGTATATCCAACTAATTCTGTCATAGGCCTTCGATAGATCTATCTTCACAATGAATCCTTTTTTCTTGTTCCTTTTCATACTGTGCATGGCTTCCTGAGAAACTTCGATGGCTTCATGTATATTTCTTCCATCCAGGAATCCAAATTGTTCTCTTGAGATGTTCCTGGAGAGGATGGGTTTTATATATACAACTATAAATTTTTCTATGATTTTATAGATATAATTACAAAGCGAAATAGGCCCGAATTCCTCAAAATGCTTTGGATCGTCGATTTTGGGGATGAGGGTTATGAAAGTTGAGTTGAATGGTTCATGTATTGATCCTATGACTCTCGATTCCTCCACCACCCTAGTTAATTCATCCCCCATAAGCTCAAAAAAGTGTTGGAAGAGTTCTACCATCCATCCATCAGACCCCAGACTCTTATCCTTTTGCATTTTTTTGAGAATTCCTTCGACTTCTCCCTTTGTAACAAATTCCATTATCATATCGTTTTCCTCTTCTTCCACATATCTGGGAAACAATTGAGCCACTTGAATAACCTCTGCTATAGTGGCTTCTTCTGGAGCTCTGAACATGCCTTTAAAGTGGTCCCTACCCAGGCCTGCTATCTCGTCAAAGGATTTGCCTATTCCTCCCTCAGGTCGCTGCATTTCCTAGATAGTGTTGCAATTATTCCTACCTTTTGCGTAATTTTGAAAGAATTTTGTGTTTTCATCCCCCACTGAGAGCCATATTTCTCTACTTTTGAGTCTCCACTGCTCCTCCATTCCGCTCAGTATCTTCCTTTTTGAAATTTCCAGTTGTTTGATTCTTTCCTTTTTCTCTTCTGTCTCATAGCCATCCACCTCCAGACTTTCGAGGGTCTCAAGTGTTTCCTTTATAAGTTTAAGCTTGACTTCTTCCCTGTTCCTTTTCTCCTTTTCCCATGCTATTGTTGCCTGTTTCAACCGTTTGAGTTTTCCCATGAAAATATCGGCTAATGACAGGCCCTGATCATCAGTCACAGACCTCCATGTTTCATTAACTAAGGTATTATATGCAAGGTATTTTAGCCATTTAGGATTGAATTTAAAAGGGAAGTTTTTTTTTTTTTTTGCAAGACCCTTTTAGTTCAAGGATAATAGGAAAATGATCAGAATCACCACCATATCCAATCCATTGTCTGAAAAAAGTTAAATTGTTGACCAGATCCTCCATCAATAGAAACCAGTCCAATCTCTTGGCAACCGGGCCTCTCCCATTCGCCAATTCCTCCAAGTGGGTCGATATTTTATCAACATTACAATGAGCTTCCCCATCATGAGTTTATTTGTAAAGTAGTCAGCCAGAGGGTCCGCTTGAGCATGAGGCCCCCAAGTCTCCGACATGCCCAGAGAGAAGTTCATATCCCCTCCCATCACCAAATTTGGGGCCTTCATGAAGGATTTAAGAAACAAAGAGTTCCAAAATGTGACCCTATCCTGACATAGACCATAGAAATTTAGGATATTTAGCTCCGATCCAAGTTCAGATGAGTAAATCTCGACCCCCAATATCTGATCTGATCCCCAGGAATTTAGGAGTTTTATGTTTCTATCATTTAGTCCCACCACAAGCCCCCTCGATCTTCCTTTGGCATCCAAGGTCACAAATGACCATCCAGGCATCATTTTACATAGAGATGCCTTCACCACGTCCCCATCCCCTAGGGTTTCTTGTAACAAAATAACATCCGGACAAAGAGATTTGAATAATTCCTTAAGGGCTATATTTTACAGCTGCTAGCAAAACCTATGCAATTGAAGGAAAGGATGATCATTTAGAAACCACCTCAGGGGACTGCGTTGCTCTAAGTACCCCTTGTAAAGAAAGATGTTTCCCATCCACTATGTCCAACTTGGCTTTCAGCTGGGATTTTGAGAGATTTGATTTTCTGCCTCTAGATTTTTGGGGCATAGAGGGCTCCCGAGGACTCCCCAGCCCACCCATGGAGGGAGGCATGAGTTATTTTTTGTCCCTAGGCCGAAGGTTATAGTGGGGTCCCACCGAAAATGAGGGCACAGGTAATTGGTTGGGAAACATGGAGGAGGAGGGCACAAGTAATTCGTTGGGCAACATGGAGGAGGAGGGCACCTCTAGGCTAAAAACATGGATTGAAGTAATGATGCTATCCAAAGAATTGGAGATTTCACACTTGGAATTCATAGAGGATAATAGAGGCCTGGAGGGACCAGGCCATGATACAACATCATAAAAATAAAACAGTGATTCAGATTCAAAGGTAATGGAGGGTAAAGGAATACCGACTAAATGAGACGCTGGTTCAGTATGTATCACTTCGTTTTGAGCCTCTTGATGTCACTCGCTTCCTAACCTATCTTGATTCCCCTGAAGACTAGGCATCGCTTCCTCAATCTCCATTTCAGTTGGATCAGGGTCCCTCTGAATACCCTCAACCGCTGCTTGTCTTTCTTCCTCCTCCTCTACTGCCCTCTGATCATAAGTCCTCAAATTTCCCTTCTGGCACCTTCTCCGATGAAACCCCAATGGACAATCCCTCGCCAGATGACCATGTTTATGACAACAGTGGCATCAGAAAGGAAATTCTTCATAATCAATTATATGAGAATGTGTATACCCCTAGAGCTGGAGGTTGATTTTTTCCGCTAAACCCTCCCTTGGGTTCAATTTTACTAGTAAGCGAGCCACAATTCTGTTCTTTGTTTCCAGAAATGTCATGTCTGCTTCCAAGAATGTTCCTAGTTCATTCCCGATGGCCCTAAATACATCCTCTGTCCATAACTGAGGAGGAAGCTTTAGGAGTCATACCCAGACTGAAATATCCTCCAGTTTCTCCCTTTGCGCATCAAATAATGGTGTCCATTTTTTGGAAAATATGGGAGAAATTTTGAAACACCAATTTCACTCGAGCACCCATTCAAGCATCTCACCTTTACTAAAGCGAACCATGAAACAACCTCTAGCTAATATAATGAATTCTACCTGGGCCTTCGACGCTCCTTTCCATTCCTTGTCAATCTATTCCAGTATATATTGAGTCGAATAATGCTTTCCTTTGGCTCTCCCAACTAAGATCAAATTTGAGGCTTCCATGGCCTTGTCCAACTGAATATAAACTCCAAGAACCAAGTTGGGACATTCCATATTTTTCCTTATTACTTTCCCCCTTTTTCACTTTGCTCCTATGGATTGGCCATTTCTTCCCTCCCTTGATGTCGAGTTTTCCTGCTCTTCCATGACATATTCCAGATCTTAAAAAAACATATCTAATCTCTCCTTTACTGGTATCGACTGGAAGAATAATTCCCCTAAATCGGCTGATGCCCCTTCCGCTGAAGATCCGCGAGCTGTGCCCCTCCCTCCCATTGCTAAGAGGCTGTAGTCTTGTTCTTCCCCAGGCCCATTACCCTGCTTGTCTTGTAGGCAGTCACTGCCACTTCCCTCCCTTGATTTCCATGGATGTTCATGGCTCTCCATCAACTTCCACTCACCACCAATTTCCTCATGTACACCCCCTGATGGAGTTGAATTTTTTGATGCGATTTGGGCCTCCTCCTCCCTTGTCCAAGGGACTAAATTCCATGTCACCGGTCTCTCATTTTTTTGAGCTAAACCCCCTTCCTTATCCCGATTTCTCAATACCAAGCACGATCTTATTCCTCCATTCCCCCCAAACACCACTACTTTGAACTATGTCTTCCAGGCCTCTCGAGAGGTAAATGGGTTCAGAGTGTCCATAGAATGTTGAAGCGACTTGATTCCCTGCCGACACCTCTATTACCTAGACCCCTGAAACAGTTGAAGACTTGAAAACCTCCCGCAAACCACTGTTAGTGCTTCGAAACCCCTCTGATGCCCTGTTTGGCTTCCCTGAAACCATAAAGCCAAAACCATCCCTTAAATTTTGTTCAAACCCTGTAACACCCTTCTTTCCAGCTGGCGACCGATGTGGAGGCCTGACCTTATCTAGGTTTTGCTGAGTTGGCTCTAACCCCCATACATATTGAATATCTGTTGGGTTGTGTTATATTCTTTCCACGTAGTTAATAGGGGGTTTGAAGGGCACCCATAACCCCACTTTATGGGGTCTGGGGCAGCGCCCCAGAAAATTTTGGTTTTCGACCATATGTTAGGTTGGGCGGACCCACCTATGGTTTTGTGCATGATTTTCGCACATGTTTTTTGGGCGCGATGGTTTTCGGTCCATGGTATTGAACGCGATGGATTTCGGTCCATGGTATTGGATGCTTCGGCATGTATAAATATGTATTGTAATATTGAAAGGAACATAATGAAAAATCAAGCTGGTAGTCTCGGTTTTGGGATCCAGGGAAAAATCTCTGTGCATATGTCTTTTATGGGTTATGCTCTCGCATTGTTTATTTTCTTTGTTTAAGAATTCGTATGCAGGTAATTTCTGTACAGGGTTAAAACCTACATTTGGTATCAGAGCTGTTTTGGCTTCAAGGGGACGCCTTTGTTGCTGAGGGGTTTCGCTCGGGCCTGTGGTAGACCCTGTTCAGTGGGAGATCTGCGAGATCGATTCTGGTGGTGAAAGAAGATGGCGAGCAGTGGAAAGATAGAGATTGAGAAGTTCAATGGTCAGAATTTTGAGTTGTGGAAACTCAAGATGGAGGATTTGTTGGTGGAAAAAGATCAGTGGATCGCGGTAGATCCGGGTACTAAACCATCGGGAGTGACTGATGAAGAATGGAAGAAGTTGGATCGGAAGGCAAAGAGCACAATACGATTGTGTGTCTCAGATTCAGTATTGCTGAATGTATCAGGGGAAGCTACGACAAAGGCTTTGTGGGTCAAGTTAGGGACTTTGTACCCTTCGAAGTCTCTGGTGAATAAACTGTTCCTGTGGAAAAAGCTGTATAACATGAGGATGAAAGATGGAGACTCGGTGACAGAGCATCTGAATGCGTTTAATACTGTGGTAAGTCAGTTATTATCTGTTGATATTAAAATTTCAGATGAAGATAAGTGCATCAGTCTGTTGTGTTCTCTACCAGATTCGTGGGATAGTCTGGTTATTGCAATAGGTAGCAATGCAACTGCTTTGCAGTTTGATGAAATAGTCTCAGCCTTGCTGACAGAGGAGATGAGACGGAAAAATATGGACAACCAGAATGGTGATGCCTTGTCTGTACGAGGATGGTCCCAGAACAGAAACAAAAATAAGTCATCGAGTGGGAGATCTAATTCTAGAGGGAGATATAAATCTCCAGGAAAACCTACAAAGGTGGTGTGCTGGAAATGCGGAAAGGAAGGGCACTTCAGAAGGGATTTTAAATCTAAAGCTCCTGATAAAGGAAAGGGATCTGATGATGCTCCTTCTGCAGAGGCGAAAACCACCTCAAATGAAGGTGGGGATGTGTACCTAGCTTCTTCAAGTACACATGTAGATCATGAGGCATGGTTGATTGACTCAGGTGCATCCTTTCACTTCACTCCCCATAGAGAGTGGTTCTGCGAGTATGAGAAATACGATGGTGGTGATGTCTTCTTAGGAGATGATAGGAAGGCTAGAATCATTGGTCGGGGAAAAGTAAAGTTGAAGTTGCAAGGTGGAAGGGTTAGAACACTTCCGGGTGTTTTACATATTCCTGCATTGGCCAGAAATCTGATTTCTGTAAGCAAGTTGGATGATGCAGGTGTAAAGACGGTGTTCGAGAAAGATACCTGCAAGATGGTTCAAGGAGCACTGATATTGATGCGGGGAGTTCGGATTGGAACTCTGTACAAGCTGCAAGGTAGCACTGTTGTTGATGGGTGCAATAGTTCTATGGTTCCTGAAAATGGAGTAGAAAATCTAGTGGTCTCTGGAGAGAAGACCATGTTGTGGCATCAAAGGCTTGGACATATTGGAGAGAAGGGCCTTCGAATACTTCATGGTAAAGGTATGGTAGAATGTATGAATGATGGCTCTCTGGATTTTTATTTCTGTGAAAATTGTGTGTATGGGAAGCAAAATCGGGTGAGTTTCCCCTCTGGTGGTAAGAGGACGAAACAGATATTAGAGCTTGTGCACAGTGATGTGTTTGGACCTGTGAAGGTTCCATCACTGGGTAAGTCTGTGTACTATGTATCATTTATAGATGACTTCTCAAGGAATACATGGATATATTTCCTTAAGAAGAAATCTGAAGTCTTTGACAGGTTTAGAGAATTTAAGGCTCTGGTGGAAAATCAGACAGAGAAGAAGATAAAGGTGTTGAGGACAGATAATGGTGGAGAATTTTGCAGCAAGGAATTTGAAGAATTCTGTAAGAAGTGTGGTATAGCACGACAGAAGACTACTCCATATACACCTCAGAAAAATGGAGTCGCAGAAAGAATGAACAAGACGTTGATGGAAAGGGCAAGAAGCATGCTCAGTGGTGCTGGGTTAGGACAGGAATTCTGGGCAGAGGCGGTGGATACTGCATGTTACCTGGTCAACAGGTCACCTTCATCAGCATTGGAGGATAAGACTCCACAAGAAGTATGGACTGGTAAGAAACCCTCTCTTTCACATCTGAGGGTATTTGGATGTGATGCATATGTACATGTTCCAAAGGAGAAACGAACCAAGTTGGATAGTAAATCTGAAAAGTGCATCTTTATTGGGTATAAGGATGGTTTAAAGGGTTATAAGCTTTGGAACCCAGTCACACGGAAGGTTGTGTACAGCCGAGATGTGGTGTTTAGAGAGGTAAAAGATGTTATTCAACATGAAGTCCAACCAAAGGAACCTGAGAAGATAGAGTTTGAGCCAAAGGAGGAAGAATCAGACTCTATAGCAGAGGAGGAATCAGAAGATGAAGAGCCACAAACTCCGGCTGTGAGAAGATCAGTTCGAGAAAGAAGGAAACCAGAAAGGTATAGTCCATCTGCTTTTACTTTGTCTGTTACTGATGATGATCCCAGAACTGTGAAGGAAGCAGTGGATTCAGAGGATGGAAAAGTCTGGAAAGAGGCCATGGTTGATGAAATGGCATCTTTGCACAAAAATGAGGCTTGGGATCTGGTGGAGTTGCCGGCTGGAAGGAAACCCATTGGCAGCAAATGGGTGTTCAAGAAGAAGACAAATGCGGAAGGAAAGGTGGAGAAATAAAAAGCTCGGCTGGTAGCAAAAGGTTATTCCGAGGTGCCGGGAATTGATTTTGGTGATATTTTTTCTCTTGTTGCCAAGGTAACTTCTATTAGATTACTTTTATCTGTTGCTGCTGCTTTTGATTTTGAGGTAGAACAGATGGATGTGAAGACATCATTTCTTCACGGGGATTTGGAAGAGGAAATCTACATGAAGCAACCTGAAGGCTTTGCGGTGAAGGGTAAGAAAGAACTGGTATGCAAGTTAAAGAAGTCTCTGTATGGGTTAAAACAATCACCAAGGATGTGGTATAAAAAATTTGATACATTTATACGGGGACTTGACTTCACCAGAAGCAAAGCAGATCATTGTGTGTATTTTAAATTAATTGGTGACCGTGTTATTTATCTGGTCTTGTATGTGGATGATATGTTGCTGGTTGGAAATGAAAAAGAAATTATCCAGGATTTGAAGACCCAATTGTCCTCCAAATTTGACATGAAAGATCTTGGTGCTGCAAACTATAGTTTGGGCATGGAAATTAAAAGAGATCGGTCAAAGAGGAAGCTCTAGTTAAACCAGAGGAAGTATGTCGAGACAATACTGCAGAGGTTTAATATGCAGGATAGTAAACCGGTGAAGGTTCCTATTCCTGTAGGTGTGAGGTTATTTGCTGAACAGTGTCCCAAGACACAAGAAGAGGAAGAGGACATGTCTCGTGTTCCATATGCAAGTGCAGTGGGTAGCCTGATGTATGCAATGGTCTGTACTAGACCAGACATTGCACATGAAGTGGGAGTATTGAGCAGGTTTATGTCAAAACCTGGGAAGGAGCACTGGACAACAGTGAAGCGGGTTTTCAAGTATTTGCGTGGCACTAGTGATTATGGTTTGTGCTACCAAGGAAGACCAGGATTGGACAGAGTGTTGGATATTCATGGCTTTGTTGATGCAGACTGGGCTGGAGATCTAGATCAGAGAAGATCTACAAGTGGGTATGTGTTTAACCTATTTGGAGGTGCAGTCAGTTGGATGAGTAAGAAACAATCTGTAGTGTCACTATCAACTACAGAGGCAGAATACATGGCAACCACTCATGCAAGCAAGGAAGCAGTTTGGTTGTAGAGATTGTGTTCAAGTATGGGGTTAGTACAGGGAGCTATAAGAATAGACTGTGACAACCAAAGTGCAATTTTCTTGGAAAAGAACCCTGCTTATCATTCAAAGGCAAAGCACATTGATGTTCAGTATCACTTTGTGAGGGATATGATAGAAGACAGAAAGGTGTTGCTGGTAAAGGTGGACTCTTTGAATAATACTGCAGATGCATTGACAAAATCTGTGAGCTCTGAGAAGTTCTCTTGGTGTAGAGAAGCAATGGGAATCTCAGGGCTGAAAAAAAAAAATGACTAAGCTCTCCTCTGGCCCCCTGTGGAAAGAAAACAACAAGTGGGAGATTGTTGGGTTGTGTTATATTCTTTTCACGTAGTTAATAGGGGGTTTGAAGGGCACCCATAACCCCACTTTATGGGGTCCGGGGCAGTGCCTCGAAATTTTTTGGTTTTGGACCATATGTTAGGTTGGGCGGACCCACCTATGTTTTTGTGCATGATTTTCGCACATGTTTTTTGGGCGCGATGGTTTTTGGTCCATGGTATTGGACGCGATGGATTTCGGTCCATGGTATTGGATGCTTCGGCATGTATAAATATGTATTGTAACATTGAAAGGAACACAATGAAAAATCAAGTTGGTAGTCCCGGTTTTGGGATCCAGGGAAAAATATCTGTGCATATGTGTTTTATGGGTTATGCTCTCGCTTGTTTATTTTCTTTGTTTAAGAATTCGTATGCAGGTAATTTCTGTACAGGGTTAAAACCTACAATATCCTCCGGTTCTTGTTCCAAGTCCACAAAGTCCCTTAGGCTGACCATCGTCGCTAGATGGTAGAATAATGTAGATTGGTATGCTACAAAAACCCTCACAACTATTACCTCCTGCACCAGGCGCGTGCTACCAACTTCCCAGATCGCCTAAGCTTCCAACCGACTCCTTCTTCCTAGCGAGAACGCAGGTCATCCAACAGATACTTCGATGTAGTTTACCCCCCCTCCATTTTCTTGCCGCGTACCGTCCTTTGCTGTGAGAGGAGCTGTCACGCGGTCCATGTAGGCACCTAGGACCTCCCTCGAGGTAAGCTTGGCACGGATCCCCTGCAACCCTAGCCGCCATCCTCCGAGTATTGAGAGACTATTAAGCAAAGTTATAAGTCACCTTCTGAACCATACCGATGCTAGAAAATATTACCAAAATCAAACTGATTTTTCTTGTTTATGTAGGAGAAATAGTTGTTTTTCATTTGATTTTGATAGCTATATGTATTTTCTTTACTATTGGCATAGTGGTGAAAGATTTCAATTTTTATAAAATGAGCCTATTTAATTGTTTGATTAGAAAATAAATTAAAATGGACCTATTTATTTGTTTGATTATAAAACAAATTTGTTTTATGATTGGATATGGAAATCTCAAATATGTTGTTACCATGGCTATGATGCTTTTGATAAATTTAGTTTGTACCTTTTAGATGTTAGCATGTCTATATTCTTGTTCCTTGTTAGAATATTATGAATTTATTCAAAATCCATGCTTACATATTCTTATTGCTTGAAATGTTAGAACCTTCACAAATTTTTATTTAAAAGTGGTTTCAAACTTGTATTATTATTTATAAGGTCCTCCTTAAATCCAATTCATCAAAATGAAAGCTAATATAGATTGTTCCTCTTCAAAATACATTATAGTTAATAGATTTGACCAAATTACTTGAAATTTTTTCAAGAATGATTTAGCATAATATGTAAAACCAATCAAGTAAATAGTGACTATGTATAATTGCACTAAATCATTGCCTAATTTAACATTAAGAGTGAATATAGTTAAATATATTTAATCTTTTTAAAATAATATAAAACATATATATCTATGATATTACTTGGTTAATACTTATTTTTAATCAAGCAAGAATTAAAAAAATACTTAACCTAAAACACAAAATTTATATAAAAATGTTTTTTTAACATTTAAAAAAACAAAACCTATAATAATTTATATAAAAATGTTTTTTAACCTTAAAAAACAAAACATATAATATATTTAAATGATGAGTAAAAATAAAAAGCAAACATCATGTGAAAAATATTTTAAATAAAAAGCAAACAACATGCGAAGAATAAATAAAGAAAAAGGGGATGGAAAGGAGTGTTACTCAAATTTATACATGGATTCCACTCTAAACCTTATTTTTTGAAAGTAAATATTATTTATATTCCTCAAAACTTGGTTGTGATCAACACGGTGCAATCTTAAATAAATATAAAAAGCGTCTAATTTTAAATGCTCTTCTCATGAGGTAAGCTTGGTAGTGTTATTGTTTTTTATCTTAATCCAATAAAAATAATATATTTAATAATTAAGATGATGTTGAATATAATTACTAATTTAATGAAAATAAAAATAATATATTTACTAATTAAGATGATGTTGAATGTAATTACTAATTTAATGTAAATATTACAAAGTTTTTGTTTATATTTTTATTTTGAAAATAATGTTATGAGTATCATCAATTTTTTAGTAAATTTTTTTACATTTTAATTTTTTTTATTCATAAAGAATAATTTTTTTTTTTCAAATATATATTTTCATTAATTGTTTTTTTTCTTTTTTATATTAAACATTTTTTCTTTTTTTCATATTAAAAATAAAAATAAGAAATTAATAATTAGTACTTGAAATTAGCTTTTCTTCTTTTTTTTTTTGTTCTTTTTTTTCTTTTTTTTTTAATGAAATGAGAGTAGGTCCTTCTATTCAACTTTAAAAAACAAGTTACATAATATACATAAAACCCGAAGGCGTTGTGGTCCATAGATTTTTCGAGCCACACTAAGCCTTGGTAAATGAGCCAAAGGCCCACAATCCGGGCCGAGGGCCCACAAAACAAAACAACGAGACCTCCGTTAAGTCAGCCCTCACCAAAACCGTACGATCTACCTCCCGAGATCTAACGGTCAGGAAGCTATTTCAGAGAGCCTAACTGCACACCTGTTAAACTTTAAATCGGACCCGATAAGCTTAATAAGTCAGCAATCTAAAAGATTTCGGGTCCGCCAAGGAGGATAACCCTCGAGCATGTTATCCGCCCAAAATCCCCCAGATGCACGCGATCCCAGCCTTGTTGAGAAACTAGCTCAGGATTTAACAACCCTTACGGACCCGAAGCCTGATAAAGTCACCACTTATGTGAATTTTGGGTCTGTTTGGCCTGTTAACTGCCTTGCTGTTTGCCCCGCGAAATTCATAGGATAGCTTCTATTCCGTCTATCTGCCAACATGTTAACGACGCTCCTGGCATTGCTAATTGAGAGGCCATATTTAGTATATTTCGGTTTCATATGAAGATTAGTCCCGTATACTGTATCCCGCTGGAGAACCATGGGTTTGTAGATTACTGGGTGCACTTTCCCGCCTGAAGACCAAAGATAGATATTCGCTGGGTACCTGACATCTTGTTCGCTCATTTTCATGAACTGTCTCACCGTGTAGACTAAAAGTCCTTTGTTGCCATTATTCTTCATCCTACCTGTTTCCTCTGCTCTGATAGAACTCCCTATCTGAAGTCACCTCTCTGAGACAGTCTTCCCTCAATCTTCCCTGGGGGATCTCTGTCCAGTCATATTTTTTATCGCTCTTAGAACAAAGTACGCCTTCATTAGCCAAGATATCCGCTAATTTGTTGGCTATTTGGCGTACATGTATAGAACTAGGGGTCCTCATGTTCTGCAAGTGGGATTGAATACATTGATAGACTTGCAGAAGCCTCCAATGTCTCGAAACTTTGTCTGGAGCTGAGCCATAACTAATTTTCTTGAACAAATTAATAATCAATTCAGAATCAACTTCGATTATGGTATTATGTAGATTTGAGTCCCTCAAGATTTCTAAGAATTGCTCAAGGGCCATGAGCTCTGCCATGTTATTAGTGGATTTCCCCAAATGACTATGAAAGATAGTTTTTATGAAACCCTTTTCATCTCTTATGACTCCTCCATAACCAGCCATGCAAGGGTTTCCTTTTGAGGCCCCATATATATTGCATTTCATGAAACCCTGAGGGGGAGGTTGCTAGAAATCCTTATCCGCTGTTATATGACTTACATTCTTTTTTTTCCCTGGGGGAAAAGCCCCTGTAGACCCAACTGCAGTAGTATCTGCACATCCGAATCTCTAGGATTGTTCTCAAGGGGGTTTTTTATGAGGGTTCCCACTGTCTCATTGAGTTGTCTTATTATCTGAGCCATGATGCTCTGGGAGGAACCTTTCATGGTTTTGAATATTTTGTTGTTGCATTCTTCCAGACATCCCAGATTAGAAAGCCTGGAACTAAAGCCCAAGCTGTGTTGATTATTTCATTATCAGAGAAATTTTTCCTCCAGTTCTTCAGAGTACTGGTAATGCTGCCCATGTCCCTATCTGTTTATTTGAATATTGAAGCTACCCAATTCCACAAGGTGGATGTGAAAGGGCAGAGGTTGAGTAGGTGATACATAGTTTCTTCTTGTAGTTCACATAGCTGGCATGGTGATACATAGTTTCTTCTTGTAGTTCACATAGCTGGCATCTAGATGGACCAGATACTCCTCTTTTCCTCAGGTTTTCCCAAGTCAAATTTTTTTTGTGTTGCACTAACCACGTGAAGAGTTTGATTTTCCTCCAGGTTTGGTTCTTCCATAGGTCCTTCCATACCCTATCAGGGTTTGGAAAGTCAAACCCAAGGGTGTTACAGGGAAAATTAGTGTCGATTCGAATTGCTAGTCCCACTAAGATGGGTAGCTATCTTAGAAACAAACAATGAAAGCTTTTCAAGAGTTCCTTTAAGTGTGATAGATGGAAGAGAAGAAAAGAGGACCAACCTGGATCTTCTGCTTTGATCCTAGCTTGATTTATCCTTTCCTTGATAGAATTTGCCACTCCTCTCCTACTTGTCCCGCTTCAAAGAGTCCCTGTAGAGTCAAAGTAACAACAAACCATCAAAGCATCTCTATCTAAAACATCATAAACAATGCAGAATCAGAAACACATTGACCATACAATTGCATTCATAAACAATAAGATTCACAAATACAAGATTATATGGAGGAAAACTCAAAGAACTTTATTAATAGTAATGTAAGAGAGGATTACAACCTAGCTGTCTGATCTAGCATCATCCTCCCAGTTGTAGAAGCCCTCTTCACCTCATGAACAAGCAAATCACCCAACAATGCAATGTCTCTTCACAGATAAACCAACAACACTTCCTTACAAAATACAAAATTCCAACCTCTAGATCTCTCAGATGAGGGATCCATTTATAGATGTCTTGCAAGGGTGTGAGTTAGCTCTGGGTTTTTGATTAGTGTCATTCCACTGATAGTTCTTGGTTCCACTTGGAGATTTCATGATCTCTTACTCATCCCTGGGCGAATTCAGAGAGGCAAGTGTCACAGGAGAAGTTTCTGGAAGATTCCATGATCATCCACCTTGCAAACTGTCTCTGCCATTTGTCTATTCTCGCTCATTGCACCCCACAGAAGGCCATTTCAGTATGCATCGCACCTGGCCAGTTAGGCAGTCATTATGCATCGCACCTTGCCCATGGAGTAGTCTGTATGGTCCAATTTTGGCCAGTTCTGAGTAGTTTTTCAGGTGGAACTTCTGGGAAATGATGTAATCAGTTGACCATGATCCTTTAGGGTATGAAGCAACACTTTTAGGGACTTAAGGAGTCCTTAGTTTATGGACATATGAGTTTGGAGTTGTAGTGCCTAAATATGTCTATAACAGATGCCCCCTAAAGCATGAGGTCGTAAATCTTCTGATGTCGGGTGAAATGCTTTATTCATGAGGATTCGAGGTATTCATACTAGAAGGTGACCTGTATAAGATACAATACAATACATCATCATCATATTATTTTCATGATCTAGCTGAGGCGGGTATTCCCATGCTCAACTTTATGAATTCATTTTCATGTACATAGGACAGATAATTGTCTGCTGTTACAGACTGGTGATTCTTTGCATGAAGAGTCATCTTCCCTGGCTTAGATGACTATTTGTGCAGCTTCTGTGTACAATTGATGTCTTTATTTTCCTGAATATATCACAGCTCAGATGGATGAAACTAGATCTGGGGTCTTCAAAACTCGTCCAATCTTCGCCCGATGTACAAGTCGATCCATGTGAAAAGATGTTTTGAAGTCGAACATGGAAAGACATTGCCTGATTACCAGCCAATGATGTAAGCTGTTAACAGACGCGAGAGGAGTCACCGATAATGATGATGACCCTCAAGGTACTACAGTACAATTCACGTGGTGTGAATATATGAGCTGATGTCGAACACCACGCAAAGTCTTTTAGTCAAAGGTCATTGATGTAAACCTGTCGCCGGAAGTGAGAAACTTGCCATTGAGGCATGCAAGCTTCAAAGTACTGAAAGGTTTGTTCCTAAGTCAACTTCTTGGATAATGAGCTGATGTCGAAAAGAAGTGACCTATTGTAGGAGGGTCTTGATGTATCCGACATATACGACACGAAACAGAGCAAATGATTTTTGTGGAGGTGAAAACAATCTGATGATATAAGGTTTAGGAATGGCGGCCATGAAAAATGAAGAGTGGATGTGATGCAGTGGATGAGGTGTTTCCTGGATGGTGAATTCTCTGAATTACTTCTCTTGAACATATTTTCGACACTGATATGGACTGGTAGCGTTAACCCCATGGATGGCACGGTGGACAAATGGTGACGGTAAACGGAAAAACCCAACCCAACTCAATCACGGTGATGGCTCAGTGAAAGTGTCATGTTCAAGAGCGACCTGCTACCAATAGAGTTATTCAAGTTTTCTTCCCATTTTTCCCCAGTCATTGCTAACCAGTACCTCTTTATTTTTGACAAGCTTGAGGAGGTTAACATATGCTTGGTCTATAATTTTCCCTTCGGGCAAACCTGTCGCTTTGCGTTTAGCAAGCCTAGCGTTAGTGAGACTCGTTCTTGTCTGGGCGGACAAGTTTGTCGTTATTGTTTTAACGAGTTTAACGACAAAGATAACTCGATCCTTTTCATGTTTAAAGAGTTTGAAAATAGATGAAAAGTAGACTCCGATAGTCCTTTTTTATGGCATAATCCCTTAAGTCCGAAAAAGTGTAAAATAATACGAAAGGGATGAATTTTCGATAGTTTTAACGAGCTGACAAAGACAAGCGCTCGATCTTTTTGTTTAATAATCCCTCAAGTCCAAAAAGATTAAAATATATGAGAGGGATGGCATTCCCCTTACTTTAATGAGCTGGGAAGGCCAATAGCTTGACAATATTTTTATATTTAATGAGTATAAAAAGAGTTTAAAAGAGACTCGTTTTTGAGGAACGAGTGATATTTCTGGGTAGCAGCTGGTTCCAGATAAGTTTGGAACTTCTCAAAACATGGCAGTGTGAAGAGGGTGGCAATCAGAATCACTCGTCGCATATGTTCCTCAAAAGGGTAAACAATCAAGTGGAAGCGTATGGTCGACCGAATGAAATGGAGGTGATGGACGGAACACAACCAAAGTTCAAAAGGTTGATAGCAAAGCGATCACAAAGGTTATTTACTAAAGGCGGGTTTATTTTTAGTGAGGTTGAACCTTGTGCCAACATGTGCTCAGTGCAGGTTGATTTTTTAACGAGCTTGAACCTTGTGGGAACATTGCTCTTACAAGTCTTTTGATAATTTCTCTTGGTAGATTTATTTTTCAGTGATCTTTAACACTACTATAACATGTGCTCATTACCTTTTTATGCAAGCTAGAAACGACCGAGCTACGAGGTTAAAGGGTTAAGAACCTACAAACTAAGAAAATCAAAGGTCGCTTTTCACTTGCATGCAAAGGTTTGCATGCCCCCAGGTCTTTCAGTAAAAGGAGAGTTTCCAGGTTACCAAATGGAAGTCCTTGCGGTTAGGCAGGATTGTTTCTGTCGGCCGACAAAAACTCTTCCTTTGCTTTGTCCATCGAAATAGATGAAGGTGATTGTTGTGAGCTTCCAATCACATAACGTACGAAGGTGAATGCTGTGAGCTTCCATTCACAATTGTACAAAGGAAATAATTGTGTCAGACTGATTACATAACCTATACGGGAATGTTATTTGGTCCAAGTATTATGACCTTTCAAGAAAATCTCTCTTTTCCTTTGGGTTCGCCTGTTGAAGCAGACTAGGGTGCATGCCCCCTAACCTTCATCACACTCACCGAAATACTCATAGTTAGGCGGATGGAATGAAGGTTGAAGAGACATTTTTGATGCGAAGAGACCATTTAGGGATGATGTTTGATTTATAGCTGTTTTTGAACCAAGAAATGAAAGTTGGTCGACAAGTTGCACCAGTCTGCCTTCATGTGGAAAACACATCACTCGAAAGAATGTGGAAACAATGGCTTCCATGCTATATATATAGTCACGTCCAAGGAGTAGATTGTAATCTAGTGGACCTTGGACTACCATCACGTACAAATGAACGATTTTCTTTCTAAAAGTTATTTGTAACTTTGGAAGGATCCATAATGGTCGACTGGTTCCTTTGTTGAAGCCCGATAAATTTTGTTTTTTAGGAAAAAGCAATGGCGAACCAAGCGCTTTCCAAGCAGTTGAGGAAAGGATACTCACCGAAGCCCCTTCATCTATGATTGTGCTAGACACGATCATTTTGTAAACTTGTACTATGATTCGGAATGGTACATTAGATGGAAGGCGAGGTTTCGCTAGTTGATTCCAATCAAAGAAAATGACTAGACTGCTCGGAGGAGGTACCGGATAAATGTCTGGATAAGTTTCATGAACTGGGGGGGTCTCTTCCTGTTGTGAAGGAATGGGTGGATTGCCCCCAAGTTCATTAGACTTTGTATTGACAAAAATAATTTGAATGGTGTCGTTCTCATTCTCTTTGGAAACTATATCATCTGAAGGTGGATTTTCTGAAGGCAAGACTGGGTCGACTGCCATCTCGACCAGTTGACTTTGGTCCGGTATGGACTCAGAAGGTTCACTTTCAATGATAGGTGATTCGATCGACAATTGAGTTATGTCAATCGGGTTTTCAACTAGCGAAGGACTTGGCAAGAGTTTCTTGTATCCAGGTGGAAGTTGCTACGGTGAAGCAGGACGGTTATCCAAAATGCTTTTGGCTTCATCCAGAAAAGGACAACGGTGAAGAGTATGATCACCTTCACATAACCTACATGGAACTCTGACTTTTCCTTTTTGTCTATTGACTTCGTTTTCACTAGTTGATGGTGTGTTGTCAACCTGTCAGGGGTTGATGACACCGAATGGTGCAACTGGGGAGACCATTCCCTCAAGATCCGCAGGATGCAAGGGAAATCTTGATGGTAATGTCTCTCCTTGCAAATTACGCATGGAGTTTTTGGTTTGGAAACTTTAGTGTGCGGATTTTCGCCAAACGATGCATTGTTGTTCCCTTGTTTAGTTGGCTTCTTCTTCTTCTCCTTACCTTTCTTTTTCTTCTCAGCTACTTGGTTTTCAGTACACTAGTTTCACCAAGCGAAGAGGAAGAAGGGGAAGGAGAAACAAACGAAGTAGAAGGTGAAGGGGTAACTTCAGTATCATTTGGTTGCTGATTAGATTGTTGAGGAATTATGGTGTTTTGAACGATAGAGGTCGAGAAAAGCCATACTGGCAGGCCGATTGTGATTCCTGGAAGGGACAATGTAGCCATATATGGAGAACCAATATCTCCCCAAGAGGAGAAAGGACTAGGATTCCCTCCAAGAGGGATTCCTTGATTGGTTGAATGCATTATCTCAACCTCAAATCAACGAAAGAACAGGGATGTTATTCCGATTAAAATAAATTTTAAAGACACTTTGACACAACTTGCTTTTTCAATTTTTAAGAGTCGAGAAAAATCTAAAGGTGACTATAGTCGCCTTCGATTTTTAATGAGATTGAAGTGACAAGTGCTCAGATGGACCTTTTCTTTTAAGGAGTCGAAAAGGAACGAAAGTGACTGCTCTGGAAGTCTAGATAGAGGGTTTACCAAATCGATTGTAAAACTGCAAAATACACCTTGGTGATAAATGATAGAGAAACTACCAAGGACTTATGTACGACAATCAATCTTCCCGAATGCTGTGTTCAGTGCATTACGATCGATAGGGCGATAAACACGACTTCCTAAGGATAAAGGATATCAACCTATTGTGGTCTCCCAATATATACTCGACGGTACGGGGAGAGCAAGTCCGTATTGTCACTTGTCATATCAAAGAGGAGGAATCACCCAACCTTTGATGAAAACGATAGTTACCAGGTTTTACGACGTCGGAACACCTCTTTAGCCTAGAATTCTAGATGTGTTGCGTTATGTTCCAAAGCGTTTTTATGTTCATTGAGATTTATTTTATGGTTGATCTTGCTTAGAAGTTTGTCTTTCAAGGTTCACTGCGTGATGTAGATGTGAAATTCTAGATATATTTCTCTGAATAGCAATATTAGTATTAAAAAATAAAATCTTTGATTTGGTAAGGCTTACCTCTGTACCCGCAGCCTTTGCAAAGTCACTTAGGATTTGTTTGTAGGCTAGAGCTTCCTTAACCATGGGTATACCCTGCAGCATGGTATCGTCCACAAATTGTTGATGGGTCAAAGCATCTCCATTCAGGGTGAGTTTGAGACCCTGGATTTTGCCTTCTGCTTTGGCAAATTTGATAGCTTTGCCTAGCCCTTCCATCATGAGAATAAAGAGGAAGGGTGAGAGTGGGTCTCCTTGTCTGAGTCCTCTTGAAGGTTTAAAGGTTTTGGACGGTGAACCATTTAACAGGATTGAAAAACTGGATGTGGTTACCAGGGCCATTACCCATCTTATCAAGTTATAATCAAAGCCATATGCTATTATAACTTCCCTGATGTATGCCCAACTTAGTTTATCATAAGCCTTCTCTATATCAAGTTGTATAATCATTCCTGCCTACATATTGCTCTTCAGTGAGTGAACCACCTCGTGAGCTTGAATGATGTTGTTGAGAATTTTCTTGCCTTCCACATATCCAGTTTGCTCCTCGGACACGAGAGTTGGAAGAAGGGGCTTAAGCCTATTTGCAATTATTTTGGAGATGATTTTGTACACCACATTGCATAATGATATTGGTCTAAATTTTTCTGGTGTTATAGCATTATCCTGCTTTGGAATCAAGGATATGAAAGAGGTGTTGAGCGCCTTCAAACGATTTTTTTTTTCCTTGAGTCCTCCACCACATCGAGCATATCGTGCTTGACTATGTCCTAGCATGCTTTAAAGAAGTCAACATTGAAACCATCCAGACCTGGTGCTTTCCCATTTTGCATCTCTTTGATGACTTCGCTAACCTCCTCTTCATTCACTGGCTTGTTTAGATTATAATTGTCTTCTATTGTCACCAGATTAGGAATATGATTTGTAAAGTCATTGATGAATTGTGATCTGTCTATGAGAGGTTCCTTTGTTATTCCTTGGAAATGTTGAACCAGAGCAGCTTCTATTTCTTTGTGGGTATTGAGTTGATTTCCTTGAGAATCTTTGATTTTTGAGATCCTGTTATGAGACCTGTGATCCATGGTAGATTTATGAAAAAACCTTGTATTCCTTTCTCCTTATTTTAACCATTGTACCCTCAATTTCTGTTTCCAGAATATCTCCTCTTGCTTGCATAATCCTTCCCATTCCTATTGATGATAGTCAGCTTGTTCCTTTCTCTCCTCGTTGAAGCCATCTGTGATGAGGATCTGATTAATTTCCTGTAGCTTCCGCTCAACTAATTTTTTGGCTTCAAAGATGTTGCCAAACTCATTCTTATTCCAATATTTAAGCTTGAGTTTGATCTGTTTCAATCTCTATTGTAGAAGGAACATTTTAGTGCCCTGAACTTGCATATCCTCTGTCCACCATTTTTCAATATTTCTAATGAAGTCAGGATGGGTAAGCCAAATGTTTTCAAACTTGAAAGGTCTATTTCTTGGAGTTCTTATAAAGGAAACTTCAAGATGAATAGGCCAGTGATTCGAGCCACCAAAAGGGAGTATCATAGCTGACAAGTCAAGGCCTGTAAGGATGAGGTCCTCTGAGATAATAAATTTGTCTAGTTTTAAGGCCACTTGAGACTCTCCTCCCCTTTTATTATTCCAGGTGAAGATACCATTACTTGTCTCTATATCTGCTGGCCTCATGTTGTTTATGAAATTCTGAAATTTTATGGAATCTATGCCAAATGATCTGGTTCCACCTTTTTTTCCGATAGAGATCTGATCATGTTAAAGTCCCCTCCCAGAATCTAGGGGATACCCGAATGTCTTTCTCTAAATTCCTCCAGTGAGGTAATAAGCCAAAGTTTGTCTTCAGGGTTTTGTGGACCATAAACATTTGAGATTAAATAAACTTCCTTCTCCCCCAAAGGTTGGATGACCACTGATAGATAGTTCCTGGATGCTTCAACATCTAGGATTCCTATTTTCTGAGGGTTCCAAAGTGTGAGAATTCCTCCTGCTATTTTATCTGCTTTAACTTCTAGATATTCATATTTAATCAACCATTTGCTGTGTATTTCTCTTATTTTGTCTATTGAACATTTTGTTTCCTGGATAAATATCATATCTGGTTTTTCCTCTTTCATTCTATTGCTGAGATTTCTTTGTTTCCTTTTGCTTCCTAGACCCCTAATATTCCATGTTGTAAGCTTCATTAAGAAAGATTTGTAAATGAATAACTAGTTAGGTCTTTCATCTTACCTGAGTTGATCATGAGTTTCCCACACTCTATCAGCATCTCATTCTATCATTTTCTTCCTCTTTTCCTGCCTGGGTTCTTGGGAGTTTGTCCCATTGTTGCCTCCATCGTTTTAACAACTCAGTTGTCCTGACTGTCATAATTTCTTTTGTCCCCCGCACCTTTTGTCTGAGTTCTCCAGAGGAATAGCTGTTGCACTCTATTAAACTCCTCTTGAGGTAATGAATCCACTCCTTTGGTTTGTCCCTGCTCCAGGAACTTTTCTAGATCGAGATGTTTCCTTTCAAGAATATCCTACAGATCATGATCCTCCGTTCCCACTTCGCTTGGGGTCATCTCTTGGTCGCTGTCAAGTTCCATAGTGCTCGGTAGATCCTCCTTGTGTTGGCTATTTTTAGGTCTATCCTCCATGTTGTCCTACTTTTCCTTTTCTACATGGCCTCTAGTTCCTGGTTCTCTTTATCGTGCCCCTTTTCCTCTTCTAAAATCTTGAACCTATTCTGACTAAGTTGCTTTTCCTCATTGCATTTCTTCTGGTTTTTTTCTCCCTCCTCTACCTTGACCTCCCATTTTGGTGAAACTTTCCATTTCTTTCCCTAAGGTGGCTTTAATACTGCTCTTGATTTTGTTTAAAGGGCAGTCTCTGAAGAGATGCCTGTGTTCATGGCATTTGAGGCATCAGAAAGGGACATGCTCGTAGTCCACCGCCTGCACTCATTCTTCATCATATAATTCTAGAATTATCTCATCCGGTAGAGCTCCCGAAAGGTCCATTTCTATGCATATATGTGCAAAGGAGGTGTATTTTCCTCACAATGTGGCCTCTGATATTTTCAAAAAATGCCCTAGTTTATTGCCTATGGCTTTTAATGATTCTGGATGCCAATAATCCAGAGGTAGGGAATATAGTCTTACCCATACCGAAACTGAAGTAAATGTCTCTCGTTCCAGGACAAAATTCATCATCCATGGAGGCTTGCAGCATCATAGAAGTATGACCCTCCTTCAAACACCCTGTCTTTATCCTCTATGTTTGTAAAAACGACTGTGAAGAAACCCTTGGATCCAAGGTGCAGATCTATGTCTCCCTTAGGTTTCCAATGATTATTTATCCATGCATTTAAAGCTTTCTCTGTAGGCCATAACCCCATGAATTTACATATCACTGCATAATTCGCCATGTGCTCCCTGTAGCACTGGATCGCTTAACACCACTCGGGGTGTGATGGTCGCCCTAGGTTTACATGGTCCTGCCCGACTTCTGTGCTCAGCTTTCTGACTATCTCCCTCTATTCGCTTCTCTTTTCTGACTTCTTCCTGCTTATCTTCCTACCCTTGTGCGTTTCTGTTCTCGTGTTTTCCTTTTCCTGAACTCCTGGTTTTAGCTTCCAGTGGTTTCTTGAAACGATTGGATACTGCCTGCTTGTAGGAGGGAGTAGAGCTCCCCCCCTCTCGCCCCTCCATGGTGCCCAACACTAATTTTCCTCTGCAAACCCTAGCTTCGCGAATATTTTTTACTATTTGGCCTCCAGTGTGCTCTTTACTTTCATTGCTAGGGTAGGATCTTTCACCACCGAAATTAGCTTTGTTTGATATAATTATGTATTATTAATTTTTTTCATCCTATCATTAATTATGTAGGTTTTAACCCCGTATAGAAATTACTTGAATACGAATTCTAAAACACAGAAAATAAATAATGCGAGAGCAGAACACATAAAACACATATACATAGAGATTTTCCCTTGGATACCAAAACTGGGACTACCAGCCTGATTTTTCATTATGTTCCTTTCAATGTTACAATACATATTTATACATGCCGAAGCATCCAATACCATTGACTGAAAACCATTGTGTCCAATACCATGGACCGAAAAACCATCGCGTCCAAAAAAATGTGCGAAAATCATGCACAAAACCATAGGTGGGTCCACCCAACCTAACATAGGGTCCAAAACCAAAATTTTCTAGGGCGCTGCCCCAGACCCCATAAAGTGGGGTTATGGTTGCCCTTCAAACCCCCCGTTAACTATGTGGAAAGAATATAACACAACTCAACATTCTCCCACTTGTTGTTTTCTTTCCACAGGGGGCCACAAGAGAGCTTAGTCATTTTCCTAGCCCTGAAATGCCCATTGTCTCTCTACACCAAGAGAACTTCTCAGAGCTCACAGATTTTTTCAATGCATCTACAGTATTCTTCAAAGTGTCCACCTTTAGTAGCAACACCTTTTTGTCTTCTATCATATCCCTCACAAAGTGATACTAAACATCAATGTGCTTTGTCTTTGAATGATATGCAGGGTTCTTTGCCAAGAAAATTGCACTTTGGCTGTCACAGTCTATCCTTATAACTTCCTATACTAACCCCATACTTGAACACAATCTCTGCAACCAAACTTCTTCCTTGCTTGCATGAGTGGCTGCCATGTATTCTGCCTCTGTAGTTGATAGTGCCACTACAGATTGTTTCTTACTCATCCAACTGATTGCACCTCCAAATAGGTTAAACACACACCCACTTGTAGATCTTCTCTGATCCAGATCTCCAGTCTAGCCTGCATCAACAAAGCCACGAATATCCAACACTCTGTCCAATCCTAGTCTTCCTTGGTAGCACAAACCATAATCACTAGTGCCACGCAAATACCTGAAAACCCGCTTCACTGCTGTCCAATGCTCCTTCCCTGGTTTTGACATAAACCTACTCAATACTCCCACTGCATGTGCAATGTCTAGTCTAGTACAAACCATTGCATACATTAGGCTATTGAATACACTTGCATATGGAACACGAGACATGTCCTCTTCCTCTTCTTGTGTCTTAGGACACTATTCAGTAGATAACCTCACACCTACAGGAATAGGAACCTTCACCGATTTACTATCATGCATATTAAACCTCTGCAATATTGTCTCAACATACTTCCTCTGGTTTAACCAGAGCTTCCTCTTTTCCCGATCTCTTTTAATTTCATGCCGAAAATATAGTTTGCAGCACCAAGATCTTTCATGTCGAATTTGGAGGATAATTGAGTCTTCAAATCCTTGATAATTTCTTTGTCATTTCCAACCAGCAACATATCATCCACATACAAGACTAGATAAATAACACGATCACCAATTAATTTAAAATACACACAGTGATCTGCTTTGCTTCTGGTGAAGCCAAGTCCCCGTATAAATGTATCAAATTTCTGATACCACATCCTTGGTGACTGTTTTAACCCATACAAAGACTTCTTTAACTTGCATACTAGTTCTTTTTTACCCTTCACCGCAAAGCCTTTAGGTTGCTTCATGTAGATCTCCTCTTCCAAATCCCCGTGAAGAAATGTTGTCTTCACATCCATTTGTTCTACCTCAAAATCAAAAGCAGCAACAAGAAATAAAAGTAATCTAATAGAAGTTACCTTGGCAACAGGATAAAAAATATCACCAAAATCAATTCCCGGCACCTGGGAATAACCTTTTGCTACCAACCGAGCTTTGTATTTATCCACTTTTCCTTCTGCATTTGTCTTCTTTTTGAACACCCATTTGCTGCCAATGGGTTTCCTCCCAGCCGGCAACTCCACTAGATCCAAAGCCTCATTTTTGTGCAAAGATGCCATTTCATCAACCATGGCCTCTTTCCAGAGTTTTCCATCCTTTGAATCCACTGCTTCCTTCACAGTTCTGGGATCATCATCAGTAACATACAAAGAAAAATTTGAATAGAAAGCAGATGGACTATACCTCTCTGGCTGCCTTCTTTCTCGAACCGATCTTCTCACAGCTAGTGTTTGTGGCTCTTCATCTTTTGATTCCTCCTCTATTGTAGGCTCTGATTCGTCCTGCTTAAGCTCAAACTCTATCTTCTCAGGTGACTTTGGTTGGATTTCATGTTTAATAACATCTTTTACATCTCTGAACACCACATCTCGGCTGTACACAACCTTCCTTGTTATAGGGTTCCAAAGCTTATAACCCTTTAAACCATCCTTATACCCAATAAAGATGCACTTTTCAGATTTACTATCCAACTTGGTTCGTTTCTCCTCTGGAACATGTACATATGCATCACATCCAAATACCCTCAGATGTGAAAGAGAGGGTTTCTTACCAGTCCACACCTTTTGTGGAGTCTTATCCTCCAACACTGATGAAGATGACCTGTTGACTAGGTAACATGCAGTATCCACCGCCTCTGCCCAAAATTCCTGTCCTAACCTGGCACCACTGAGCATGCTTCTTGCCCTTTCCATCAACGTTTTGTTCATTCTTTCTACAACTCCATTTTGTTGAGGTGTATATGGAGTAGTCTTCTGCCGTGCTATACCACACTTCTTAAATAATTCTTCGAATTTCTTATTGCAAAACTCTCCACTGTTATCTTTCCTCAGCACCTTTATCTTATTCTCTGTCTGATTTTCCACTAGAGCCTTGAATTCTTTAAACCTGTCAAAGACTACAGATTTCTTCTTAAGGAAACATATCCTTGTATTCCTTGAGAAGTCATCTATAAATGATACATACTACACAGACTTACCCAGTGATGGAACCTTCACAGGTCCAAGCACATCACTGTGCACAAGCTCTAATATCTATTTCGCCCTCTTACTTCCAGAGGGGAAACTCACCCTATTTTGCTTCCCATATACACAATTTTCACAAAAATCAAAATCCAGAGAGCTATTACTCATACCTTCTACCATACCTTTACCATGAAGTATTCGAAGACCCTTCTCTCCAATATGTCCAAGCCTTTGATGCCACAACATGGTCCTCTCTCTAGAGACGACTAGATTTTCTGCTCCACTTTCAGGAACCACAGAACTGTTGCACCCATCAACAATAGTGATACCTTGCAGCTTGTACAGAGTTCCAATCTGAACTCCCTGCATCAATACCAGTGCTCCCCGAACCATCTTGTAGGTATCCTTCTCAAACACTATTTTTACACCTGCATCATCCAGCTTGCTTACAGAAATCAGATTTCTGGCCAATGCAGGAATATGTAGAACACTCGGAAGTGTTCTAACCCTTCCACCTTGCAACTTCAACTTTACTTTTCCATGACCAATGATTCTAGCCTTCCTGTCATCCCCCAAGAAGACATCACCACCATCATATTTCTCATACTCGCATAACCACTCTCTATGGGGAGTGAAGTGAAAGGATGCACCTGAGTCAATCTACCATACCTCATGATCTACATGTGTACTTGAAGAAGCCAAGTACACATCCCCACCTTCATCTGAGGTGGTTTTCGCCTCTGCAGAAAGAGCCTCATCAGATCCATTTCCTTTGTCAAGAACTTTAGATTTTCAGTCCCTTTTAAAGTGGCCTTCCTTTCCACATTTCCAACACACCACCTTTACAGGTTTTCCTGGAGATTTAAATCTCCCTCTAGATTTAGATCTCCCGCTCGATGACTTATTTTTGTTTCTGTTCTGGGACCGTCCTCGTACAGACAAGGCATCACCATTCTGGCTCTCCATATTTTTCCGTCTCATCTCCTCCGTTAGCAAAGATGAGACTATTTCATCAAACTGCAAGGCAGTTGCATTGCTACCTATTGCAATAACCAGACTATCCCACGAATCTGGTAGAGAACACAACAAACTGATGCACTTATCTTCATCTGAAATTTTAATATCAATAGATGCTAACTGACTTACCACAATATTAAATGAGTTCAGATGCTCTGTCACCGAGTCTCCATCCTTCATCCTCAGGTTATATAACTTTTTCTGCAGGAACAATTTATTCACCAGAGACGTAGATTGGTACAAAGTCCCTAACTTGTCCCACAAAGCCTTCGTTTAGCTTCCCATGATACATTTAGCAATACTGAATCTGAGACACACAATCGTATTGTGCTCTTTGCCTTTCGATCCAACTTCTTCCATTCTTTATCAGACACTCCCGTTGGTTTAGTACCCAGATCTACTGCAATCCACTGATCTTTATCCACCAATAGATCCTCCATCTTGAGTTTCCACAACTCAAAACTCCGACCATTAAATTTCTTGATCTCTATCTTTCCACTACTTGCCATCTTCTTTCACCACCAGAATCGATCTCGCAGATCTCCCACTGAACAGGGTCTACCACAAGCCCGAGCAAAATGCCTCAGCAACAAAGGCGTCCCCTTGAAGCCAAAACTTGGCTCTGATACCAAATGTAGGTTTTAACCCCATACAGAAATACCTGCATATGAATTCTAAAACACAGAACATAAATAATGCGAGAGCAAAACACATAAAACACATATATACAGAGATTTTCCCTTGGATCCCAAAATCGGGACTACTAGTTTGATTTTTCATTATGTTCCTTTCAATGTTACAATACATATTTATACATGCCGAAGCATCCATTACCATGGACCAAAAACCATCGCATCCATTACCATGGACCAAAAACCATCGCGTCGAATACCATGGACCAAAAACCCATCGCGTCCAAAAAACATGTGCGAAAATCATGCACAAAACCATAGGTGGGTCCGCCCAACCTAACATAGGGTCCAAAACCAAAATTTTCCAGGGTGCTACCCCAGACCCCATAAAGTGGGGTTACGGGCACCCTTCAAACCCCCTGTTAACTACGTGGCAAGAATATAACACAACCCAACAAATTAATTAATTAATTAATTAAAAAACTTTAGTTATAACATTTAACAAAAAAATATAGATTTTAAATATTTATAAAATAAAAAAATACATTTTGAAAGCTTTTACTTAAAATGATATGTCAAATAAAATATTTTAAAGAGATAAGTGAAAAAATGAGATTTTTTACTTTTTATTTTATTTTATTTTTTAATATATTTATAAATTTCTTGTTAAAAGATGATAATATTTAAAGTTTGTTATGAAACCAGCTCAAGAAAACATAGAAAAGATAGATCAATTCCTTAGAATTCAGCCTCTTCGAGGGGGCAACCTCCATTACATTACATAAATGAACAATTCTTGGATGATTCAAATGACACAACCTCCTTTCTATATATAGGAGTCTAAGGAGTCACAATATAACCCAACCGACCTAACAATAATAATATAAAGCCACAAAAATAACAATAGAGGGATTCTATGGGGCACAGTAATAAAAATATGGGGACAATAGGGGCACAACAATATTAATAAGGGATACAACTACAATAGTAATGGGGTAATCACTAGTATTATAGGGACCTATCAAATTTATTTATCTAAATAATAATTCACATGAGAAAGCCCCAAGGGATAGCTCAATTGGCCGAGTTCTTGTTGCTAAGTACCTTGCCAATTGGGAGGTCATGGGGTCTAATCTCCTTGATGTGTTTGGGGTTAGGCTCTACTAAGTCTTTTTGCTATTCTACATGATTTACTAAAATCTCTTTCATCAAACCAACTTCTTGCATTTCATCTAGAAGAAGGTTAATAACATTATTCTTTGTTGAATAAAAGTGGGTTATTTTCAATGATTATGCAATTTCTTTAATTCTTTGTTGAATAAAAGTGGGTTATTTTCAATGATTATGCAATTTCTTCCTTTTTCTTCCTTTTTGTACGCAACATGGTAGTGTTATAATTAATCACACAATACAAAAGAAATAATTAATTAAATTAGTGTAAAATCTCATAAATGAAAAAATAATAAAAAATGAAGTTTTATTTCATTTATGATATATTATAAATCTTTTTTGAACTTGAAAACAAACTCAATCTCTATCACATGAACATGTATCTATAAAATAATTAATCAATGCTTGCGGTTTTAGATAAATATTGGCAATCTCTTATTTCAAATATTTTTCCTCATATGTTAACTTTATTGCTACAACATATAAACCAATAATTAATAATGTTTCCCTCCATCTTTTTCATTCATAAGACTAGAATTATAAATATTATTTTTCATTAACATGCAACATGTATGTTTTCTATATCACTTGCAAATAAATAATTGTTGGAGTTACTACTATTAGGCTTTTGTCCATAACATGAAATAGGAAAAATTCAATCAATTTGTACATAAATCACGTGGGCTTCACCCAATGAACCTTTGACATATCACGCGAGTTTGTGAAATACTAAACAATACCCCTAATTTGACTACATATTGAAAGATACCTCTAAAATTCACATTATTTAACCTCCTACCAATATGAACCCAATACACCTTCCCAATTTAGAATACCCCTACTTTCACTAGATATTGTAGGTTTCCATTTTTTCATTAACAATTTTTATACCCCTTTATATTTTTTCATTAACTTTGAGCTCCATTTTTTATACTTGCCAATATAAAAACTTTTTACCCCTTTATATCCCCCAATATATTATGCCATTTTTTCCTCAATATATATCCCCCAATATGAACCCACGTGGTGTGGTATTTCTCCCCCAGTGAAGCCCCCTCACATAAATAAAATTTATTTTAAATTTTAATGATCGAGGTGGATGTTGGTAGCCATCTGCCTATTCCACTTGGACCTCCACCACTGTCTCTTTCAATTTTTCAGTTTCCTTAATTGTAGCACAATTTACTATTTTTGGCAATTTTTCAGGTCTTGAACTTCTAGAGCCGTTTCGAGGTCCTAAACGGTGTTTTTTGGGAAAACCGAGGAAAACATGGGTTATATACCCAAGTTTTCCACTTGAAATTTGCAGTCCTCTAATAGATATTTCTAATGAAGTATTGTGCGCGTCAAACAGAGATCGTATGCCAAATTTACGACCCCGGGAAGTTGATGTACCAATTTACCCAAATGGGGCCCGTAATTTTGACGCTTCATCTCCTAGGGTACGATTTCTGGATGTTTATGGTTTTCCATTATTTCCTAATAATAAATAGGCCTTCGACCCTCATTTTAACACATTTCAGAGGCATGTAGTCGCCACATCTCTTCTCAGAGATAAGCTACCATCACTTGAGCTAGGTTTTTGGTTTTTTTTGTTTTTTGTTTATGTTTGTAAGTAAATTTCAGTATTTGATATTAATTAAATGAAGTGTTATTTCTAATGCATCTCTATATTTATGGTTATATCTTTAATTTGTTGAGTTTGTGTTTAAGTTCGGATCAGTAGTATTAGAGTGGTATGCTCTTTCTATGTTTTTCTTTGCATGTCCCCAAAAAGGTTGAGATATAAGGAGTTAGGGCTCGAATTGGTCAAACCTTTACAAGAACATACTCACAAATATCGAGGACTTCCCATCGCGGAAGAGAAGAAAGATGAGGGGGCAGGAGATCCTTTAAAAATCTTGCTCGAAGAAGCCCTCGAGCGACAAAGGAATGTGGTGATGAAAACTTTACCCAAATCCTTCAGTGACTACCTAAAGGCGACACATCTCCTTCCAAAAACTACTCTATTAGCACCACACCCTTTAAGGTACAAGTTAACATTGAAATCCCCATATTTGAAGGTTAGATAGGTGCGAACGCCAAAGATAAATGGTTAAATATGCTAGAAGGATATTTTTCTGTTCATGATTTTTCCAGTCGGGAAAAGATTACTTTTCCACTTCTCAAAGTTCTCCCCCACGTCAAGGACTAGTGGGAAAGATACTGTGAGAAGAAGGACGAAACTACACCCTCACTATTTTCAGCCACACCCACATGGATGTTCGAGACGCCATCAAGGAGCAGTACTACCATGTCGATAGCTATGAGGATAAATACATAAACTAGACCATGCTGCGGTCGGGAAGGGACCAAGACATGCCAGAGTTTACCATTTTTTTTCATAACCTTAGCATGAAGTTGGGTATTAAGGATTCTGAGCGGCATTTGGTACTCAAGTACTGCGATTGTCTACACAGGTACATCTAAGAAGAGATCGAGTTCTTGGACATCTCCTCCCACATCCACCCAAGTATCCATGCCAACCGGGGTAAAACATGAGACGAGAGGCTACTATAATAAAATTCGACCTCCTAGGTGAACTTAAGGAAGTGGAACCGAGGGAACATCACACACAATCATCCAATATCAACAACAAAACCCTCAGGAGACAAGTCAACCACTTAGACAACCTTTCCCTGGGTCACATTGCTCTCCTAGACCTCTGAGGCCATATTCGTTCTCATAGGCCTTCCTACTAGTGACTATGGACTAAATTTTCCAGTTCTGTGCCAACGACCCCAGGATTTAAGCCACTTTTTTAGGCCCAAAGCCGAGGCCACTACCCAAAATGGAATGATAACTCAGAATCAATAAAATTACAAGGAAACAATGATGCAAAAGAAATAAGTTGATCACGACCTTAATCAAAGCCCCACTATCCACGACAGACATTTCATCAGACATGTCATCAACATGTAACCTACAAGTGTAAACAACAAAATTAAGTGTAGGGATCTCATACTTATCTAAGAATCGCTATGAACCATTGTTCCCTCATTCCAGTTTCTGCATTATCCTCTATTAGGTCATAAACACATTATTCATTCATATACAAATAAAAACATGATGAGAGCCATAGATATATGCTATCATAAAATGTACATATAACCAACATAATAGGAACAAAAATATAATAAAGATATCAACCTTCAAAATCCATATATACATCAGTACATTTTCACATAGAAATCAAGAGAATGAATTTCTCATTAATGAATGCAATCAACCAACTGAAGATGGGACTACCATGTTCCAATCGACCATAGAATGGCTGAGCCAAATATCTCTTCAACCATTCATCCCCGTGCCATATTCCAAGCATGAATGTGGGACTCAAACAAAAATAACTCAACCAAGGCATACCGAGGCTAAAACACCTCACCTTCATCAATAGAAACCAAGCTTTACCGTAATCCATCCCAGATCACTAGGCCAACACAATGAACACATGATAACAGGCATTACCATGATCTCCACTCGATCACTAGGCTAACCAAGCATGGATTCCACCGGATTTCTCCACCTACATCGTGAGTAATTTTCCTATATCCTAGTCTCTCATGCTTTATCGCAATCCAAACTTGGATCACTAGGCCCTAAACCAAGACCCACTCTCCAAGCTTTACTGCATATCCCAAATCTAGATTACTAGGACCAATGAAGAGAAAACCACCTCTTGGATTTACCGTATATGCTACCATTCATCAACAAGGATTCATAGGCTCATCGAGGCAACATAATCTTGGCTTTATCGCAACCCACAGTCTGGCTTAGGGGTCACTAGGCCAGTGGATTTATCGTGATCCATCGTTCTGTTCAGGGACCACTAGGCCATGTGCTCTATAATTCAGAGATCCACCCCACTCAGCGTCGAATCCATCTGGAAATCCAACTCAACCAAACATGAGAACCCCATCACACCATGGCTATTCGGAAATGGCAAGGCTAGGCTGAAAAACATTGTTACACCTCAAAAAACCCATGCCATGATAGAAAAGAACTATATGCAATGGCATGCATGCCAAATATAGTAAGGAAAATACACATGCAAGTCGATACCTGCAATGAAGCCTGCTGTAGCTACTTGATCCTGCCTTTCCCTGCTTTATCTTTGCTTCCTCTTGCCTTCTTTGTCTTTCTTGCTCCAGTGCCAAAGTTCTCCAAGAAAACTGTAAGTGTCCAAAAGTATGAGAGAGAGAGAGAGAATAATGAAAGTGCTCCAAAACTGAATTGACAAAAGGTTACCAACTAATCCTCAGAAGCCTTTCTATGAATGAGGCTTCTATTTTCTTAATTTTCCATTATGTTCCTTCATTTTCCTTCTCACATGCAACCTGTGACCTTCCACCTCCTTTTTCTCCTAATCTCCATTATTTTCATAAATAATTGTGCCAAAAATTCCATCTTTCCTTTCCCAAGCCTTATCCATTTCCTTTTCCAATTTCCTTAGCCATAATTAACCAAATGAACACCCCCTAGGATGTCCTGCTCAACATTCAACTTGGAATAAGTGTTCCATTCATCCGTGGTTATTATTTTTAACTTTTACTACATGTAATTTTCGCCAGGGCTGTTACAAAACCCTCCCCCTTGGGGGACACCATCCTCGGTGTTCAATCACACATATTCCTCAACAACCTGCTGAAAGAAGATATACTACTCATGGAGCTTTATAACACAGCTCAATGCAGTATTTACAATGCAAGATCTGCTCAACAGAGAAATATCATGACAACATGATAATATACCGCATAGTGGAGCTTTATAACACAACTCATTTCGGTATTTACAATGATCATCTTGCTGAGTGCCAACTCATATAACATCATAACATCATGATAATATAATGACATGATAGCATAATAGCATGATAAAATAACCATAATGAAATGACACCCATACCGCATAGTGGAGCTTTATAACACAACTCGTTATGCTATTTACATCCATACACATGGGTACATATACCAACATCACCATAAATATAGATACCAAAACATATGCCAAATCATACATGAAAACATATATTAAACATATACTAGTCATCATATCTAATCACATATCAAAACATTATATAGCATATACCAAACCACCATAAGAAAATACCAAATCACCATAAGCAAATACCAAACCACCATAAGAAAATACCAAATCACCATAAGAAAATACCAAAACATCATAAGCAAATACCAAACCACCATAAGAAAATACTAAACCACCATATCAAGCTGCTTTGCCGCAACTAGAAAACAAGAAAGGATACATAGCCTGCATTTGATCCGCCATCTCCCATATAGCTTCATCGAGCCCAAAGTGATTCCATTGCACTTTAACTTGCTTGATTACTTAGTTCTGGAGCATGATAACCTTTTTTTGCAATATACACTGAGGCTCCAGATGGAATTATCCATCTAGTTCCACCTGCAACACAGACTAGTCAATCACATGATCAACATCCTTAACATACTTCTTAAGCAAAGATACATGGAAAATATCATGGAATTTCACTGTCGGAAGTAGTGCAAGTCGGTAGGCTATTGGACCAATCCTCTTAAAAATGCTGAAGGGTCCACAAAACTGTGGTGCCAGCTTGGCACATGAGCCAATCCGCAAGGAGATTTTCTTCGGTTTGAAGCGCAAGTACACCTGTTCCCCAACCTAGAACTCCTTGAACAACCTGTTCCTGAATGCGTAACTCTTCTGCTTATCCTGTGCTGCCTTGTGATTCTTCTTAATCACCTGCATTTCCTATTCCATGTCTGCCAACATATCTGGTTCAATCAATACCCTACTAACCAGATCACTCCAATTAGTGGGAGTGTTACAACTCCGCCCATACAATGCCTCAAATGTTAGATAATTATATATTAAAGAGCCATGAAACACATAAAATATTGCAGAAACACAAAAAAAAAATGCATAAAACAATAGAGACACAAATATACATGGTTCACCCAATTTGGGTTACATCCACAAAGAAATAGCCAATCCTTCCTTTTATATTATCCAGAAAAATGAAGAGATATAACCTACAATAGATCTGTTGTAAGTTCCTCTTCGCTCTCACACAATCTCCTCTCTATTTCTTGCTCAGAATACACATATATAGCGAGGGATTTCCTTCTAGGGCAAAAAACCCTAGATTAAACATAACTTCTATTGCTAGATCATCCACCTAATGAATGAATTAGATTGATTACGAAACTACAACATTTTACAAGGTAATTTTACATCTATTTTTTAGCTTCAAGGGGCGCTACCCTCGAACCCCTGCCAGGGGCCCATTGGCCCCTAAAATCCCCAGCCAGGGGGGATCAAGTCTCCCCCGCACCCCCCCCCCCCATGTGGTGGGGTGTACAGTCTTACCAGGGTATACATTCGGCTGAAACAAAGACCTATGAATAAAGAAGATAATCATGCTCCACACCCAACATCAAAAGGACTCATCTTCAATGATTCCTGATAACTGAAGTTGTATGCAAAATCTACCAAAGGGAGATACTCTTCCCACTTCGGCTGCTGATGCATTACATACATCCTTAACATGTTCTCCAATATCCTATTGACTCTCTCTGTATGTCCATTTATCTGCGGATGATAAGCTATGATGAAGGCCAACTCCATGCCCAAACCTGCAAATAACTCCTTCCAAAATTTGGAAGTGAACTTTGCATCCCTGTCTAACACAATCTTCTTTGGAACATGATGTAGTATAACCACATCTCTGATGAACACCTATGCCACATCACTAGCTGAGAACATAGACTTCAATGGAATGAAGTGTGCAACCTTTGTTAACCTGTCCATAATGACCATGATGGAATCACATTGATTCATTGTCCTTTGAAACCCTGTAATGAAATCCATGGAAATGACCTCCCATTTCCATTCCAGAATTGCAATCGGCTATAGCAGTCCACCTAGATTCTTACACTCTGCTTTCACTCGCTGAAAATCAAAACATCTAGCCACAAAATATTCTACATCCCTCTTCAAATTTGGCCAATAGTAATATCTCTTCACTGCTGTCAGTGTCTTGTGATAAGTCGGGCAACCTAAATATGGTTTCACATTAAACACCCTCAATATCACCTTCTTGAGCTCATTGCTATCTGGTACATATATCCTGTCTTGGAACTTGACCAATCCAATTGTTGTAAGATGATAGTCCATGCCCTATGCACCTGCGCCTGTACCTTTACCTCTACTACCACCTATACCACTACATGTACCTATACCTCTACCATGACTTGTACCTGTACCTGTACTATAACTTTGTTGCAACATGTGCACATTCTCCATGTAACTGACATCTTGCTGTCCTGCCTACAAGATCTTATCCTGTAATTCCGTCCCATAGGAGCTCATAACTGCCAAGTGATATACTTGTATTTGTCTACTGAGATAATTTGCCACCCTGTTCTCTTTACCTTTGATGTACCTGATCTTGAAATCAAACTCTCTGATCATGGCCAACCATCTAGCCTACCTAGTGTTCAGATTCAGCTGGTAAAACAAATACCTCAATCCAACATGATCACACATAAGCACAAACCTCCTGCCAAAAAGATAGTGCCTCCACATCTTCAGTGCATGTATAATCGCTGTTAACTCAAGATCATGTGTCGGTTAGTTCTACTCATGTTCATTTAGTTTCCGGGACTCATAACATACCACCTGTCGATCCTGCATAAGGACTCCATTAAGACCTCTCTTGCAAGCATATGTGCATACCACAAAATCTTTGTCCAAATCTACAATCTGTAGTACTGGTGCATGCGTCAACAGCTGCTTAAGTTGCTCAAATCTAGATTCGCACTCCTCTGTCCATTCAAACTTCTTACCTTTCCTTTGAAATGATGTAATGGGATAAGAAATCTATGAGAAATTCCAAATGAACCTCCTATAATAGCCTGCCAGACCCTGAAAGATCTCAGCTCATCCACATTCTAAGGAGATACCCACTCCATGATGGCCCTTATCTTCATTGGATATACTGCAATGCCTTCTTTGGAGAAAACATGTCCCAAGTAGTACACCTCAGTTTGAAAGACACTACACTTGCTGAGTTTAGCATACAACTGATGCTCTCTCAAAAACCTCAATATTGTTGCTAAGTGGTCGACGTGTTCTTCCTCATTTTTAGAATATACTATTATATCATCAATGAACACAATAACAAACTTATCCAAATATGGATGCAACACACTATTCATCAAACACATGAATGTAGCTGGAGCATTAGTTAAGCCAAATGGAACAACAACAAACTCATAATGCCCATACTTGGTCCTAAACGCAATCTTGTAAATTTCTTCCTCTTTGATGTGTACTTGATGTTATCCAGATCTCAAGTCAATCTTCGAGAACACTGCTGCTCCCTTCAGTTTATCGAACAAGTCATCGATCCTTGGCAAAGGATATATGTTCTTGATAGTCACATTTTTCAACTTCTTGTAATCAATGCATAGTCTGAGAGTACCATATTTCTTTTTCACAAACAAGACCAGTGCACCACATGGTGATACACTTGGCCTAATGTATCCCTTGTCCAAAAATTTCCTTCAGTTGTAATATTAACTCAACCAACTCAAGTGTGCTTATCTTGTAAGGTGCTTTCGATGCTAGAGTTTCCCCTAGCACTAACTCAATCGAAAAGTCTACCTCCTTGTGAGGTGGAAACTCTATAATTCCCTCAAGGAATAGATCTTGAAATTGCTGCAACACTAGATATTTGTTCAAAACATCTGCATCCTCAACCTCCTTACCCTTAGCACCAGAAATTTGTACTACAAATAGCTTGCACCCTTTCCTGCAGCTATGCTTTGCTTGCATAGCTGTCACCATCCTAACTGATGTGGCTTTCTTCTTACCTTGCAAGACTCTTGGTTCTCCATTGTCATCAACACACTCAATAGCTTTTTCATAGCAGTAATCCTTAGTTCTATGTAGATACAACTAATCCATGCCCAACGGAAACACATTCAAATGTGCTACTGTAGGCATACCATTTAAATCAAATGCACAAGCTCTTACCCAATGATGAACTTGCTTCTTTGTACCTATAGCCAACTGCACTAACACAGCTATCATTAGATCCAGGGTCAATCAAAATAGAAATAAATTGATCACAAAGCTTACTGTCCATCTCATTGATAGATTCCTAGTGTTCTACCTGCCTGTTGTCCACTGCTGCATAGATACATGGAATACTCTGACCAATGTCCCCGACAGTCTGTGCCTCTTGTGCACTATATATCTGTGGTCTACCTCCCTAATTCTGTGGACAATCTCTCTTAAGGTGTTCCTTGCCACATGTCCAACACTCCAACTGACTAATACCAACACCTCTATGTTTCTACTATGACTGATGTCCCTGTCTAGTTGCATTAAATCTCTTTTGCGGTGCCACATTTTATTTCTCATATGCATGCTAAGGCCTTGTCCTCTTAGGCTTCCATTTACCTTTACCTTTGTCCCTTCCTTTCCATCCATGCTAAGATTCATTCTTATGCTTTGATTGTTCATAACAATGCTTCTGTTTCCCAATAACTTCCTCAAGTGACCGAGGCTCATCATACTCAATCTGATCTCTAAATACTAATGGAAAACCACTGAAAAATATATAAACTTTAGAATTCTCATTAGTAAGATATGGTACATACCTTAATAGTTCTAGAAACTTGGTCATGTACTCTTCGTCTGCCATTGATCCCATCTTTAACTCATAGAATTCTTTTGGCTTAATGTCATATTACCTTTCTAACAAGTAATTCTTCCTTAAAAGTCTCTTTAATTCTTGCTATCTCAAGTCATCTATCCTAATGTCTCTAACCCGCTTAACATCTTCCCACCAGATGTCTGCTTTACCTTTCAAGCTGAAGATAGCTATTCTAGCCTTCACGTTATCCGTGTACTCATGCAACTCAAAGAATTTGTTCATCCCAAGTATCCAAGCCTCTGCATCTTCTGAATTCTTCACATCTCCATCAAACATAGGTGGTTTTTCTTTATTGAACTCATCCGACAAGTATCCCTTATCATTCCTCCTATAAGGATGATAGTGATGACAATCATGATGTCTATCATAACCAGAACTAGAATAATACCTGTACTCATCACCCCTCCTCTCCGGAGTGTCCAACGCCCTGCCATATCTCACTGTATTAGATCTATTTGACCTGTGTCTACCTGGAGATCTACTGCCATATGCCCCATTGGTTTTATCCTCATGTCCATGGTTGATCCAAAGCGACCCTTCTCACTACAAGTCTCACAAACCCTGAAGAAGTATAACATTCACCTCTGCATGCTTCTCTTTTTCTTGTATGATCCGATCATTATCTACCTTACAAATCCTTATCCCTTCCTTCAAACTTCTCAATGTAACTACCAAATCTGAAGAGTTCCCAACACCATACTGCTCTTAGGATTCATAAGGAGAGTCCTTGTAGTCAACCGTCTTTCTAGCCATTTGATCTTTCTTCCTGTAATGCATAATATGTCAGATAAACTAAATCACAAAAAATCGACATACCTCAGTATAGCTCGGGGAGGATACCTTGTCTGCAAGATCACTAGATCAATGTGATATGTGTATAACATAATCATAACAACATATAGACATACACAAGTAAATGTATCAAAACATAAACACCACCCTAACTAGGATCCAGTCATCAATGCAAGGCCATATCAAAAATGCATGCTATGACCTCATGCATGACAACAACCAACAACACGCATAAGCAATGCTGGTGAGCTCCAGTATTGTAGCAATAATGCTACAACTCCTGGGGCTTCCTGTCTCTTAATTTTATCAACCCGGTAGTTCGTACAAACTTGGAAGCGACGGTGCTATATGCACAAGTACTAGCTCTTGTCGCAGCTGTCACTTGGTCAGCTGGCACAAGTCCGCTAGGGCTCAAGCCAACTTCTATAGGCTCACAGAAGAAGCTTTATCAATGATGGATGAAAGCTAACTCAAAGGAGACTAGTCTAATTGCAGAAGGAAACTGAAAACCAATAAAGCACGGAAACCCTAGGAAACCCTAATTTAACTAGTCTAACCTCTATGATGCAAAGAATGTGAAGGAAACTTCTACCAATGATGCCATTACTTCTAATGAGTGAAAATGCATGAATCTAATCTACTTGCATCTTAAAAGACATGTTTTTGTATTTTTTTCTTTAAGTGGATGGAGTGATTGTGATTTTGTGCTTATTAGGGTTTGGTTGTGCAGATGTGATGCGGAAGGAAGGAAAGCTTGGGAAAGGTTGGGGAGGCTAGGAGAGGTCCCCAGAGATCCTTAGCATCAGTCCACAGAGGTTCCTCACGTTCAGAAGCTCAGCAACCGAGTGAGTGGCCTCCTACAGGATGTCTGCAGGGGATTCTACAGGAAACGCAGGGGTTTCTACAGGAAGTCTACAAATTGCTACAGGATGACCTACCGTGGGTGTTTGAAGTGATGGTGGAGTGATGGAATGGTAGGGGGAGATGTGCAAGGTAGGAATAAAGTTGGTGATGGCTCAGGAGTGGAGAAGTAGGATGGAGAACAAGTTTATGAAGTGGGTTGATGGATGGAAGGTTATAACAACGAATATGTCTAAAGAATGAAGTTGCGTGAGGAGTGGAGGAGTTTGGGAGATAACAGAGCGGAGCAGAGGTCAAGGATGTGGTTGTATGCGTGATCAAGACGAAGAAGAAGGTAATAGAACGATGAAGAGCAGTGTAAATGAAACAAATGGCTTATGACTGTCACCAAGATGAAAATTCATTAACCTATGCTACCTGTGCTATGAACTCAATGAACAGCAATATAAAGCGTGTAGAGGAATGTGCATGAAGTGGTGATGAAGGTGTATGGTGCAAGAGTGAAGTGCATGGAAAGATCTATCATAAACGAGACTATGTTGCAGCATGTATAAAGTGAAGAACTGCGTATTTTTGTGGTTGGTATAGGCTGCACTCCAATCTCCAAACAGAGATGGCAGTGGAGACTTCCTCAACCTTTTTGCTGGAGCTCCAAGAGATTATATCTATCCTCCTATCAAACTTAAGCAACTGAAAGCAAATCACCATAAACTAGTCCTATCTATGCTCATGAAAACGACTAAATTACCAAACTGTGAATTCGAATTGCATGTGGAAATAAACAAACTCAAAGTGCTGGAACGAAATGCAAACACATTACAACACTGAGGAGATCTATTGCTCTCAGGTTGGGCCCTAACCTGAGAGCTATAGCTCCTTGAGAAAACTCAGAACTAGATCAAAATCTGCCTTCTTTATTCATAATCTGATGTCATGCCAAATTGGCTTACAAAAAGGAACAAAAACTGAGCTCTAGCTCGTACTTTTCAATTACAAGAGTAATGCCAAGGTTCAAAAAAGCTTCTCTACAAGGCTACGGCCTCAGTATTTATGCAAAAACGATCAGCCAACAGATGTCCTTGATTTTAGGAGCTCGACTGTCCAACTAAAGTTTAACTGCTGATCCTGTAGGACAGTCATAACTACTGTTCCTGTAGAACAGTTATAACTGTTGTTCCTGTAGAACAGCTGGCTGCTTCTAAGCTCGGTGGGGAGATGGATTGGAGCTCGGAGTTCTTGGTGGGAATCACGAGGAAGGTCCCCAAGACCGTGGACATCCTCTCCTAAAAACCAGCAGTGCCACCTCATTGTCTCCTTGTCTCCTTTTTCGTTGTCTTTTTCTCCCTTTTAATGCCAAAATCCTGAAAGCATCATGCATTAGTCACGTAGATAAAATGTCTACCCTTCTTCCTACAAACAACACGAATAAACTAAGAAATGCATGCATAAGCAGTAAAAAGTGAATGGTTTGAGCAAAGCAAGTAGGCCAAATGAGCCCAAATTGTACCAAAAATTGGGGTTCATCATCACCCCCCAGCTAAGCTATTTGCTCATCCTTGAGCAACTTTGCCTTGGCTCCTCGTCTTTGGCCGAGAACTAGAGCCCGGAGCACGCTTTTCCTCCCCCGTTTTTGGTGGTTCTGCCTTTTCTGCTGAGGGTGGTGCTTCTTCCTTTCCCGTTTTTGGTGGCCCTGCCTTTGCTGCCCCTGGTGGTGACGAAGGTGATGCTTCCTCCCCCTTTCCTATTTCCTTGAGCCGGGCTTCGAAAAGCGACTAGCCTATTTTTCGTGTCCAGGAAGTTATTTTTGGGCTCCCCTTTTCGGGGGTGGTTGATGTTTTAGAGGGGGTTCTTGCACTGGGTGAAGTAGGGACATCCCCTGAAATGGTTTGCCTGCTGGGTGGAGGCTGTGGCTTGCCCGTGGTCATCCTCTTGCTTCTCCTGGCTTCAGATGGTAGAGGGGTCTCCCTCTCCCTTTTCTCCTTCGGTTTTGGAGGTGTACTGAGGGCAGCCAGTGCCACTGCTGCCTCTTTTTCGAGAATGCCAGCCTTCTCTTTCTTGCGTTTTGCTCTCTCAGAGCTCCTTGTAGAGGGCCCCTCCTTTCCAGATTTCGGGCTTCCTGTGGAAGACCCTGCTTTGCCCACTTCCGGGCCTCCTGTAGAAGATTCTTTCTTTCCCGCTGTTGGGCTTCCTGAAGAAGGCCCTCTCTCTGCCTTCAGACTCTCTGTAGGAGGCTGTTTCTCAATGACTTTCGGGCCTCTTGTAGAAGCCCCTTTTTCCAATTTCGGGCTTCCTGCAGAAGCCCTTGTCTCTGTCTTCGGGCTTCCTGTAGAAGCCTGTGTTTGCACTTTCGGGCTTCCTGTAGAAGCCTTTGTCTGCGTTTTTGGGCTTCCTGTAGAAGCCTGTTCTTCAACGATTTTCGGGCTTCCTGTAGAAGCCTTGGTCTTTGCTTTTGGGCTTCCTGTAGAAGCCTGTTTCTCACTGATCTTCGGGCTTCCTGTAGAAGCCTGTTTTTCAATGATTTTTGGGCTTCCTGTAGAAGCCTGAGTTTGTGTCTTCGGGCTTCTTGTAGAAGCATGTTTTTGCTTTCCTGTAGACACAGGTGTCTCCACTTCCGCTTGCTTGCCTGCTTGAGTTTTGCTTTTTGCTTTGGGTGCAGGTGCTGTTGAGGTACTTGGGCTGACGTGGGCCACCTCTGCTTTGTCCATTATGCTCTTCATCCTCTTTTCCCTTGCTGACAGGATAGGTGTGCCACCTTTTCCTTGGTCCTTCTCTTCCTCATGCTTCTTCCTTTGTTCTTCGGCCACTGCTTCGTGTTCCTCGCTGCTAGAGGAACCCGTTTCTTCGATCAACATTTTAATATCCCCATCTTTGGTCAAATTGCGGAAGGATTCCCATGAGAGGAGGACCTTATATGAGTGTAGTGCATCTTCCACAAGCAGCTTTATTAACCCATGGTGGGCTATTTGATCAGGTATGCCCTCTCTTAGCTTTGTAGCACACTCCATTAGGGACTGCAGGAGATAATAAGGGGCGCTCAGTTTTTGCTCTATAGGAAGGTCAATTCGGTGCCTCAACTCAGTGAGTAGCAGAAAGTGATATGCATACACGATGCTGAACCGGCCTTCACAAGTAATATATTTCATGATTTGCAAACTGACTTCATTCCAAGGTGGTGATAGACTCGTTCTTCTCACCCCGTTTTTATCCTCTGAGAATTCTTCCTCAGGTGGAAAGAATTCCTTCTTTGCTTGCTGACTCAGCTTTCTCTCCTCTTTATCCCACAACAGACCCATAGGAAGTTCTGTGATCTGACTGATATGTTCTGGGGTGAGTTTGAGGCTTAGACCTCTGAATTTTACTGTGGCCAGTGTCTGGGATTTAGGCTTCAAAGCCTGCAAGAATTCCTCGGCTACTTCATCATCGTAGCCCTGCAGCATATCACAAAAAGGCATCCATTGTGCTCTGGTGAAGAGCTCTACCACTGCCGGGTTTCTCCTTAGGTTATTTGAATCCGTGGGCTCTCGTCTTATAAACCCACCTGGCATGATGAACACGGTCGTTTTAACGAAAATAGGCAGATGCAAAAGAGATTTGGTCTATGAAGACAGAGCATGCACATACAAAATTTCAACACAGACTATTTATACCAACATCCTGTAGAATGGTAGCAACGACACAACAAACAACAATTCCACCAATATTTTTATAACCCGACCGTGGACGATGGTCTTGCCACTTCTAATAACCAGTCACATTAAGAGTTCAGGGTTACCTCCTTAATTGGCCACCTTTTTCGCGAGGCACCCGCTTTCCTGTAGATGACTTCGTTCCTGTAGACTGCGTTCCTGTAGAACTGCACTCCTGTAGAACTGCGTTCTTGTAGAACTGCGTTCCTGTAGAAGCCGCGCGCAATTCTCGGGGAGGACTGTAGTTGGCTGTGCTCGCGGTGTGCTTGACCAGCGTTCAGGTAGCCAACAACTCGGCGTATCAAAGTGCAGAGGAGATCATAATAGCTATCCGAGTTGAAGTGTTGGATGATAAATGCATGCGCATGATTTAGCCGATTGGATTTTGAATCGGCGCAATCCGTGGCGCGGGGGATGAGCTGTCCCCGCCGGACCGTTGGGCGACGTCATCCATCCTCCACCTGCGTATTCACTTGCTGCTACATTCATTCCCACATATTTTCCGCCGCCTTTCTTGTTAAACTCATGCTTCTGACGAGAGTGTTCCCACGTGCATGCCGTTCATTGTCTTTGTCATGGCCGCCACCCAAACATCCAATTACACTTTAACTAGCCGACGTGGCCAGTCGGCTGGCCATACGGCCGCTCAACCATTCAATTTTACGCTTTGCAAACAATTTCAAAGTTAGATTCATGCGATTTGATGGAAGGAAGGGTGGAGACACTTACCTGCGTGGCTGTACACGATTTTTCCAGTTCTCGGACGAGGGTGAGCGGATCTACCTGCTGCGTGCAACTTACACAGACCCGAAAGCTCGTGGTTACAGGCTGCCAACGCTGGAGTGGATGGTTTTGCTTGCATGCGCCCGCGTTTCATTTCGGATGGCGGTGCTGTGAATTGTATCCACTCGAGCAGGTTGAACTGTTACAGGATCCCTGCGAGGGGTCTCGTAACAGTCCTTTCTCCTTGGGTGCATGCTGCACGATGGCGGTTCTGGCTTCTCGATCACAATCTCGGAGCTCTTGATGCATGTGGTACGAGATTCCATCATTTGTTAACCTTTGGAAATTGCTTTCCCGCGAGATCTCAACGATTTTCTTTGTTTGTGCAGGGACTTGGCCGCATGTCGACACGGGTGGTGGAGCATGGTGACAGCAACGTGCAAGGATGCCAACAGAGGCTTGCATGCTCCCCAAACCAATCCATGGTTGCGAACTCTCTTTTTAAGATGAATTCTGGCCGTCCAAAACTCCTACAGGAAGTTTCCTGTAGAACACAGAGCTTCCTGTAGAAAGTTCGGCCTTCCTGTAGAAAGTCTGCACTTTCCTGTAGAAAGACTGCGCCTTCCTGTAGAAAGACAACAGCTTCCTGTAGAAGATTCAAACCATGATAAAATTGCACATACCTTGAAAAAACATGGGTGCTCTTGGAGGAGGTACTGATGAGGTTCCTTGACAGCATGATAAGGACCCTTGGCTGTGAGTTGAAGGGCTTCCTCTTCTCCATAGAGCATCTGCAACCTGCATGCAATTTTTACCATATTTTGCTTATTGTTTTTTTTCTTTTTTTTCTTCTTCTTCTTTTTTTTTTTTTTTGAAAGATGACAGGGGCGCCTCAAAGAGGTTTTCACCCATGCCATCTGCCCTGAGTGCCTCAGAGAGGTTTTCACTCAAGGATCTTTTCACCTTTTCTCCTTTTTTTTTTGAAAGACAATAGGGGCGCCTCAATGAGGTTTTCACCCCTACTACCTGCCTTGGGCGCCTCAGAGAGGTTTTCACCCAAGGATCTTTATTTATTTATTTTTTTCAGATATTTTTTCAGGGTGTGCCAGAGGCAGAGGCAGAACCCTTCTCTATGACCAATACAGATTTCTCCATAGTTTTGATAAACTCTTGTCTTGAGAGAGGTCTCCTGTAGATCTTCAATCGATGCCCATTGACAAGCATGGGAATGGCTTCCTCATCAATGGTTCGAATGAGGATAGATCCATTGTCATGGCATTTCTCCACTGTATATGGTCCTAGCCATCTGGTTCTCAGCTTCCCCTTGAAATCTTTGTATCTGGAATCATACAACAAAGCCCAATCTCCCGACTGAAATTGCTTGTCATGGAGATGTTGGTCATGCCACACCTTCCTCTGAAGTTGAACCACTTCGGAGTGAAGGAGGGCCTGCATGCGGTGCTCGTCCAGGCCATTTAGCTACAGCAGCCTTTCTTGTTGTGCATGGCTGAGATCTAGGTCCAGCTGAGCTGCCATCCTCAAGGTGTTGTATTCAAACTCAATGGACAACAAAGCTTTCTTCCCATAGACTAGCTCATATGGTGTGAAACCGGTGGTGGTCTTCCAAGTGGTGTTGTAGGCCCATGTGGCTTCTACCAGGCGATCTGCCCAGTCCTTTCGGCTGCTGCTCACCACTTTAGTCAAGATCCCTTATAATGCTCTATTGGTGACTTCCACCTGCCCATTTGCTTGAGGGTGATAAGGGGTGGAAGTCCTGTGCTTGATCTTGTGATGAGCTAGGAGATCTTCAACCAGGTTGGAGGTGAACTGGCTCCCTTGATCGGTGACCAGCTCTCTTGGATAGCCAAACTTATAGAAGATGTTCTCTCTTAGGAACTCGGCCACCTTTTCTTCTGTTGCTGCTTTGATTTCTTTGGTCTCTGCCCACTTTGTCAAATAGTCAGTACACACAATGATGTAAGTCCTTTGCCTCGAAGAGGGGTTGATTGGGCCCACAAAGTCCATGCCCCACTTCTCAAATGGCTCAAGAGTCACTTGAGGTTAGAGAGGCATCTCATCCCTTTGGGTTGGTTTCCCCATTCTTTGGCATTGGTCACATTGACTGACATATATTTTGACATCTTGATGAAGTGTGGGCCAATAGTAGCCTGCCTGCAGGATCTTGAAGGCAGTTCTCTTTGCTGCAAAATGCCCTCCACAAGGCCCATCATGACAAGTGAGGAGGATATCAAAGACTTCCTCCTCCCTTACACAACGCCTTAAGATCTGATCGGGGCCAAGCTTGAACAGATTGCCCCCGATCCAAGTGAATGAGGCACTTTTTCTGATGATTCTTCTCTTCTCTCTGGAAGATAGGTGTGGAGGGAACTGTTCTGAAACAAGATAGTTTGCTATATCAGCAAACCATGGAGAGAGTACTGAAATAGCAAACAGATGTTCATCAGGCATCTGATCGTCCACTGTTCCATCCTCATCTGCAGACAAATCCAATATAGATAAAAAGTCAGCAACAACATTTTCTCTACCTGGTTTATCAACAATGGTTAGATCAAACTGCTGCAATAAAAGTAACCATCTAATAATACGAGCATTCACATCTGGTTTATTCATCAAATATCTAATAGCAGCATGGTCAGTATGTACAAAGGTCTGGTAACTAGTAATATAATGTCGGAACTTGTTCAATGCATGGACCACAGCCAAGAATTCTTTCTCGGTTACAGTGTAATTCAGCTCAGCTTTGGACAAGTTTTTGCTAACAAAGTAAATGGCATATGGAAGTTTCTGCTCAAATTGTCCTAAAGCTGCACCTATGGCTTTGTTCGAGGCATCAGTGTGGATGTGGAAAGATAGGGCCCAGTTTGGACCTCTCAGGATTGGGGCTGATACCAACTTGTCCTTCAATTCATTTAAAGCCCTCTGACAATCGTCAGTCCATTTAAACTCCACATCTTTTGCCAACAGACCAAACAATGGCGAGGCTAGCTTGCTGAAATCTTTAATGAATCTCCGGTAGTATCCTGCTAATCCCAAGAAACTCCAGACATCCCTTACCTTTTGAGGAGGTGGAACCCTCTTGATGAGAGCAATTTTGTTAGGATCCACCTGCAATCCTTGGCAAAAAATGGTATGGCCTAGCACGGTCCCCTCAGTCATTAGGAATTCACATTTTTCAGGACTAAGGGACAAGTTCATCTCGGTGCATTTGGTTAGGACTTTCCCCAGGTTGGACAATGCTTCCTGGAAGTTGGCCCCATAAGGAGTAAAGTCATCCATGTAGATTTCTACTGCATCATGGACCAGCTCCGAGAAGATGCTCAAGACAGCTCTCTGAAAGGTAGCAGGAGCATTGCATAGCCCAAAGGGAAGGACTCGATAGGCAAAGGTACCCTAAGGACAAGTGAAGGTGGTCTTATCTTGGTCTTCCGGGCTGATTTGGATTTGATTGTACCCGCTAAACCCATCCAGGAAAGAGAAGAACTTCTTTCCTGCCAGTCCATCCAACACTTGATCTATGAAAGGTAGAGGGAAATGGTCCTTCTTGGTAGCTTTGTTCAGTTCTCAGTAGTCCACACAGATTCTCCATTTCCCATTTTTCTTGGGAACCAACACTAGAGGGGACACCCATTCACTATCTGAGATGGGGTAAATGAATCTGGCATCCAACAATTTTTGCAATTCTTCCTTAACAATGTCCTTAAGGGCTGGATTCATTCTCCTCTGAGGTTGCCTAACCGGTTTACAATCCTCTTTGATGTATATATGATGGGTACAGACCGAAGGATGGACTCCTTTCATTTCCTTATAGCTCCAAGCAAAATCATCTAGGTGGTTGGCCAACAGACTACACAGCTCCTTTTCCTAGGAAGGAGATAGGGAGGAGCTGATCTTCAATGCTTTCTCAGGGCCGAACTCCACATTCTTGAGTCTGGGAGTAACAGGGTTGGTTGTACAGAGATCCACTAAGGTGCTAGCTTGGGCATCCTCCACCAATTCCTCTAAGGGTAGTGCACTGGAAGGTGGATTCTGGATCAAGGTCTCGATCAAGTCATCCTCAGTTGGGGGGTCTTTTCTAGTGGTATCTAAGGTGCACAGAGGTGCTGAGTACACCTCGTCTTCTTCTCCTTCCTCCAACCAGAGTGGTAAATCATGCTCTAAAGAAGGTTGGGCGGGAGGGTATAGGACTAGCTGCTTGGACATGGGACCATTTTTGATGGTCATGTTTCCTGCCCGACAACTTATGTAAGCATCTGCAGTGGCTAACCAAGGCCTTCCCAAAATGAGAGGATACCCAGTAAGTTTGGCCTTTGGTTGCAGAACTAGGAAGTTTGCAGGGTATTCCCAAGAGTCAATAGAGACCAAGACATCCTCCACAATCCCTTCGGGAGTCACGGTGGAGCGATCTGCTAATTGCAGTACTGTCGAGGTCTTCCTCAAGGAACCCTGAAGATTAAGCTTAAGCATGGTATCCCTGGTCATCACATTAATGGCAGCCCCCAGATCAATCAAGGTGTGAGGTATAATAGTGCCATTGATGTGAACATCTACTACAGGGCTTCCAGGATCTAGGTACTTTGGGCAGATGACTTGTCCTAGCATGAGGTCAGACAGTTGTCTTATGACATTGACAGTTGAGGCATCTTTCTTCCGTCTGCCTGGGTGCTTGAAACACTTCTCCTTAACCAGCTTGTTATATATTGGCACATCCTTGATGGCTTGGAGAAGTGGGATTTTTACACACAACTGCTTGAGCTCACCCAAAAGCTCATCTTCTTCTGGGTTAGGTTGTGTGGTGGCTGTTAGTCTCTCAGGAAAGGGTGGAATAGCCTTCGGTTCACTTTCATGTTTATCTTCCTCATCCTCTGGGGGAGGAGGTTGGCGATCTGGTAGAGTCTTTCCAGATCGAAGGTTGATCTCCTGGATCTCCACAGCATAGGTAGGGCATGAGGTTTCCCCAGTGTATACCTGCTGGGTCTGTCTATTGTTGGGGTTCGGGTTCGGTTGAGCAGGCATTTGAGGTTGCCTTGGAGGAGCAGGAGGTAATGGTTGAGGTTGCACTGGTGGTGGAGGCAAAATGGCAGGAGGAGTGTTGTATTGGGGCCTCCACCCCGACTGAGGTGCATTCCATTGAGGCTGTGGCTAGGTATGTGAGTGATATGGATGAGAAGTAGGTTGAGTGGGGTACTGAGGTGGATAAGACCATGGAGGAGGCATGGACCATGAAGGATGGACCCCAGGAAGGCATAGGAGTTGACTGGTTGGGGTTGTAATAAGCTTGAGATGCCCCTTGCATCCCCTGCTGATAAGGTCTAGATCCTTGTGGCCTCCTTTGGTTGAGGTAATAGAGAGGCTCTGTGGGAGCTTCTGTCCCTTGGTACATGGCTTTAAACCCAGGTAAGGTTGGACACTGATTTGTGGGATGGTCCTCCTCACAAACGAAACACACTTCAACCGAATGCAATGGAAATTCGTTCTTAGGGTGCCTCCTTGTGCACCTAGGGCAGAAGACAACCAAGGCTCTCTCGGCCTCTTCTTTCTTTTGCTGAATCCTGAATGTGTCAAGCTGCATGGCAATGGTTTGTCTCACCTCACTCTTAAGATCTTCTAATTGGTTTGCAAGCTCATGTTTGGAGAAAGGGACACTAGTTGAGAGGTGGTTTCCTCTACCTCGTTTCCGAGCTGCCCTAGAGTGGTTTCTAAACACAGTCTTGATGTCCTCATAAGGCAGTTGGTAAATGTCCCCCCCAGCTAACATGTGAAGGGTATCTAAGAGGTCTTCAGGGACTCCTCGGAGTAGGACCAACTTGAGGGATTCAGGGTCAAGTGTGCACCTGGCCCGCTTATAGCTTAGTTGGAACCTCTCCTCATAATCCTCTAAGGACTCATCATTTCCCATGGACATCCGAAAGATTTCCCCCTTTGTTTCCTTGGACCTACAGTAATCCCGGTACTTGGTGTTGAAAGCTTGCTGCATCTGAGCCCAAGTAGTGATACTATTCCCAGGTAAACCCATGAACTAGCGTAGTGCTGCATCCTTGAGAGTGGAAGGGAAAAGTTTCAACTTTTGCTCATCTTCAGTATAGTCATAGGTTCTACAAAGGACATCAAACTCAAACAGGAAGGTATCTGGATCTTCAGTGGTCAACCCATGGAAGTGAGGTAAGGCGGAGGGGTTAATGTTTTTCATTTTCATCTCTCCATTGGTCTCTCGGATGGGGAAGGCACCTTCTATTCTCTCATCTTCTCTTCTATTATCAGCCATAGCTTCAAATGGAGTAGTCTCTACCTCTTCTTCTACTATAGGATCTTTGGATATCTCAGGATGTTCACCTATAGGTTCTTCTGGGTCACTGTCACCAAAGAGGAGAGAAGGGTGACTCAGTGATGTGGTGGGGGTGTTTGGTAGGAATTTGCCTGATCTATCTCGGTTCCTACGAGGCATGAAATGGAAAAGACTTTATTTTTTCTCTTTGATTGCTTTTGCTTTGCTTTTCTTTTGGTACCTGCAAAACTGAGACAGATTGATCTACAACTATCTATGAAAGATGCAAAATTAACTGAAAGCAGGAAAGCACTAATCTACTTTGCTCAAATGAAATTGCAGGAAGGAAATGCTAGTCTACGCTTGCAGAAAGGAAATGCTAATCTATGAAAGCAGGAAATGCTAATCTATGAAAGCAGGAAAAGTCTATGCTACTTTTGCAGAATGGAAATGAAGTAAACTACTTAGCAGAAGGCAAGAGTAAGGAAGTAGAAGAAAAGCAACAATTACTAATACTCTGACGCTTCCCCGGCAACAGCGCCAAAAAGATGGTGAGCTCCAGTATTGTAGCAATAATGCTACAACTCTTGGGGCTTCCTGTCTCTTAATTTTATCAACCCGGTAGTTCGTACAAACTTGGAAGCGACGGTGCTATATGCACAAGTACTAGCTCTTGTCGCAGCTGTCACTTGGTCAGCTGGCACAAGTCCGCTAGGGCTCAAGCCAACTTCTATAGGCTCACAGAAGATGCTTTATCAATGATGGACGAAAGCTAACTCAAAGGAGACTAGTCTAATTGCAGAAGGAAACTGAAAACCAATAAAGCATGGAAACCCGAGGAAACCCTAATTTAACTAGTCTAACCTCTATGATGCAAAGAATGTGAAGGAAACTTCTACCAATGATGCCATTACTTCTAATGAGTGAAAATGCATGAATCTAATCTACTTGCATCTTAAAAGACATGTTTTTGTATTTTTTTCTTTAAGTGGATGGAGTGATTGTGATTTTGTGCTTATTAGGGTTTGGTTGTGCAGATGTGATGCGGAAGGAAGGAAAGCTTGGGAAAGGTTGGGGAGGCTAGGAGAGGTCCCCAGAGATCCTTAGCATCAGTCCACAGAGGTTCCTCACGTTCAGAAGCTTAGCAACCGAGTGAGTGGCCTCCTACAGGATGTCTGCAGGGGATTCTACAGGAAACGCAGGGGTTTCTACAGGAAGTCTACAAATTGCTACAGGATGACCTACCGTGAGTGTTTGAAGTGATGGTGGAGTGATGGAATGGTAGGGGGAGATGTGCAAGGTAGGAATAAAGCTGGTGATGGCTCAGGAGTGGAGAAGTAGGATGGAGAATGAGTGTATGAAGTGGGTTGATGGATGGAAGGTTATAACAACGAATATGTCTAAAGAATGAAGTTGCGTGAGGAGTGGAGGAGTTTGGGAGATAACAGAGCGGAGCAGAGGTCAAGGATGTGGTTGTATGCGTGATCAAGACGAAGAAGAAGGTAATAGAATGATGAAGAGCAGTGTAAATGAAACAAATGGCTTATGACTGTCACCAAGATGAAAATTCATTAACCTATGCTACCTGTGCTATGAACTCAATGAACAACAATATAAAGCATGTAGAGGAATGTGCATGAAGTTGTGATGAAGGTGTATGGTGCAAGAGTGAAGTGCATGGAAAGATCTATCATAAACGAGACTATGTTGCAGCATGTATAAAGTGAAGAACTGCGTATTTTTGTGGTTGGTATAGGCCGCACTCCAATCTCCAAACAGAGATGGCAGTGGAGACTTCCTCAACCTTTTTGCTGGAGCTCCAAGAGATTATATCTATCCTCCTATCAAACTTAAGCAACTGAAAGCAAATCACCATAAACTAGTCCTATCTATGCTCATGAAAACGATTAAATTACCAAACTGTGAATTCGAATTGCATGTGGAAATAAACAAACTCAAAGTGCTGGAATGAAATGCAAACACATTACAACACTTATGAGATCTATTTCTCTCAGGTTGGGCCCTAACCTGAGAGCTATAGCTCCTTGAGAAAACTCAGAACTAGATCAAAATCTGCCTTCTTTATTCATAATCTGATGTCATGCCAAATTGGCTTACAAAAAGGAACAAAAACTGAGCTCTAGCTCATACTTTTCAATTACAAGAGTAATGTCAAGGTTCAAAAAAGCTTCTCTACAAGGCTACGGCCTCAGTATTTATGCAAAAACGATCAGCCAACAGATGTCCTTGATTTTAGGAGATCGGCTGTCCAACTAAAGTTTAACTGCTGATCCTGTAAGACAGTCATAACTACTGTTCCTGTAGAACAGTTATAACTGCTGTTCCTATAGAACAGCTGGCTGCTTCTAAGCTCGGTGGGGAGATGGATTGGAGATCGGAGTTCTTGGTGGGAATCACGAGGAAGGTCCCCAAGACCGTGGACATCCTCTCCTAAAAACCAGCAGTGCCACCTCATTGTCTCCTTGTCTCCTTTTTCGTTGTCTTTTTCTCCCTTTTAATGCCAAAATCCTGAAAGCATCATGCATTAGTCACGTAGATAAAATGTCTACCCTTCTTCCTACAAACAACACGAATAAACTAAGAAATGCATGCATAAGCAGTAAAAAGTGAATGGTTTGAGCAAAGCAAGTAGGCCAAATGAGCCCAAATTGTACCAAAAATTGGGGCTCATCAAATGCCTAACCAACTACACATACGCATAAACACATGTAATTGAGCATAATCAATCCTTGTAGTCAACCTACAGGAATGATACATGCAATCAAAATACTCAAGGATGTAACCTAAAATAAAAGGATGTAAGTAGGCGACATAAATCAACATGTAAGTGAAATAATCCATATGAAATCAATCATGTACTTATGACAAATATGTTTCGAAATATAAACATCAAACTCTCTATGATAACCATACTACAACCCTAATCCATCATTAAGCAAATGCAACAAGTATATAAGTGTAAGAGACACACATGCAACTAACATGCATGCATAACTAACACATTCAACCCATCTAGTCCAAGAGTTGAACCATGCTCTGATAGCACTTTGTAACACCCTCCTCCCACATCCACCAAAGTAACCATGTCAACTAGGGTAAAACATGAGACGAGAGGTTATTATGATCAGATTTGACCTCTTAGGTGACCTTAAGGAAGTGGAATCCACGAAAAATCACACACAATCATCCAACATTTACAAAAGAACCCTCATGAGATAAGTCAACCACTTAGACATCCTGTTTCTGGGTCCCACTGCTATCCTGGACCTCTGAGGCCATAGATACTCTCATGCTATGGGAAAGGGAGTGATGAGAAACCCAAAATCACTCTCATAGGCCTTCCTACTAGTGACTATGGGCTAAATTTTCTAGTTCTGTGCCAACGAACCCAAGATTTAATACACTTTCTCAGGCCTAGAGCCTAGGCCATTGCCCATAATGGACAGATAAATCAGAATCAATAAAAGTACAGTTAAACAATGATGCAAAATCAATAAGTTGATCAAGATCTTAACCAGACCCCTACTAGCCATGACAGACATTTTGTTAAACATATCATAAACATGTAACCTACAAGTGTAAACAACATAATTAAGTGTAGGGATCTCATACTTATCTGAGAATCACTATGAACCATTATTCCTTCATGCCAATTGCTGAATTATCCTCTATTAGGTCATAAACAAATTATCCATTCATATACAAGTAAAAGCATGATGAGAGACATAGATAATTTCTATCATAAAATGTGCATATAACCAACATAATAGGAACAAAAATACAATAAACATATCAACCATCAAAATCCATATATACATTAGTACATTTGCACATATAAATCAAGAGAATGAATTTCTCATTAATGAATGCAATCAACCAATTGGAGATGGGACTACCATGTTCCACCTGACCATAGAATGGCTGAGCCAAATCTCTCTTCAGCCATTCACCCCCGTGCCATATTCCAAGCATGAATGTGGGACTCAAACCAAAAGAACTAAACCAAGGCATACTGAGACTAAACAACCTCATCCTCATCAATAGAAACGAGGCTTTACCATAATCCATCCTGTATCACTAGGCCAACATAATGAACACATAATAACAGGATTTACCATGATCTCCACTCGATCACTAGGCCAAACAAGCATGGATTCCACTGGATTTCTCCACCTAGACTGTGAGGAATTTTCCTGTCTCCTAGTCTCTCATGCTTTATCACAATCCAAACCTGGATAACTAGGCCCTAAATCGAGACCCACTCTCCACGCTTTACCGCATATCCGAAAGCCAGGATTACTAGGCCTAATGGAGAGAAAACCACCTCTTGGCTTTACTGTATATCTTGCCATTCACCGGCAAGGATTCCTAAGCTCATCGAGGAAACACAATCCTGGCTTTACCGCAACCCACAATCTGGCTTAGGGGTCACTAGGCCAGTGGCTTTTCCATGATCCACAGTCTAGTTTAGGGATCACTAGTCCATGTGCTCTAGCATTTAGAGATCCACCACACTCAGCTTCGAATTGATTTGGAAATCCAACTCAGCCAAACATGAGAACCCCATAACACCATGGCTATCTAGAAATGAAAAGGCTAGGCTGAAAAACAATGTTACACCTGGAAAAACCCATGCCATGATAGAAGAGAACCACATGCAATGCCATGCATGCCAAATATAGCAAGGAAAATACCTGCAATGAAGCCCGCTGTAGCTGCTTGATCCTTCCTTTTCCTGCTTTATCTTTGCTTCCTCTTGCCTTCTTTTCCTTTCTTGCTCCAATGCCAAAGTGCTCCAAGAAAAATCTAAGGGTCCAAGAGAATGAGAGAGAGAGAGAATAATGAAAGTGGTCCAAAACTAAACTGACAAAAGGTTACCAACTGATCCCTAGAATCCTTTTTATGAATGAGACCTCTATTTTGTTCATTTTCCATTATTTTCCTTCACTTCCTCCTGACATGTAACCGGTGACCTTTCACCTCCTTTTTCTCCTAATTTGCATTATTTTCATAAATAATTATGCCAAAAATGCCATTTTTCCTTTTCAAAGCCTTAGCCGTTGCCTTTGCCAATTTCCTTAGCCATAAAATACCAAATGAACACCCTCTAGGATGTCCTGTCCAACATTCAACTTGGAATAAGTGTCCCATTCATCCATGGTTATTGTTTTTAACTTTTACTACATGGAATTTTCACCAGGGCTGTTGCAACACCCTCAGTATTTTTAGCCACACCCACTTGGAATTCATTCCGGCATGCCATCAAGGAGAAGTACTACCCTGTTGGGAGCTATGAGGATAAATACATAAAGTGGACCATGCTGCGGCAGGGAAGGCACCAAGATGTGTCAAATTTTACCATTGTTTTTCATACCCTCCGCATGAAGTTGGGCATCAAGGATTCTAAGCGGCATTTGGTACTCAAGTACCACGATTGTCTATACAGTTACATCCAAGATGAGATGGAGTTCCTGGACATATCCTCACTCAGCACGGTGCACCGATATGCTGTCAAGATTGAGCAAAAGTTTAAACAAAAAAAGCAAGACTTTGGATCTGGGAATCCGAAGCAAGGGAAAGGCGCCCCCAAACCACAAAGAAAAAGACAAAGCCATGGCAGGGTGACCTTGGATAACCGCCAAAGCCACAAGCAAAGAACAACACCACGAAGACAAAAAAGGAAACAGGAAAGTGGTGTGAGTTCCATAAGAGGTCCACTCACAACACAAGTGAGTGTCGGGCCAAGTAGTCACTGGTGGTTGAGCTGAAGGCTTCCGAATCAGACGCATGTTTCGACTCTGAGTTAGAACCAAACAAGGGGATTGAAAAAGGGAAGCATATCATTGACATGAAGCCTGGTGCCACCATGGACACCACCAAGATCCAGAAAATTGAGCCTGAAGATCCAAAGGAGGGGGAACGCCTATTCCACTCACAGATGTGGGCGAAGGTTTCTCTGCTATAGTTCATTGTCAACAACGGGAGCCAAAAGAACCTCATTTCAGTAGAGGTTATGAAGTAGCTGGGCCTACCGACTACAACATATCCAAAACTGTACACCATTGGGTCACGTTAGCAAACTATTCCTCCTTCCCTACAACATGAAGTCCTTCATAGATGAGATATTGTGTGATGTTACTCCTATTGAAGTTTGTGATGTATTATTAGGAAAACCATACTTGTGGAAGCGACATGCTATATATGAGTCTAAACCTTGCTTTATTATTATTTATTTGGGTAATAAGTTAAACAAGATACTGGAGGTAGCCCCGCTTACCGCCATCTCTTTGATCTCTGCTAAGCAATGCAATAAGATCATCTCCCAGACTGGGAAATTTGTTTTCTTTTTGATTCTCTTTCAAAATAAGGGGAAGATTGTAGCCACATCCATGGCCCTCAAGAAGGGTTCTTCCACACAGTAGAAGTAGGTGGATACAATCGTGGAAGAATACAAGACATCTTCTCCTCACCCACAGGGGTACCCTTGCACTATCAAGTCAAGCATTTGATCGATATGACTCCCAAAGCTCCTCTACCCAACGAGCCGATATATCGCCGCTCCATTATGGAAAATGAAGAGATAAAGAGGAAAATCCAGGAGTTTTTGCATAAAGGACACATCCACCAGCAAGTTCATGACATCTTGGAAAATTCAAATGCCGAGTATAAGTGTTACAACCCTGGTGAAAATTCCATGTAAAAATATGTATAAGACCATGGTTGATGGGACACGTATTCCAAGTTGAATGGCGGGGGAAAATCCTAGTGGGTGTTGATTCATTTTATTATGGCCAAGGAAATTGGTAAAGGAAATGGAAAAGGCTTTGGAAAGACATGAGGCATCAATTGGAATTTTATTTATGAAAATAATGGAATTTAGGAGAAAAATGAGGTGAAAGGTCATAGGTTGCATGTGAGGAGGAAACTGAAGGAAAATAATGGAAAATGAAGTAAATATAGGCCTCATTAATAAAAAGTCTTCTGAGGATTAGTTGGTAGGCTTAATCTGTTAAGTTTTGGATCTCTCTCATTATTCTCTCTCTCTCTATCTCAAGTCATGGAGACTTAGAGTTTCTTGGAGCACCTTGGCATTGGAGCAAGAAAGGAAAAGAAAGCAAGAGGAAGTATGGAAAGGCAGGATCAAGCAACTACAACAAGATTCATTCCATGAATCGATTTTCATGTGTATTTTACTTGCTATATTTTGCATGCATGGTATTGCATGTGGTTATTTTCTATCATGGCATGGGTTTTTCCAGGTGTGATAGTGTTCTTCAACCTAGCCTTGCCATTTTCTAATAGCCTTGATGAGATGGGTTCTCATATTCAGTTAATGTGGGATGACCAGATGGATTCAAAGTTGAGTGGTGTGGATCTCTGAAACTACAAACACATGGCCTAGTGGTCCTTGAACCAGACTCTGGATCATGGTAAATCCACTGGCCTAGTAACCCCTGAGCCAGACTATGGGTTGCGGTAAAGCCAAGATTATGTGCCTCGGTGTTCCTAGGAATCCTTGCCGGTGAATGGTGGGATATATCATAAAGCCAAGAGTTGGATTTCTCTTCGTTGGGCCTAGTAGTCTCGGGATGGGATCTATGGTAAAGCCTAGAGGGTGTGTCTCGATGTAGGTCCTAGTGATCCCTAGATCGTATTGTGGATTAAGGTAAAGCCTGAGAGACTAGGAGGCACTCAAATTCCTCACGCTTTAGGTGGAGAAAATTGATGGCATCCTTGCTTGTTTGTTTTTTTTGGTGTGTTCTATGGGTCCCACATTCATGCTTGAAATATGGCATGGGGGTGATTGGATAAAGAGAGACTTGGGTCAGCCAATCTATGGTCGGGTGGAACATGGTGGGCCCATCTACGGTTGGTTTATTGCATCATTAATGAAAGGTTATTTATCCTTGTATTTCTATGAGTATTTTGATGGATTATATGTGGTCTATATGGCTGTACTTTCATGAGTATTTATGTTGTTATTATGCTTGTTATATGTGTGTTTTATGACAACAACTATATATGGATCTCAACACATTTTTACTTGTAAATGGATTGATAATGTATCTATGGCCTAATAGATGGTAATGCATCAAATGACATTAGGGAACAATGGTTCTTAGCGATTCTTAGATAAGTACCAGATCCCTATGTTTAATTTTGTTGGTTACACTTGTAGATTACATGCTTGCGACATGTTTGACGAAATTCTTGTCATGGCTAGTAGGGGTCTAATTAAGATCTTGTTTAAATTATTGCTTTTGCATCATTGTTTCTATGTTATTTTACTACTCCTAAGTTATCATTATGGGAAGTCACCTGGGCTCTGGGCTTGAAAAAGTGGCTCAAATCCTGGGGACACTGGCATAACATTGGAAAATTGGGTCTCTAGACACTAGCAGACAAGCCTATGAGAGCGATTCTAGGTTTCTGGACGCTGTCATGCCTATAACATGAGAGAAAATGAGGCTTAAGATGTCAAAAATCTCAGTGGGACCCAAGGGCAAGCTGTCTAAAGTGTTGGATTGGTTCCTGAGGGTCCTAAATATGATGTTGAATGTCTGTGTGTTATGTTTCTATCGATTCCACTTCCTTAAGGTCACATAGGAGGTCAAATCAAATCATAGTAGCCTCTCGTCGCATGTTTACCCTGATTGACAGGTTACTTGGGTAGATGTGGGAGGAAGGTGTTACAGAGTGGTATTAGAACATGGCTCACCCCTCGGATTTGGTGGGTGGTGTGTGTTGGTCATGCATGCATGTCAGTTGCATATTTGTCTCTTACACTTGCATTGCATATGTTTGTTGCATTTGCTTGATGTTGATCATGGTTGTAGTAAGGTTGTTATGAGGAAATTGATATTTATTTTGTGGAATGCATCGTCATGAGCATATGACTGCTTACATGTTGTTATATGTCACTTGATTACATCATTGTATGGTATTTTGCATTATTGTATGTTTGATTACATGTATCAGTCTTGGGTTGGTTACAAGAATCGATCACTTATGCTTGACTACATGTGTTCATGCGTAGGTGTAGTTGATTAGGCATTACTTATGCATGTGGATGGTTGCATGTGGCAATGTGTACAATGGAGATTTTTTTTTTTGTTATGCATGAGGTCATGGTTTGTGTAGTTGATATGGTCATGCATCGATGAATAGACTCTAGCTAGAATGATGCGTATATGGTTTTGTATGTCTATATGTAGTTGTCATGCATGTATGCTCTTGGTTATAGTTATGCATGAATAGTAGGTCAAACATGCCTTGTGAACTCATGGTATGCAACTTCGGTCATTAGGGTGATATTGGTATGTTATGATGCTAATGTGTTGGATGCGATAGAGTAGGAGATGCAGATTATCAAAGTGAAGTTACAACACTGGACCTCGAGGCAAGAGCATGTTTTAATACATGTTTGTATGTTGGGCATGCAAGTATGTAAACGATTGTTATATGCATTAGGTTTATATACATGTATATTGATGTTATGGTTACATACATGATAGATTCTGGTTGATTAGCATAGTCATATGCACATGAGTCAGATAGTCAAGAATGATGGTAACGTGTGGTTGAATGCATTGTTATTGTTGTTTTATGTTAGTTAACTTGATGATTAGATTATATGTTGTTGATGAGCATGATATATAGATTATTGTTGTTATATTTTATTAACTTGATGATTAGGGTTATTTAATTGAGATCTTGATGTTTTAATTTGGATTGGTCATATGTGTGATGGTTATGATAATTGCAATGAAGATCTTGATGTTATATGTATTGTGTTAACTTGTTTTGACCTATGCAGATGGTTATGGTTGAAATATTCATGTACGAGGCCACATATTTGTGATACGGTGTTGTACTAATCTAGATTGAATTTTCATATGTTATTTTTATGCATGAATGATAATGATTTATGAGTTTATGATGTGAACATGTTAGTTAGTTACGGTTACGGATATCATGATATCATTCGTGCTTGAGCTGATGTGTTGTAAATTTATATCATGCTAACTAGATTGATGGTGTAGAAAAGATAACGTCCCCTGAGATACATTAAGGTATGAACTTGCTTATGTCATCTACCTTGTGCTTGACTGTTTGCTTATGACATTTATTTGGTGTTTGAGTGTTTGGTGTCTAGTTGATTTATTTAACATGGCATGTTTGCAAGTTGGTTGAATGATTGATGAATTTCATAATATGAGTATACATTCCAATGATCTTGTTTTAAGATGATCGTACTAACACATATGTTTTGAGACAATTGATATGTACTTGAGTGTAGTAGGTGATTAACTATGGATTATGACATGATTTTTAGTAACTTAGTCTTGGTAAAAATTTATTTTAAATTGATAGATATGATTGTATTGCTGTTTGGAACATGTGGTTGACATGTGTGAATAGTTGCAGGAAACATGCTTGGTATTAGCATGACGAGGTAATAGGTGATTTTCCTATATAACTAATAGTTGGATGATGTGATAGCATGTAATAAGACTCAATTGCAGCAAGATAAATGTTAAATGAAAGGACTAGGGTAATAATTCCTTTGGCTATGTTTGGAAACCCTAATTCCAAATGAATGAGTGATTTGTATACAAGAAGTCTTATTAACCTTAGTTTTGTTTGAAATTATGTGGATATGTTATAGATTCATGAACATGTATTTGTCAGGTATATTAGCTAGTTTCTAGTTACAGGTGGATCTGTCAATGGAGTTGGAGTCCCTTGAGAGATGGCATGGATGTGTTCCGTTACAATGAAATGTGCATGGAAAAACAAAAGAAGGTAACTGGTGTGTTTCTATGTTTATTTATGCAATGACAATTATGTGTTTATGACAGTATGATGTAGGGGATTGCATGACAAAAGAGGTTTCCATGAAATCTTGAAGAAGGCTCAGGTTGAGCTTTCCTTGGGAACCATGGGGATTGAGTCATGGCGTCTGTTGTTAGTCTTGTGCTTTTGGTCTTTTGTGATTGTTGCGCTTGATTTGCGATTTTGCATGCGTATGGTGCATATCTATGCCACTTTGTCACGGTGTCGTGTTGTTATAGGGTTTCATGGTTTTTCTTCTTGTTTGTTTCTTGGCTTGCCTTTTATGTTTTGAGTCTTGGGAATTGATTTGGGGAAGAGGAAAGTTGATGGAGCTCAAGGATAGTTGTGTGGTACCCAAAAAGTAATGTAAGACTCAGATGAATGAGTAAGCACAACAGAAGGTAAGTCTATGACAGTCAGTGGGACTGGTTGGGTCCATTATGGTAAATGGACGATGGCAGAACAATCATGAGAAAGGTAAATTAAATGGATTTGAGGCATCATATGCCTTGGCTATGATGGGAACTGTTGTTCTTAATGTCGTGCAAGTTTTGCATGTCATGCAAAAATGAGGAAGTTCTCTTAACCTAGACCTTATGATATATAGTAATTATGTTGCAACCATGATTATGATGATGTTTATATGTATATATGAGTGTATGTATGTCGTCATTTGACAGGATCATGATTTTTTTATGCTAATGTTATATATGTATATGTACCTATGTATCTATGTCATTGTTCGATAGGGTTTTCAGGTATCATTATGTGGAGGAATGATTTCTTATGCAGGCGAATGGCATGCAGAGGTTCCTGGTCTTACGAGGAACCAATTGGTAAGAGTAGTCATGAAAAATATATGACGTCAGTATCATGTGGATATGAATTGATATTGTATACTTGTATCATGCTTGTGTTTATGTTTGTTGAAAATGCAACAAGATGATGGAGCTTAGTGGAAAGAAGTCGCCTTCACTAAGTGGGCCCGCAGGCTATTTTTGGCGCAAAGCCTATTTTTAGACATATGGATCATGGTCTATGAGTTGCAGGATGCTATTTGTGGATGATTGTTCATGTTGGTAAAAATAGATGGACTTATATTTTTAGACATATGGGCGGTTTCTATTTTTAGACTGCCAGGCTAAAAATAGAACAGTCGAATATTATTAGCTCATAATAATATTTGGACTATAAACATTATCTTATCCTCTTGGAGCACTTCAGTTTGAGCTACAGATGTGGCACATGTAGCTGTCAGAAGGAAATACACTTTTCTTGTGGGTCAGTTGAGCTATTGCATGGTGGACTTCAGTTAGAACTCAAGTGGTTGAGTTTGGTGGAGTTGATTGAGGAGTTGATGGAGTTGTGTTCAGTTTGACTTGGTTAAACTAGTTGTATTTAGTCTAACTGCAGAATACACTAGTGATGAGTGATGTGAATTAATTGTTAATTAATTCACTAATTATTAACTCATAAAGCAACTAAAGAATACATCAGTTAACTCAGTGCATGGACAGTTCAGTGGAGACAGGTGTTAGAGGTTGAGATTGCTATCAGTTGTGACTATAGTTTTGCATGAGATCTTGCACAATCAATGGGATTGAGTAATGCCAATGAGGATTGCGTGGTTCAGCCAAGGAAATACGAGTTTGCTTCAGCCATTCATTATTATTCTCTTGCAGGATTGCACAGTGGAGGCAGGAAAATAGTGGAGGAAATTTGAGGCATCAGATCTGGGCTAGTTTGTGTGTAACAGGTGGAGATAGTACTGAGTTCTTGTGAGGAGTATTGTACTATGTATTGTTACATTTTCTCAATCATTATAATATACAGATAGTGTGGGGTTTTCAGCTGTATGCTTTCCCCGGGTTACATACTGTGTTAATGCGTGCATGCGATTGATGTTTCATTGTTTTTAATTCCGCAAAATTGATGATCAACGTAGAGGAGGTTATGTATTATGCATGTATTCTGCAATAGTGTATAATCAGGATAATCTCTGTGAATAAGTGTCATAATATTCAAAATTTCTACAATGTTATGACAGGTAATGTTGAAGGAAACATCAAGGAAATGAAAGCAATGTGGTCTGCAACATGTTGGGACAAGCATGGGTAAGACAATGGAAGAAAGGTAGCTTGGTAAAGTCAATGTGGTTTTGGATGAGTCGTACTGCTATTTCACATATGTTGTATACATTGTACATGTTGCATCTATGATGTGTGCACATGTAGTGTTGTGCATATATAGTGTGTGTACATGTTGTTTAAACAATGCTATGTATAGGATGGTACAAATAGTGTTGTGAGAATATTGCATATGTGGTGCTATATACATATTGTATTGTGTGCATGATGTATATGCGGCGTGTGTGCATATGGTGCTCTGTGCATGTTGGATATGCAGTGATTTGTATAGATGATTCTATGTACATGTTGTATATGCAGTGCTATGTACGTGTGGTGTTGTGTGCATGTTGTACATATGGTGTTGTTTACATGATTGTACAAGTGGTTCCGTGTGCATGTGGTGTCCTCTACATGTGGCACAAGTGGTGTTTTGTGGGTATGTCATTCATGTTGCGCTGTGTACATGTGGTGTCATGTACATGTCATGTATGTGGTGCAGTGTACATGTGGTATTGTGTGCACATTATACAGGTGGTGTGGTGTACATGTGGCATTATGTACACATTATGTAGGTGGTGTCATGTACATGTGATACTGTGTACACGTTGTGCTAGTGGTGTTGTGTATAAGTGGTACAATGTATAGGTTGTACATGTGGTATTGGTGTACATTGGTGTTATGTGCATATCGTACATGTTGTGTGGTGCACATGCGATACTATGTATGTGCATCGTGTAGTCGTGGTATCGTGACATGCGTATCCATTTTGTTGTATGCTAGGTGTGGGTACATGTATTGTGTGGCATTATACATTGGGTATAGATGTATGTATTGTGTTGTACATTAGATGTATGCGTATGTGTTAGGTTGATCTGTGCATTGGGTGCAGGTGTATGTGTGGTATGTCAGGTGTAGTTGCATGTATTGCATGGTGTTGTATGTCGCGTGCGATTATATGTGTGTGATGCACAATATGTGTATGAACACATGGTTGAGGAAAAGACACAAGGTGTTTGTCGGGTGTGGCAACTAATACGGAGTGCGTACGAAATAAGGAAAAATGTGGAAGCCAATGATTGATTAAAGGATAAGTATCAATATTTTATTTCAGTTTTATTACACATGTGATTTATGATTATAGTCTATGACAATTACATGTGATCTATGATTTTGGTTTATGAAGGTTATATGAGATTCATGATGGTTGTGTTTTTGAGCTAACTTGATGAGATATGTTTATACATGATGATTTGATCAAAGATGCTAGTTTGACTTGTTGTGACAGGAACCAAACAAGTTTGCAAGTGCACCTTATTTGTGATCTGCCATGAGGTATGATGTGAATTTATTTCAATTTATTTTAAATCTTATGGAAGTTATGTGCTTGGTACAAGAAGCAAAAAAATTCCATTTGGATGATTGAAACTAACTACAAGAATTAGCAATAATAGTGAAAGGAATTGAAAAATGTAGCAATATGTTGGTAAAGAAATTCAGGAGCAGGACCATTGTGGGACATTCATACCCAATAATGTCCATTGATTGTCATGAGCATGCTATGACTGGTATGATCGTTTTAAGGTATGGATGTGCCTTGGTTTTTGTATATTTCGATGCAAGGAAATATTTCCAAGGGATGGAATTCCCAAGATAGGTGTGCCAGTGGAAATTGGAAGGTGAGTGATTGCACGAAAGGGGTGACCAAATTCTCAAGGGACTGTGTAGCAGAGAAGGGAAGGTCCCAAATATATCTATTTTTGTCATTAGCATTTCTATATGGAATTAGATGCACATTGGGAGTATTCCCTGGAACAATGAGTCAGTAACTGTTCATTGAGAGGATGAGTGGCACAGGATTGTAACGCTGGACATTGGATGTAGCTTTGGCTGTGGTAGTGGATTCTGGACTTCCTGGGAAAGAGGTGAATCCTAGTGTTACTTTGAGGCTAGAGGTGTGATCCTATGGACTCCATTGTTGATTGATATAGGCATCATATCCTTTCATTTGTTGGTCTAGAAAATGTGTATATGTGGTTATTGTAAGTACCATAATGATTTGTGTTATAAAGCTCTGGTGTGCGGTATGGTTGTTATCTGGTCATGTTGTCATGATGTTTTTATTTTGAGCGGGTCATTCATCATAAATACTGCAAGGAGATAAGTTATAAAGCTCCATGGGAAGTATGATTTGTTTTTAGTAGCCTTGTTGGTTATAGGTGTCATCAAACACCGAGGATGGTGTTCCCCCAAGGGGGAGGGTCCTGTAATAGCCCTAGTGAAAATTCCATGTAAAAATATATAAGACCACGGTTGATGGGACACACATCCCAAGCTGAATGGTGGGGGAAAACATACTAATGGGTGTTGATTCGGTTTATTATGGCTAAGGATATTGGAAAATGAAAAGAAAAATGCTTTGGAAAGGCATGAGGTATCAATTGACATTTAATTTATGAAAATAATGGAATTTAGGAGAAAAAGGAGGTGAAAGATCGCATGTTTCATGTGAGGAGGAAATTTAAGGAAAATAATGAAAAATGAAGAAAATAGAGGCCTCATTAATAAAAATGATTTTGAGGATTAGTTGGCGGGCTTGATTAGTTCATTTTTGGAGCTCTCTCATTATTCTCTATATCTTGCATACTCATGGAGACTAAGAGTTTTTTGGAGCACTTTGGCATTGGAGCAAGAAATGAAAAGAAGGAAAGATGAAGTAAAGATCAAGTAGGGAAAGGCTGGATCAAGAAGCTACAACATGATTCATTGTGGATATTGATTTGCATGTGTATTTTCCTTGCTATATTTGGCATGCATGGCATTTCATGTGGTTCTTTTATATCGCCGCATGAATTTTTCCAAGTGCGATAGTGTTCTTCATCCTAGCCTTGCCATTTCCTGATAGCCTTGATGAGATGGGTTCTCATATTCGGTTAATGTGGGATGGCCAGATGGATTCAAAGCTGAGTGGGGTAGATCTCCGAAACGACAAACACATGGCCTAATGGTCCCTGAATTGGACTGTGGATCACAGTAAAGCCACAGGCCTAGTTACCCATGAGCCAGGCTATGGGTTGCGGTAAATCCAAGATTGTGTGCCTCAGTGGACCTAGGAATCCTTTCCAGTGAATGGCAGGATATACGGTAAATCCAAGAGGTGGATTTATCTTCGTTGGGCCTAGTAGTCCCGGGATGGGATGTATGGTAAAGCCTGGAAAGTGTGTCTCAATGAAGAGCCTAGTGATCCCTGGATCATATTGTGGATTATGGTAAAGCTTGAGATACTATGAGGCACTAAAATTACTCACATTGTAGGTGGAGAACTATGGTGGCATCCATGCTTGTTCGGTGTTTTTGGTGTGTTCTATGAGTCCCACATTCATGCTTAGAATATGACACGGGGGTGATTGGATGAAGAGACACTTGGCTCAGCCAATATATGGTTGGGTGGAATGTGGTAGTCCCATCTCTGGTTGGTTTATTGCATCATTAATGAAATATTATTTATCCTTGTATTTCTATGAGTATTTTGATGGATTATATGTAGTCTATATGGCTGTAATTTCATGAGTATTTCTGTTGTTATTATGCTGGTTATATGTGTGTTTTATGATAATAGCTATGTATGGCTCTCAACACATTTTTGCTTGTAAATAAATGGATAATGTATCTATGACCTAATAGATGGTAATGAAACAAATGAAATGAGGGAACAATGGTTCATAACAATTCTCAAATAAGTACCAGATCCCTATGTTTAATTCTGTTGGTTACACTTGCAGATTACATGCTTGTGACATTTTTGATGAAATGCTTGTCATGGCTATTAGGGGTCTCATTAAGGTCTTGTTTAAATTATTTCTTTTACATCATTGTTTCTTTGTTATTTTACTACTCCCAAGTTATCATTCCATTCTGGGCAGTCACCATGGAAAATTTTAGGGGCTAATATTTGAAGGTGGGCTAATTTTTGATACTTTTTCCAAAAAAATGATTCACCAATTTCCATTTTTCTAAAAATGATTCGCCCAAATTTTATAGTATAGAATTATTTTACCTTGAAAATTGCCAAAATTTTGTGCAGACAAATATAAAATAATTAGAAATCTAAATGTTTTTATAAAAATATCATCCAACATTTGAAAATTTGCATATTAAGGATTATTATGATTCGCCAATATTTCTAAACTCTAAGATAAAGTCGCATCCTTAAAATTTTCCCTAGTAGTGACCTAGGCTTTGGGCCTGAAAAAGTGGCTCAAATCCTGGGGATGCTGGCATAACATTGGAAAATTGGGTCTCTAGATGTTAGCAGGAAAGCTTCTGAGAGCGACTCTAGGTTTCTAGACACTATCATGCCTATATCATGAGAGCGTCTAAGGCTTAAGATGTCCGAAATCTCAGTGAGATCCAAGGGAAATCTATCTAAAGCATTGGATTGGTTCCTGAGGGTCCTGAACCTGATACTGAATGTTTGTGTGTTATGTTTCCATCGATTCCACTTCCTTAAGGTCACATAGGAGGTCGAATCCAATCATAGTAGCCTCTCGTCACATGTTTGCCACGGTTGGTAGGTTACTTGGGTAGATGTGGGAGGAGGGTGTTATAATAAGAAATGAGATGATCAACATCGGGTGCCACACAAGTTTCAGGTGGGAGACAAATTTTGGTTGCATTTGCAGAAATAATGCCTTACCGGAACCCATCAGAAGTTGAGACTGCTCCGATTTGGTCCTTATGTCATTACCAAGGCTATGGGAGTTAATTATTTTGAGCTCAACATTCCCCCATTCCTTGACCTACACCCAATGTTCAATGTGGACCGCCTTCAACCATACTTCGCACCATTACTGGATACATCAGACATTACAGAACAACTCACACCAACAGAGTTAAACCTAGACTGCATGGAACATGACACAACTGATTGGATTATGGAAACACAAGTCAAGAACACTTGCCAACAGAAGATATAACTATATCGAGTTGTCAAAGTTGTCCAACTCCGGTACCAAGCCAAGTGGCTCACTAGGGACCAAGTTTAATAGAAGTTTCCCCATCTCATGGAGGCATTCAATGCAATGGGGATCATTGATTCCTAAGGGGGGAGGAATGATCCAGGTGGATATTAGTTTCCACCCACCTATTCCACTTGGGCCCCCACCACTATCTCTTTCATTTTTTTAGTTTTCTTAATTGTAGCACAATTTACTATTTTTGGCAGTTTTTCGGGTCTTGAACTTTTAGAGCTGTTTTGACACCATAAATGACGTTTTTTTAGAAAAATGGGGAAAATATGAGACATATACTAATTTTTTCCATTCAAAAATTGTATTCCTCAGATATATCTTTCTAACGAAGTATTGTGCGCATCAAACGAAGATCGTATGCCAAAGTTACGACCTTGAGAACTTGATGTACCAATTTACCCAAATGAGGCCCATAGTTTTAGCACTTCATCTCCTAGGGTTAGGTTTTTCAATGTTTAGGGATTTCCATTATTTATCAATAATAAATAGGCCTTTGAGCCTCATTGTAACATAGTTTAGAGGCATGTAGCTGCCACATATCTTCTTAGAGATAAGCTACCATCACCCTAGTTAGTCTTATTTCCATTCCGTTTGTAAGCATATTTCAGTATTTGATATTAATGAAATGAAGTGTTATTTCTGTTGCATCTCTATATTTATGGTTATATCTGTAATTTGTTGAGTTCCTTTTTATTTTTGGATCATTTAATAACTAAAGATACAATTTAAATGTCTTATCGAAAAAATTATTTCTTTGAGTTCGCTTTTGTGAAATTTCTGGTTACCTAGAATGCTATTAACCCAGTTAATTATTTTATGTTACTTATTTACAAGAAATTAATTCTCTTATGGGAAAACATGAATAATAATGCAAACAACCCTAATCAAAAAAATAAAATTACAATAAATATACCAGAAACCAATCACACAATTGACACAAGTATTTTTAGACAAACATTCCTAGAAAGACCCAAATGTGGGACAAACCAATTTTCAGATCTGAGGGCTTTTTTATTAAAATCTTCAACAAAAACTATTATTGAGAACTACAATTGCTTGCCTGGAATTGACAAAGCTTCGATAATATTTTTTCTCCACCTTTGAACAAATTGATCTGGGAAAATTCACTATCTCCTTCTACAAATTAAGTCGGCCCTTTCGTGTAATCACACTTCTCTTTCCTACAATCACACTATTCTTTTCTATAATTTCATTGCGCTTTCATGCGATATGCACTGGTAAAATAGGAAAGTAAAACTGGAAAATTCAGCCTCCTTTAGTCACTTAGAAATTGGAAACCTCTGTGAAGAATAATCTCTAAAAATTTCTTTCCCAATAAATGCTGCTAAAACCTTATCGGTGTCTTTGAAAATCACCCACTTTATCTTCTTGATCTATCAATCTATCTCTAATGTTTCCCATCAAGTCCCTTTATAATATCTCATTAAAAAATGAATGACCATGATTAGAAGATCACTTGATCCAATCAATGGCTATGATCACCTTAAAATATTTCTATAAGTTTCTAGAGAGAAATTATTAATATCCTAACTAATGTCAATTTATTATTGACTTTCCCTATGTTAGACATAGGAAATAATTAAAAAATAACTAATTGACATAATTAAGATCTTTACCTTACGAAAAATTACATGGGCTTGGAGATAATTAATTCCTCCATGTTCTTAGCCTTAATGACACCTCTCAAGACTAGAACACCTGTTTGAGCTACAAAAACTAACAACTTTTCCCTTGAAGCTTGATATTCCAAATTCACCATACTCAATAGACTTGTCATCATTTTCTTCTAAAGTTATTTTGCACTTCCATTGTATCGATTTTTCTATTATATTCGACCTTTGATGTTTACAACTCCCCCAACATGATCCTAAATTCCAAGCTAAGGTATCTTTGACATTTTTACCACATGTGATTCAGTAAAATTTCCTTTCTCAAACCAACCTTCTTGCATTTCCTCGGGAAGAAATTTAATAACATTATTTCTTTGTTGAATAAAATCACATTGTAGTGGGTCATTTTCAATGGCTATGCAATTTATTCCCTTTTTATGCAACATTCTAATGTTGTGCTTACTAACGAAACATAAAACAACTAATTACGTAAATTAGTGTAAACACATAGATTTAAAAATAATAAAGATTGAAGTTTGATTTTATATATGTAATATCATAAATCTTACTTGAACATAGAACAAATCCAAAACCGAATTTTTTCAACTTTAAAATGTCGAGAAATCACTATATGTAAATATTAGGGTTTGATTCCTCTTTTCTTGATAACTACTTGTGATTTATGTTGGTTCTTTTTCTCATTTATTATGTTATATTTCATCAAGAAACTACCAAATTAATATGTATGAAGATCACAAAAACATAGAACACAAGATATAGGCACTCAACCAGGGAAAAACCCCTATCCAAGGGAAAAAACCAGTCCAACTCTTCCACCAGTAGATACAAATCAATATGGGACAATCCAAGACCCTCTTTACCTAGACAAATACCTTCTCCATTCACCAAGTCAACCCCTCCTTCATGTAGATGTATTTTGCCAAAGTATCCAAGTGTAAACTCCCCACATGCAACATCAATTCAGAATTTTGTCCCCCCCAGCTACAAAATTTCGAACCTGCAACTACTTCAATATTTCAGCTCCCAACTACTCATCCAAAAACCCTATAAGGCTTCACACATGTGAGAGAGAGATTCCCAAAACTTCGATTTTGTTTCTTTCTTCAGTTAGGTCTTCTTCTTCTGCAATTCACTCTCTTTTTTGTCGTCTTTCTCTTGTAGATCAAAATTTTGCAGTGTGTGTTTCCAGATGAGTTAAGATGCCTCTATTTATACTAATTCTGCCGGGTCGAATAGCCCTAATACAGGTTGACTTCATCAGGATAGGGCCGACTTGGTGAGGAGGTGAAAAATGACACTTTTGACTATTTTTTTTTCTTTTCTTTACATGATACAAATTCCCAACAAGGGTCTAATAAATGTGACAAAGACTCTTTTGAATCATGACAAAACCTAGAAGCCTTCAATGGAGGTTATGACCTAGAAAATAAATAAAAGCGCATGAAAGCCATGCTTCAAAAATATTTTTCTTTTATAATAATTTTTTCTTTTGACAAATACAATTATGAAGAACGATGCTAGTTACATTCTTCAACACTCACTCTTAACTAGGGAGATATTTATAATTACATATCTACAAAAGGTACATGGAAGATCTTAAAACAGTATACTCTATGAAGAGTTGCAACATAAGCAGTGCTACAAATTAGATACCTTGTAAGGGTATCAAACCGGATGGGACTAACATGTGTTCCAAGCTTTAGCCACTCTAGGTACCAACCTACTTTAGCTCTAACACCAACCCAAGGATATAGATGCGTATAGAAGGTCAGAGCTCCAAGACCAACACCACCCTCCCTACTTTGGGATATAGACATCATCACAGGTTAGCAGGATGTCCTACCAATCATCTTGTCATTCCAAGATGCTTCATCTCTCCCTATCTACTAAATCTGTAATAAAAACCAATCTAAGCATGCTTATGAAATATTCAAACTTCTTATTTGTAAGAGATTTTGTCAACACGCCGGTTACCTATTCATATGTTGGAATATACTGCAGCTTCACAACCCCATCTTGCACCAACGTTTAATTGAGTGGTACTTGTTATTGATATGCTTCATCATGGCATGAAACATGGGGTCTTCAAACATCTTGATGCTGCTTTGATTATCAAAATTGTTCACGGTAGGCTCCAATGGCCTTCCAAATAAATTTAAATAGATTTTTCTTAACCAAATTGCTTCTTTTCCTACTTTATATGCTACAACATATTCAGCTTCAACACTACTTAAAGCAACAAGATCCTGTTTTCTACTCATCCATGAAATCATTGCAGATCAAAACCTGAAACAACCACAAGTAGTGGTTCTTCCATTTGTCTCACTGCCACCCCATTTAGAATCAGTAAAACGTGCCAATCTTACTTCCTTCCCATCATACTTTAGCTAGTGATGAATGGTTCCACGTAAGTATCTTAAAATGTGCTTGGCATATATCCAATAGTCATGACAAGGCTCCAACTGAAATTGACTAAGGATTTTTACAACAAAGCATATATAAGGTTTAGCATTTACTAAGTACATCAAAGAGCCCACCAACTTACGATGACCTGTAGGACCAATGGGACTGGAGTTAGGGCTTCTCAACTTCTTAAGATTTGTGATCATGGGAGTAGTCATAGGCTTGGAATCCATCATACCAAACTTTTGTAACATCGTGATTATGTACTTTCCTTGACCAAGACATATCTCATTAGGTTTTTGCTAAACTTCCAAGCACAATTAGTAATGCATTAGTCCCAAATATTTCATTTCAAATTATGCTACCAACATCTTCTTGCATTTTAGAATTATGCGCTCCACACCTGTAATAAATAAATCATCCACATATAAAAGTATAATAAGTGGTTCATTATATTGATGTAGAGGCTTGCATCGGATTTTTTTTTGACAAAGCCAATCCTTAAAAGATAAGAATCCATTCTTACGTACCAAGCCCTAAGAGCTTGCTTGAAGCGATATAGATCTTTCTTTAGTCTGCAAACATGAGTATCACTGCTATTTATCTCAAATCCTTCCAGTTGTTCAATATATACTTCTTCACCAATGGTTCCATTTAGGAAGGCTATTTTAACATCCATTTGATGTATATTCCATCCCATAGTTGCAGCTAGCGAAACCAATGACATAATAGTAGTGTACGAGGGAGTGCGAGAAAAGGTTTCTTCATAATCTATTCCTTGTTTTTGTTGGAAAATGCAACTATGTTTGGTCTTCATTAATGTACTTGAGTCATCATATAATGTACTTGTCAAAATAATATAGAAAATTATTATTATTATTATTATTATTATTGTGACTTATTAAAGTATGAGTTTCATGCTTGGGTAACCATATTTTAGGTCAAATTCCCCATTGAGGGCTTCTAGGATTTATTCTGAGTCAATAGAGTGACTTTAATTTTAAAGATACCCTTCCTAGTCTTGTGAATCATGTAAAATGTTTTAGTATTGAGTCAAAAAGTATTTATGTATCCGCCACATCAAGTTTGCCTAAGGAAGATCAAGTTGGCCTAAGGACTCTAATTCGACCCACAAGAAGCCTATAAATACAAGCTAGTTGAATTCATTTGGAGCATCAACTCTCAAGAAAATTCGATATCTCAAGAGTAGATGGAGAAGTGGGAAGTTTGTTTTTTGGAAGCCAAAACAAATGCAAGTTTGGGGAAGTCTAAGGAGAGGAAGAAAATCAAGATTTTGGTGCCTCTCTCTCTTTGTTTCGTGGTCTGGATTGAGAGATTGAAGTCTCCTAAGTTTCTCTCTTGTTAGAAGCTTTCTATTGCCGGAAGCTACTGCCTAATCGGAGTTACTGGAAGGGGTCGAAGATCTCGGAGGCGGACTTGGTGTGGAGGGAAGGTATGGCCTTGGTCTATGGTGAAGAGTCTCAAAGAATAATATTGAAAGGAAGAAAGATCTTGACTGGGTTTTCCCTCATGGGATTTTTTTCCTTGGCATAGTGCCTATATCTTGTGTCTCTTGTTTTGTGATCTTCATGCACACATACAATGGTAATTTCTTGATGAAAGATAAGATAATAAAGAAGTAAAAGAAGCCAACACACTCACAAGTAATTAGAAATAAAGGAGAATCAAACCCTAATATAACTACTGTGAGTTTCCAACATTGTATCAGAGCTAAGGTTAAGAGGAGTCAAAGATCACTTTGTTGGCTTGGATTCTCCCTCTATGATGAACTACATAAGAATGGGTTACAACAATGCTAGAAGCTGGATCAAGAAGGTCATCTACTCCTTGTTCAACATGGTCAAGAGTTAAGGATTCTTGGCTGCCCTTATAGGTTCTCTTACTAATGACAATGCATGGATCATTGATAGTGGAGCATCGAGACACATGATAGGTGACATTAATAAACTTCATACACTATCAAAGGAGCCATCTTCTCATTTAGTGGAATTGGGTGACAACAAAAGATATGCTGTTAGAAGCATGGGATCAACATTGTTGAAACTCGATAATGGATCAAATCTGCATCTCAACAACATTCTATATGTTCCAGGGAAAAGTCTCTAGTATTGATAAATCTAGGGTTATTGGAGTTCATGAAACTAGGTCTAAAGAGATATTAAACCTCATTCATCCTGATGTGTGTGGGCCCATGTCTCACAAATCACTTGGAGGTCATCTCTACTATGTGACATTCATTAATGACCATTATAGAAAGACATGGATCTACCTCCTCAAGAAAAATGATGAAGTATTTAATAAGTTCAAGGAGTTTAGGGCTGAAGTGGAAACCCTAACTGAAAGAAAGATAAAAGCTCTGAGGTCTGACAATGGTGGGGAAAACACTTCTAAGGAATTGATTGCATATTGTAAGGAAGCAGGTATTAATAGGGAGCTCATTGTTACTTATTATCCTGAACAAAATGGATTGGTCGAAAAGGAAGAATAGGTCAATTGAAGAAGGCATTCGAATTATTCTTCTTGATCAAGATCTACGAAGTTTTCATGGGGAGAAGAAACAATGATAGCCATATACATTCAAAATAGAAGTCCTCATAAGAGTCTTGATAATAAAACACCTAAAGAAGTATTCATAGGAAAGAATTCGAGTGTCGATCACCTCTGAATCTTTGGAAGTATAACATATATTCTTGTTCCGAAAGACATCTTCTATATCCTCAAGGCGCTTGAAGAGAGATACCCAAGGAAAGGTTTGTCAAGAAACAAAGGTATGCCTTAAACTATAATACATTTATTTCTTTCTATTAAAGGTCTATTCATTTGAAAATCTATTACTAACATTGTTATGTATAGTTATATTGAATCATAATGATTCTTGTTTTTGGTGATTCATCACTTGATAAATCTACCCACCCCACTCATATTCTTAACTGATTTTGTAGAACCCTAGATAGGTTCTAGAAAACCCTAATCGAAGGGTATGCTAATGTGAATGTCTGAAACCCTAAACTTCTTAGGGATATTGTGAAATTCTATTTGAAGTTTTATTGATGATGTCATGTTTGGTATTTTGGTATGATTAGGAAAACCTAAATTTTTAGGGTTGAATGATAAGGTCCAAAATACCAAACCTTTGAAATATTGGTAATGTTGGGTTTTATATGTTCATATGATTGAAACCCTAACTCATTAGGGTTTAGTGGAATGTGTAAGAAAGAGCCTTATGTCTAACTTCTATTGATATATGTGAAGTTGGGTTTGACTAACACATGATATGAAATGCCTTTGCATGATGATGAATAACTAGGTTATATAGATATGTCCTTTCGATCAAAACCCTAGCTTGGCCTAGGTTAGTATATGTTTAATGGTTGTCAGACATATGATATGATTATGCATGGTAATGAATTCCTAGATTCATGGGTTGACCTAGTTATTAATGGTCATAAGTTTTAAGATTTATTGGAAGTCCTTGTATGAGATTCTAGGATGATGATATTTGGAAATCTAGGGTTTTGAAGCTAAACCCTAGTAGTATTTAAATGGTCTAGTGCACAATATAAAAATCTGAGATCTATTTATTTAATGATTGTTGAGATTGTGAAATAGAACTCTAGGGTTTTGGATTTGAACCTTAGTAGAAGTAAAAATATCTGATGTATGATAACAATATGATAATTTGAGATTTGTGTAATATTGTTGAAATCTCAGTTTGGAATTGATGGTTGATCAGAAATATAGGGTTTTCAATGAACCCTAGTGGAAGTTGGTCATGTTAATGACTAACTTGTGATTGACATTGATTTATTATTTTGTATGAAATCTAGGATTTGGTAATCTAACATATGAATTCTGAAAGTTGTTAGATGTTTTGTAGATCTATATTTATTTGAATTGTTTCTAGGGTTTTCTATATGTTGAAGTAAGGTATGTCATACCTTTGGAAGAAAAACATTGAAACCCTAGATGTAATGAAAGTCGTTATGGAGTAGTCTAGGGTTTATGAAAAAGTCCCTAGCAATATTTTGAAGAGTATATTTCTCTTGTTTGAAATTCTGGGTATCTGATATGTTGAAATGCTTCTGTGATTCTGATATGGCTAACTTCATGCTTCTATAGTTTTGGTTGTACTTTCTATCTAAGTTGTGCAGGTACACAATATTCAATTTGGTGAAGATGCTTGATGTGATAAACATGATGAGTATGATAACAACTCTGATGAAATGATTGGAAGCCACGAAATATTCTCCAATGTTGAAAAGAAGAAGTTGACATCCCTGAGGAAGCATTAATAGAAGATACCTCCCTAAGATTAAGAGGGTGTTTGGATAATAAGATTATCCCTAGTTGAGAGGGAAGGTATAGCTTGGTTTTGATTGAAGAATGAATTTAAGAGGATATGTTATTGCATGAGAAGTAGGAAAGAATATGATTGAGGAATATTCTGTCAAATATTTGGTTGATAGTTCTACAAAGTTGAGAAGCAACATCAAGTTTTTTGGAAGACCCTAAAGGTTTGTATTTGATTATGTACATGTGAAAGTATATTATTGATTGGGGTTGTGACTGTACATGTGAATCTATCGAAGATGTTGATAGTGTGATTGTTACCAATCAGTTTGATTAGGAGAGATTGGTTATCCTTGATCTGATGGATTTAGGAGAGTTGAGGCTTTGTGAGTGAAGCATTCCATGGGAGGACATCTGGCTAGAAATTTGTTTTGATGTCCCGAAGTAGGAAAGGTAGTGTTGGTTATTAAGCTCTATTTTTGGATACACACTTGGATATTAGGGGTTGGTGGTTAGAAAGTAAGCCTGATGGTACCTAGAGGGTATGAAATATTGAGCCCACCTTATTCCCACTTGGATAGATTTCCCTGGTTAGGAGTCTAGTCCATGGCATTGCAGTGCCTAAATTATTGAGAGACCAATTGATAGATTGCCCTGGTCAGGAATCTAGTACGTGGCATTGCGGTGCCTAAATTTTTGAGTGACGAATGGATATATTTCTCTTTCCAGGAATCTAGTCGATGGAATTATGGTGCCTAAAGTTCTTCATGGTTCATATAGTTGGAGATATTCCATTCTATTGTACATTATGAATACCTCCCTAGTTAAGAGGGAGTGTTGGAAAATGTAACTATGTTCAGTCTTCATTAATGTACTTGAGTCATCATGTAATGTACTTGTCAAAAGAATAAATAAAATAATAATAATAATAATTATTATTATTGTGACTTATTAAAGCATAAGTTTCATGCTTGGGTCACCATGTTTTAGGTCAAATTCCCCATTGAGGACTTCTAGGATTTATTCTGAGTCAATAGAGTCATTGTACTTTTAAAGAAACCCTTCTTGGGCTTTTGAATCATGTAAGAAGTTTTAATATTGATTCAATTATGATTTATGTATCCTCCACATCAAGTCAGCCTAAGGAAGATCAATTCAGCCTAAGGAATATCAAGTCGGCCTAAGGACCCTAATTCGACCAACAAGAAGCCTATAAATACAAGCTAGTCGAAGTCGTTTGGAGCATCAACTCTCAAGCAAGTTCAATATCTCAAGAGTAGATGTAGAAGTGCGAAGTGTGTTTCCAGGAAGAACAAATAAGTGCGAGTTTGGGGAAGTCTAAGGAGAGGAAGAAAATCAATATTTTGGTGCCTCTCTCTCTCTCTCTGTTTCATGGTGTGGATTGAGAGATCGAAGTCTCCCAAGTTTTTTTATTGCCAGAAGTTGTCTATTGTCGGAAGATGCTGCCTAGTCAAAGTTGCTGGAAGGGGTCAAAGATTTGGGAGGCTGACTTGGTGTGGAGGGAAGGTATGGTCTTGGTATAGGGTGAAGGGTCTCAAAAAATACTATTGAAATGAAGAATTATCTTGATTGGCTTTTCTCCTTGAGGGGTTTTTTTCCTTGGCATAGTGCCTATATCTTGTGTCTCTTGTTTTGTGATATTCATACACACATTATATGGTAATTGCTTGATGAAATATAAGATAATAAAGAAGCAAAAGGAGGCAACACACTCACAAGTAATTATCAAGAAAGGGGAATCAAACCCTAATATAACTACTTTGATTTTCCAACAATTTTTGAGATAAACCCCTTGCAACAAATATTGCTTTGTATTTGTCTATGCTTCTTGTTGGGTGCTAAAAGATGTCTTTTAAAGCTCCTAATTGCCTCACATTAATTATCAACCTGGGTAAGTCTTTTTGTTTCAAGAGTGTACACAATATGTGTAAGCTATACATCTAGAGAGTAATGATTTAAGATAATTTATTAAATTCAATACAAGAGTAAATGGATGCAATCATAAATCTCAAGCTGTAACTTTTAAAGGAAATAATACATCTAAGCATCAAGACTTAATCTCAAGCAAAACAATAATCCAATCTTAAGAAAACAATTCAAAATGGGAATAACATCAACCGAGAGCACTGTAGCAGTAACTAAGCTCTTGCAGCTGGATCTACATTAATCAAGCAATTCGAATGGGAATAACATCAACCGAGAGCACTGTAGCAGTAACTAAGCTCTTGCAGCTGGATCTACATTAATCAAGCAATTCGAATGGGAATAGCATCAACCGAGAACACTGTAACAATAATTGAGCTCTTTCAGCTGGATCTATACTAATCACACTCTGCCTTACCTAACGAGAAGCAATTCCTTAAATGATAACTAATTCAATCCATGGTATGCATAAATGAAATCAATTAACAGAGTTGCAAATTATTGAAATGAGTATACGAAATCAGAATTAAGGAAAGTAAACCAACTGCAAAGATATAAAACAGAATAAACTCGCAGGAAATGAAAAAGTGTAAAAAAGAATAAAATCGCAGGAAATGGAAAAGTATAAAACAGGGAACAACAGTAAGATCCACTAGAGACCGGGCCCTAGCTACCAACGGATACTGCTTAGCTACTTCAGAATATTTGAACGAACAACAACGCAAGCTATATATTATTCATCGAATCCAAATGTCATTTACAACACGATGTGTCACTCAGAATAACATTCTGTATATTGAAATTACAATTGAGGTCCCAAGTGAAAAGTTAAATCTCTCCATTATATCTCCTCTTCCTATCCTATCTTATTATCCCCCATTATCCCCCTCCTCTCTTTGATCTTCGTCTTCATTTAAATACTCAGAGAGCAAAGGGAAGTTACAACAGAGATGATTACAAAATGATTCCCTTTAAAAATTTGGATTGTTCCAAACAAATTGATCAGCAAGATCATATCTGGAATATCTCTCCATCAACATTCAACAGGAGTAGGTCAAATTTGGTATTGCAATTGAAATAATTTGGAAAACGGCCACAACAACAAATATGAGAAAATCGTCTTCAAAGAACCTTCTGTTTCTCTTAATAGATGCTGAATTTGTGAAAAATGCTCATTGTAAAACTAATTCGGTCCATTCTGGACACAACCCATGTTTCGTATTTTCCAGATTCTTCTTCATTTTCCCAAAACGTTCAATGAAAAACTGTCACTTCTTATTCCAGCAAATTTCTGAGTTGGAATATTTAATAATGAGATGGAGATCAAATTTGCAATCTAGAAAATATCTTGGAGCCTAAAATGGTAAGTGATGTTTCAACAAATTCATTAAACCATCATTGGTAAAATCATGCATAATAATCATTAATTTATTAAAAATAAAGGAGAAGAAATAATATTGATCCATAAGAGCATAAATAATTATAAAATGGAATTATATGATAAAGTATAATAAATGACGTGATAAAGAATGGTAGAAATGGATGAAATAGGCGTTAAAGAGTGATAATAATAATGAAAAACTAGTGGCCCAACACTTCCATCAATGACATGTTTGATTTTGTAAATCCATTTATAAGTGTCAACACATTTGTCACTAGGTCTAGGAACGATTTCACAAACCCCATTCTTCATGATAAATTGGTATTATTCCTGCATTGCTTTCTTCCATTCTTCTTGATGAGCGACTTCTTACAAGGTAGTTGGTTCTGCTTCGATTAAATTTGTTATGTATGCTGCATACCCTAAGTATATTTTTGGTCTTTTTATTTCTCTGAAAGTTCATTTTTCCATTCCATGTCCTTCGACATCTTCAATTTTAGCTTTTAACCAATTTTTCCTCTTCATTGTTTCGGGAATTATTGTAGGTTGGATAGGTTCACTTGGACCTTCTTCCTTTAGGTTTTTAGGTAACTTGTCATGTTTCTCTTCTTCTTCAAATAATGGTACATCTTCTTCATCAGACTCGATAGGTATATCCTTGGATCTTTTGTAGGCATGATTTTCATCAAATATAGTACCTCTGAAAACTTCAATTCACCTTTCTTCTTTGATGTAGATTCTATAAGCCTTTGGTGAAAGGCTATAACCAACGAACATGCATTTTATACTTGTAGAGTCTAACTTCTTTCACTTGTCTTTTGGAACATGAATGTATGTAGGAAATCCAAAGATTCAAAGATGGTCTACACATGGATTCTTCCCTAAAAGTGCTTTTTCTAGTGTTATATTGTCAAGGATTCCATGAGGACTTATATTTTTTATGTATACTACTGCCATTACTGCTTCCCCATAGAAATTTTAGTAGGTCTTGATCAAATATCATAGTCCTTATGCATTCTTCAATGGTTCTATTCTTCCTTTATTATACTCTATTATGTTCAGGGTTGTAGGGAACAATGAGCTCCTTCTTAATGCTCGCTTATTTGAAATATGTTATAGGTTCTTTTGAAGTGTATTCACCTCCATTGTTGGATATCATATATTTTATATTTCTTTTGGTTAGGGTCTCAAATTCATATCTAAAATCCTTGAACTTCTCAAATACTTCATCCTTTTTCTTGAGAAGATAGAGCCATGTATTTATAGAGTGATCATCAATGAAGGTCACATAATATTGGTGTCCTCCAAGAGATTTATTAGACATGGGAACACATACATCATAATGAATAAGATCTGATATCCTTAGAGCTTGTATCACTGATTGTAAAGTGTTTCTTAATATTCTTTCCCAAGGCACACCACTTGCATACTCCTTCATGTTCCTCCTTGACGTTGGGGATGCACTTCACCATTTGACTTAGAGAGGGTATTATCCTGTAGTGAATATGTCCATATCTTCCATGCCAAAGTTTGAAGGGACTAATTTCCATATGAACTAGGGGTTGAGGAGATGGATTTATAACTCTATATAATATTCCTTTACGAATCCCAATAACCCTTTCTTTTTCAAAATTAGAATCTTTTCCCTAAACCAAAGCTTTACCATCTACAAAAGCAACTCTATCTCCTTTATCTTCTAAACAAGAAATAGAAAGTAAATTCTTTTTAAAACCTGGGACATAGAGGATGTTGTTGAGGTGTGGCTTTGCTCCAATTTCTAGCTTTAATGATGTAGATCCAATGCCCTTGATTTCATAGCTGTTGTTGTTTCCAAGCTTCATTTCCTGTGATGACGATCCTTTTGATAGAGTATGAAGCTGTCCAATTTCTCCTGTCATGTGTCTTGAGGCTCCACTATCAATAATACATGCATTTTCATCATCAGGAGTATCTATAAGTGCAACAAAAAATCCTTCACTCTTGACTCTTCTAGTTAGATTCTAGATGATCTTTACACCAAATCTTCCTTCAATCTTCAAGAGGTTGAGTCCCATTTTCAAATAGTTTTCTATTAAGAGAGTCATCTTTGTTTTAAGACTTCCTTTCTTCCTTCAAGTTATAGCCAACAAAGTGATATTGAAATAATCCTTCCTTCATCTTAGCTTTGATACCATGTTGAGAAATCATTGTATGTAGATATTAGGGTTTGATTCCTCTTTTCTTGATAATTACTTGTGATTTATGTTGGCTTATTTTTATTGTTTATTATGTTATATTTCATCAATATATTACCAAATTAATACGTACAACTTACACAAGATATAGGCACTTAGCTAGGGAAAAACTCCTATCCAGGGGAAAACCCAGTCCACTCTTCCACTAGTAGATTCAAATCAAGATGAGACAATCCAAGAACCTTTTTACCTAGAAAAAGACCTCCTCCAATCACTAAGTCAACCCCTCCTTCAAGTATATGTATTATGCCAAAGTATCTAAGTGTCAACTCCCCACATGAAACATCAATTCAGAATTTCGACCCCCCAACTACAGAATTTCAAACCTACATCTACCTTAGAATTTCGACTCCCAACTACTTGTACAAAAACCCTACAAGACTTCGCATGTGTGAGGGATAGATTCCCAAAAATTTGATTTTGTTTCTTCCTTCAATTAGGTCTTTCTTTTGCAATTCGCTCTCTTTTTTGTTTTCTTTCTCTTGTAGATCAAACTTGTGTGGATGTACGTTACCAAATGAGTCGAATAGCCCTAATCCAGGATGACTTCATTAGGATAGGGCCAACTTGGTGAGGAGGTGAGAAATGACACTTATGAATCAAAAATAATTTTCTTTACATGATACAAATGCCCAACAAGGGTCTAATAAATGTGACAAAGAATCTTTTGACTCATGACAAAACCTAGAAGCCTTCAATGGAGGCCACAGCCTAGAAAATAAATAAAAGAGCATGGAATCCATGCATCAAAAACAAATTTATTTTAAAATAATTTTTTCTTTTGAAAAATACAATTATGAAGACCGACAGTAGTTACATTCTTCAATACTCCCTCTTAACTAGGGAGGTATTCATAATTACATATATACAAAGGTAAATGGAATATCTCAAAATGATATGCTCTATGAAGAGCCACACCACACACAATGCTCCAGATTAGATACATGACAAGTGTATATAACCAGGTGAGACTAAGGTGTGTTCCAAGATTTAGCCACTCTAGGTAAAATCAAGCTTTTTCTCTAACACCAACCCAGGGATCTAGGTGCGTATCCAAGGTCAGAGCTCCAAGACCAACACCACCCTCCCCACTTCGGGATCTAGACATCATCACAGGCTAACCAACTGTCCTCCCAACCATATTTTCACCCCAGATGATTCATCTCTCCCTATCTACTAAATATGTAATATCAACCAATCCAACCATGCTTATGAAATATTCGAACTTATTTGGAAGAGATTTTGTCAACACGTCAACTACCTATTCATCTATTGCACTATACTGTAGCTTCATAACCCCATCCTGCACCAAATTCTAATGTAGTGGTGCTTGTTATTGATATGATTCATCCTAACATGAAACAAGGGGTATTCACACATCTTGATGCTGCTTTGATTATCAGAATTTATCATGGTAGGATCTAGTGACCTTCCAAACAAATTCAATAAGATTTTTCTTAACCAAAGTACTTATTTTCCTAATTCACATGCAACAACATATTCAAATTCAACACTTATTAAAGAATCCATATCTTTTTCTCTACTCATCGATGAAATCATTGCAGATCCCAAACTGAAAAAACCATCGGTAGTGATTCTTCCATCTGTCTCACTTCCACCCCGTTAAGAATCAATAAAACCTGTCAAACTAACTTCCTTCCCATTATACTTTAGGGAGTGATGAATAGTTCCACATAAGTATCTTAAAATGTGCTTGGAAACTATCCAATGGCCATGACGAGGCTCCAACTAAAATTGACTAAGATCGTTTACAACAAAGTATATATAAGGTCTGGTATTTAATAAATACATCAAAGATCCCACCAACTTACGATAACTTGTAGGATCAACGAGACTAGAGTCATAGCTTCTCAAATTCGTAAGATTTGTGATCATAGGAGTAGTCATAGGCTTGGAATGGATCATACCAAACTTTTGTAACATCTTGATTATGTACTTTCCTTTACCAAGATATATCTCATTGGGTTTTTGCCAAACTTCTAAGCCCAAGTAGTAATGGATGAGTCCTAGATATTTTATTTCAAATTATGCTTCCAACATCTTCTTTCATTCTAGAATTTTGTGCTCCACACATGCAATAAATAAATCATCCACATATAAAAGTGCAATAATTGGTTAATTATCTTGACGTAGAGGTTTTCATCAACATAAATTTTGACAAAGCCAATACTTAAAATATAGACATCCATTCTTGTGTACCAAGCCCTAGGAGCTTGTTTTAAGCCATATAGAGATTTCTTTAGTCTACAAACATGAGTATCCCTGCTATTTATCTCAAATAATACTTTTTTTTCAATATATACTTCTTCACCAATGGTTCCATTCAGAAAGTTTGTTTTAACATCCATTTGATGTATATTCCATCTCATATTTGCATTTAGCAAAGCCAAGGATCTGATAGTAGTGTACCTGGTAGTGGGAGAAAAGGTTTCTTCATAATCCATTCCTTATTTTTGAGAGAAACCCATTGAAACAAATATTTCTTTCTATTTGTCTATTCTTCGATCATGACATGTTTGATTTTGTAAATCCATTTAGAAGTGAAAACAATTTTTTCTCTAGGTTTAGGAACAATTTCCCAAACACCATTCTTCATGATCGATTGGTATTCTTATTGCATTGCTTTCTTTCATTCTTCTTGATAAGAAACTTATTCAAATGTAGTTGGTTCTTCTTCGATTAACTTTTTCATGTATGATGCATACCATGAGTATATTTTTGTCTTTTTCTTTCTCTGAAAGTTATTTTTGCTGCTCCATGTCCTTCAACATCTTCAAGTGTAGATTTCAACCAATTTTTCATCTAATTTGTTTAAGGAATGATTGTAGGTTGGATGGGTTCACTTGGACCTTCTTTCTCTAGGTTTGTAGGTGAATTTTCATGTTTCTCTTCTTCTTAAAATAGTGGTACATATTCTTCATCAAACTCGATAGGTATATCCTTGGATCTTTTGTAGGCATGATTTTCATCAAATATAACATCTCCACGAACTTTTATTGATATTTCTTCTTTGATATAGATTCTATAAGCCTTTGATGAAAGTATATACCAAACAAAGATTCCTTTTGTACTTGTAGAGTATAACTTGTTTCACTTTTCTTTTGGAACATGAATGTATGCAAGACATCCAAAGATTCAAAGATGGTCTATACATGGATTCTTCTTTGAAAATGCTTTTTTTGAGGACTTCCATTTTGTATGTATACTACTGTCATGGCTACTTCTCCCCATAGAAATTTTGGTAGGTATTGATAAAATATCATATTCCTTATGCATTCTTCAATGGTTCTATTCTTCCTTTCTTCTACCCCATTCTATTAAGGGTTGTAGGGAATAATGAGCTCCCTCTTAATGCCCACTTCTTTGTAATATGCTATAATTTATTTTGAAGTGTATTCAACTCCATTGTTAGATCTAAGAGCTTTTATCTTTATATCAATTAGGGTCTCAACTTCAGATATAAGCTCCTTGAACTTCTCAAATACTTCATCCTTTGCCTTGAGAAGATAGAAGCATGTATTTCTAGAGTGATCATCAATGAAGGTCAAATAATATTTGTAGCCTCCAAGATATATATTAGACATGGGCCCACACACATCATAATGAATGAGGTCTAATATCTCCTTAGACCATGCATCACTATTTGTAAAATATTTCATATTATTATTTCCCAAGGCACATCCCTTGCATATTACTTGATGGTCCTCCTTGATGATGGGGATGCCCTTCACCATTTGACTTAGAGAGGGTATTATCCTGTAGTGAATATGTACATATATTCTATTCCAAATTTTGATGGGACTAATTTCCATATGAACAAGGGCTTGAGGAGATGGATTTATAACTCTATATAATCTTCCTTCACGAATCCCAATAACCCTTCCTTTTTCAAAACTAGAATATTTGCCTCAAACCAAAACTTTACCATATACAAAAGAAAATCTATCTCCTTTATATTCTAAACAAGAAATGGAAAGTAATTTATTTTTCAAATCTGGGACATAGAGGATGTTGTTGAGGTGCATATTTTCTCCACTTTCTAGCTTCAATGATGTAGATCTAAGGCCCTTGACTACATAATTGTTGTTGTCTCCAAGCTCCATTGCACGTGATGATGATCATTTTGATAGAGTATGAAGTTGTCCACTTTCCCCTATCATTTGTATTGAGGCCCCACTATTAAAAATCCATGCATTGTCATCATCAAGTATACCTATAAGTGCATCAAAGAATCCTTCACTCTTGAATCTTCAAGTTAGATTGTAGATGACCTTTACACCAAATCTTCCTGCAATCTTCAAGAGGTTGAGTACCATTTTAAAATATCTTTCCATTGAGATAGATATTTATTTTAAGACTTCCTTCCTTCCTTCAAATGATATCCAACAAAGTTATCTTCAAATAATCCTTCCTTCACCTTAGCTCTGATACCATGTTGAGAAATAAACCTATGTAGATATTAATGTTTGATTTCTCTTTTCTTAATAATTACTTATGATTTATGCTGGCTTGTTTTCTTATTTATTATGTTATATTTCATCAAGTAATTACCAAATAAATATGTATGGAGATAAAAATGAACAAGGACCACAAGATATAGGCAATTGGCTAAGGAAAAATATGCCTAGGGTAAAACCCAGTCCAACTCTTCCACAAGTAGATTCAAATCAAGATGAGACAATCCAAGACCCTTTTTACCTAGACAAAGACCTCCTCCAATTACCAAGTTAGTCCCTCCTTCAATAAGATGTATTTTTCCAAAGTATCCATGTGTCAACTCCCCACATGCAACTTCAATTCAGAATTTTGGCCCCCGTGCTACAAATTTTCAGATCTACAACTACTTCAAAATTTCAAATCCTAGCTACTCGTCCAAAGACCCTAGAATACTTCACAGGTGTGAGAGATAGATGCCCAAAAATTCGATTTTGTTTCTTCCTTCAATTAGGTATTCTTCTTCTGAAATTTTCTCTCTTTTTCATCGTCTTTCTCTTGTAGATCGAACTTGTGCGAGTATATGTTTCCAAATGAGTCAAGATGCCTCCATTTATATTGCAATGCTGGGTCGAATAGCCCTAATCCAGGCCGATTTCATGAGGACATGGCCAACTTGGTGAGGAGGTGACACATGACACTTTTGACTCCAAAACTAATTTATTTACATGATACAAATGCCCAAGAAGGGTCTAATAAATATGAAAAAAACTCTTTTGACTCATGACCAAATCTAGAAGCCTTTAATGGATGCTATGACCTAGAAAATAAATAAAAGAGAATGAAACCCATGCTTCATAATTATTTTTCTTTTACAATAATATTTTTCTTTTACAATAATATTTTTCTTTTGAAAAATACAATTATGAAAATTGACACTACTTACATTTCTTCAATAGAAAATGTATCTATAATATAATTAATTAATATTAATGTCTTTTGATAAATGTAATTATCTCTCGTTTCAAATGTTTTTCCTCATCTATTAGCTTTCTTTCCACATCATTATAAACCAACAATTGACTATGTTTTCCTTCACCCTTTCATTCATAAGAATAAAATCATAAGTATTATTTTTTGTCCAACTTGCAATATGTACGCTCAATATTACTTATACATCACTACTAGAGCTACTAATATTAAAATTTTTGTCTATAACATGAAACATTAAAAATTCAATTAACTTGTACATAAATAATATATATTTAATATAAATCACTAAACATACAATTTAAATGCCTTACCAAACAAGCCACTTCCTTAAGTTCACTTTTCCCTTGAAGCTTAATATTACTAATCATAATTGTGTCCAAACGAAACATCATCTTCAAAATAGTGATGTTGTGACTTATACATATCTTATAACAACTTTATTAAAATCTTGGTAAATATAACTATCGTATCCAATGTTTTGGATATTGAAAACATAAGTGATATTTGCAATAACAAGGGAGTAATTCTTTTTAGGAACAATATTTAATTTTTTTTCATAATGACCTAATATTACTTGATACTATATTAGTGTCAAGCCCATTCCAAATGTAGTGATCAAAAGCATCATCAACTTGAGAATTTTGAAGAGTCCATTGCTTTCTTTGTTTTTCACGCTTGTATTTTTGAATAATGATTTTGAAAATATATAATACTCCATTCACAATCCTCTTTAGAATCCTTAATAAAAAATACATATATATATTTATATATCTATGAGTAATAAAATATAAAAATTTCATATATGAATAAGATGAATATAATAAATCAACATACCTTTTGAATGCAACAAAAAAATGTTTTAGTGTTGATGTAGACGTTGAATTTAGATAGTTTTATTTGACATTATCCCAACTCTCTTCATTCAAAATTTTAACCATTTTATTCTGTATTATCATATAAACATTGTGACTAAATGACTAGAGTATTTGTTTGTGTTAAAATGAGAAAATAAAACTTATAATGTTAACATAAATGAAAATAATTCAACAAACTTACTTTTGAAATTCACTGCATATTTCTTTTATTGATAATTCAACCGACCTTTCCTATGACAATATTTCCATGATAATTATTTCATCATTCACCCTTTGCATTATTCTACAAAAGGTGTGATGGTCATCTCTTCTAGTAGACTTAATTTCATGACCTTCCTTACTGGTCTAAGATCTTAAGGATTTGGATCTTTTAACCTTATGATGTTTTATACCAATATTCTTACACATGTTGAGCCCACTTCTAAATTATAATTGAAAAAATCTATCCACAACTTTGAATGCACCACTTTGTTTGTGATTTTTATTTTGTATTTTCCTCATTAACTGAGAAGCCTATTTCCATACAACATTTCTTTTGAAAATTTGTATGAAATTTTAATCTATCCCCATCACATACTTATTGAAATTCATTATGAGAAATATTATACTTATTATCTACATTATAATTCCATGCTAATAACTTTTCCTTTAAATTTGTTAAATAAATATAAATGAAACATTTCACTATTTCAAAAATAGGGTTATTGAGATACTCTTGCATCAAATTTCTTCTAGATTTTATATTGTTTTATCTAACCACATAATAGTTATAGTTAAAACATTTTGATCCATCAAATGAATCCTTGCTATAAATTTCCATTAGGATGACAAGAAACATGTAGTCAATTGATTTGGAATGTAATTTTGTGTTGTGTTGATAATACCATCCTATAAATTAACGCTCGAGTGTTATGATTTATGTAATACCTTTAGAACTTTCACTATGATATTCAAAGCTAAACATGGTTTCTTCATCATCAACAATATTAGATTTATCCCTTTTATGATTTAAAGGAGTTTCATTTAAATCAACAATCTCTTCATAATTAACATGAATGAAGTCATCCTTAGGCATAATATTTTTGTTCTTTTGTTGTCTCTTTTGAATCTTTTGAGCAAGAGTGATAACCTCATCGATACCAATGGAAACATTATCTTCATTTTGAGTTTTGACATGTTGAAATGTTACTTTTATAACCTTATTAGTGTTGAATGGTGTTGTCATTGATGCCAACGTCATCCTTGAACGCTCTTACTATTTGTCTATGGATTGCATTGACTAGAAGCATCAATGGATATGATGTATTGGAAGCCCAATTACCTAATCATATTTCCCCGATCTTGTTGAGGAATTTAAGGATGAAGAACAATTAGTTTTATTTCACAACCATCTACATTGTGTATTCCTCATCATGCCATTTCCATTGGTAGGTTGCATGCCCGATGGGCCTTCTCGATTAAGGAGATATGGATTATTGAAGTTGGAGCCCTATTCTTTGGACAATAATTCAAAAACAAGATGATGTGGCAACTCAACATTTGAATCCAAGAAGAATTATCATTGAAGGACTCAATTAAGTATTTTTTTGAGGACAAACTTGCTTGGAAAGGATGATTTTATTAAAGGTAAAATAACCAAATAATTTGATTAAAGTCAACCTTAAATACTTTTGGTTTTTGGCTCCAAAAACAAATATTTAAAATTCAAATATTTGAATTTCAAAAGTCAACTTCCCTCCTTTCCAATTCAACTCCTAGAAGCCTATATGACTGTATTTATAAGGATACATACACACTCCTATAAGGAAATATTTATCAAGCATATCTATGTGTTTTCTGCGGCTTGTATAGTCATAATCAATAAAAGAACAGGCTGAGTTTTTTCGATAATAGTTCTGGGCATCTAAAGATTGATATTTTCTTATTCGGTCGAATTTGAAGAGAGGTTTTTGGGTTTAAGTTTGATTTCTTGGTTATTGGTTTTCATGGGTTTATGAGGCAGTTTGTCTGAGGTCATTTGGACCTTCTTAGGCCACATCCTTGTACCCCTTTCTGAGCCCTAAATTTGAATTCAGTGGTATCAATTTGTGGCACATTCTGAGTTATACGCAGGCCTATATGAGAGACCTCTTCTGAAGTTTGCAAGCAAATTTGTGGAATGTTATTGATGGGATTACTTCTCATTGAACCTGAAGCAGTTTTGCAAATTTTTCAAGGCCAGGCTATAACCAATTCAAACCATTCTTTGAGGATTTTCCAAGACTAACTGCACATATTTTGAAGTCTGGTCCACTTATCTTATGTGGGGTCTGAAAATTCTGAGCAAAAATCCCAACCTCTTCATTTGTTTGAAGGCTCAGATATGAGGTATAATGATGATTCAGTAGCTGATATGAAGCAATCTTTATTGATGATATGAGTTGTTAATTTTAGGGCTAGTTTGTTCTTTGCTGTAGATAATTGAATTTTAAAACTTTTTCAATAATTTATCACATTACATTCACCCCATATCCTCATAAGAAATGATATGGAGAGAAAAAAAACATAAAAAATGTAGCAGAACAATAAGGAACAACATAAGAAAATCATGCACAATAAAGACACCAGGATTTAGGTCAGAGACCAGGGAAAAACCCCACAAGGGGAAAAATCCATAATCAATTACTCTTATTCTATTCATCAAATGTTTAGCTGAGATACAAATAACATTGAGAATGAGTCACATGTCTTTCTGCATTAATCACATTAGGCTTCCTAGGTCCATCACAAGATAAAGGCATTCAAAAGCCCTCCACACAACCTCTGAAAGGTATCCAAGTGATCAATAGATAAAACCATAAATTTTTATTCCATATCACTATCATAAGTGGAAGTAAATATGCCCTTCATCACTATCTAATAGGAGCCAAGAACCCTGCCATACAACACTGTTCAATGAGGACAAGTAACTCTTAACTCTACCTTTCATCACTGTATAATAAGAGCCAAGAACTCTGCCATATATCATTTTCCAATGAGGACAACTAACTCTTAACTCCACCCTTCATCAATGTCTAGTAAGAGCCAAGAACTATGACATACATCATGTCATTGCCGTCATATACACGAGGTCACTATCATACATTACTATTATGTGATACACACTGTCACATATCACATTGTCTTTAGGTCTCTGTTATACATCATTCTCTATTAAACGTCATTGTCATTAGGTCTTTGTTATATAATATAGTCATTAGGTCACTATTCAACATCACATTTCATTAATAATTGTCACAAGAGAAGTTCCATACATCCTATCTATTACAAGAATCACTCACAACCAAACACCAAAATAATCATTTCCATACAGGAACAAGTATCTCTGCCAAACACAAAAGGATTAGGGAATGTAAAAACTTTGTTGTATGACTGCTCAGGAAGGCCACAATGTTTTCCTAACATGTCGCATAATAAAAAGACTTGAAGGCCACAAGAACAATGCCTTAACCATAGAGAGTTAGGGTTGTTAGGGCCTCACCATGAGGCTACTTCACTTCATTGGAACAATCCCATATTCTTAGAGAGAGGCCGTACAAAATCACAAAAGAAGGTCACATACATCTCGAAAGACAGACCACATATTCCATAAGGAATAGGCCACATATATCATGAAGAATAGGTTGCAAATTTTATAGAGAAAAGGGGGTCATATATTTAAATGAATGTACCACAAATATGCCAAACGATTCACCACATGAATATCATAAAATCTTCCGAAAATTTCTATACGAGATGCCATAAAATTGGTACACAACTTATATATGAGCTTCCACAAAAATTATATATGAGTTTCCTCAGGGATACCAAATTCGTTGTCCAAGTTACCTCAGATAAAGCGAGCTTTCTAGCCACCGAAAAAAATTCAAATTAGATGTGATTGTTATGCCTTATTGGGAGATAAACCATTCATATTTATAGTCTACTATGAAGATCCTAATAGGTACCTTGAGGGATCAAGCCGACTTAAGTATTTGGAGCGAAATACTTAAATTCAAATTTCCTCATAAAAATAATTAAATATATTTTCCTTAATGATTGCTTTCTCAGATTTGTTCCACATTAAATAAAAATGAGAGGAGTTCCAAACATATTAATAATAATATCTCTTTTATCTAATTGAATTATCTTTGGGGCAAGATGTGTTTATTTTGGGGTAATTTTTTGTTGTTGTTGGGAAATGCATCCCATAGATGCCCCAATTTTCAACATGGGGAAATTTTGTTGAGCCCTAAACTGAGCTCATTCAAGGAAGTATTTTTTATGTGGACTAATCCCTCTCGTGGACAAGAGAAATATCCATAGACTTCAAAGAAACCTAGTATCAAGCAAACATGAGTTGTTACCTTTCTCTAGACCCTGATTGACTAAAATTAAATACAATGATAGAGGCCTCTTATCAATTAAACTAAATGATTGATGAAGTCCCTTTAAAATATACCATCCATTTCTTCCTCGATGCTTTAGAGTCCCTCTCATTGCTTCCCACAACTTATCCATAAGATTTTGAAAGAGATCTACATAGACAAAGAAAAATGAGAGATCAAAGCACCCAACATATAATCAAAGAGATAGATTGACTAATTAACCAATTATATAGCATAAAATGATTAATATGCAATCACAATCCATGTAGGTGATCAAGGAATCCTACAAATTAGATCAACAAAGATGTAATGAGAAATAATAATTGATTTTATATTAATAAACTGAAGAAAAGCCTTACAACCATATAACTTTGATGTTGCAAGTCCATTCTGCAATCTCCAATCCTCTCCCTTGCAAGAAAAACCTTCCAACCTAATCTCAACAACATAAAACTACTTCCAACAATCCTCCCCCAATCCTCAGACTTGTAGTATCTTTATAGGCCAATAATGGGAAGTTATGGTTCCATTCTCCAAGGGATGAGATCCACTATTAGTGGGATAAGGGTTCCACAAAGGAAGGGGAGTTTCTCCATGATGGTAGGGATAAGGGCTAAATATGCACCCATTCAAAGCTTGTTGGTTGGGATAGATTCTACCAACAATGGTTCTAGACTTTACCTTTTACTTTTACATTCGTTGAGTCATGTTCATAGGTCATCGTGTAAGACAATGCGTACTTATGCACAACTCTTAATGGTCTTCTATGCATATGCGCAAAAATTAACTAGGAAACTGTGAAGGTATCTAAAATAGGGTTTTTGTATCATGAGATCTAGGAATTACACTTTCTTTGGGTTTATTTATATTCTAATTTTGAAGAGGAATGTCTTGGGACAAATTTGTAGATATCGAAATATCTAAACCGATGGTTATTTGCCTAATGCGAAAAAATGACGTGTAACATATTGCCCCATAAAGCGCAAAGTCAGAAGGGATATATGATGAATGAAGTGCTTTATCATGCCAATGTTTGGGTTAGAGACTATAGTCGAAGACCTAAAACAATCAATCAAATGTTATAATGCAATATATAATATCATCGCTGAGGTAGGCATTCCCATACTTAGAACATAAATGTCTCAAAGAATAGTACAAAAATACATCTGAAGATCCATGTCAAAAGAAGACATAGTATGGACGCAACCATCAATGGATCTATGTTTACAATCATGAATATTTAATAACTCCACGTAGCCTGGATGGATGAAACTAGATCCAGGGTCTTGATCTCCATCTCTTGATCCATAGTACGAATCTAGCCATGCGAGTGAATGTATCGTAGTCGAAAATGGTAGAAACCTCTTGCTTACTGGTCAATTATGTGAACTGTTGACAAGTGCGAGAGAAACCACCAATAAAAGCAATGGATCTCAAGGTACATATAGTGCAATATATGAAGTGTGAATCAACGTGCTGATATTGAAGACTCATAGATTCATTCGATCAAAGGTCAATGATGAGAACTTATCATCGAAGGTGAGAAAGCTACCGTTAAGGAATGCACGCTCCAAGGTTCTGAAGGTTTCTAGATCAAATTCCTAGATAGTGAGTTGAATTCGATAGGAAGCGATCTGTCGCAGAAGGGCATACCACATAAAACTCATGTCAAGTTTTGAAGAACAAAATTTTAGAGTAATCCAGGACTAACTCAAGGGTGGTTGATGCAACTGAAGGCACAAACTGGAAAAGTAATTTGATTGAGGTTAAACTTATCTTGAACATATCAGAGACATGACATGATGACTTGGAAACATTTGACTCAAAATAAAACCAAAACCAACTGAAGACTTTAAATGAGATATGGTCAATTGAGAGGAAAACAGATTTCCAAAATCGGACACAAACGTGATGGAGAGTCATGTTCAAGAGTGACATACTGCCTTTTACTAAACAGAAAAAAAGATTCTTTCTCACTTTTCCCTCACCATTACTAGAAAGTACCTCTTTATTTTTTACAAGCTTAAGGAGGATAACATATTCTTGTCCTGTAAGCTCATCCTTCAGATGAGTCCTTCGGCGTATTTCTAACGAACCATAGGAAGGAGTAGTTTGGTCACGTCATACTTAACGAGTCCTTTACTATTAAGATTTTATGAGTCCAGTAAAGGGGTAACACAATGTCGTCTTCATGTTTAAAGAGTTTGAAAAGGCACGAAGAGAAAACTCATTCAATTTTTTCACTGTAAAATTTAATGAGCCTAGAGAAAATAAATATTGGTGTTTTTCAATTTTAGAAAGTGAGGAGAAAAACATAAGTAAACTCCATAGTGTATTTTTTGTAAATTGAGTTCCTCAAGCACAAAAAAGGGTAAAATAATGCAAGAGAGAAATCTATTTACCATGATTAGTCAACGTATTCCTTTTTCGTAAATAGTCTAGTTTAGTCCGTAAAAGGGGTAAACTTATACTGAATAGAAAGTTGTTCATTTACTTTTACAAGTTTGAACAATCAAGTACTCAACATTATTTTCAGTTTTAACGAGTCTGAAAAGGGCATAAAGAGAACTCCACGGTTTCGATTTTTCACAAGGTTTAATGAGTTGAAAAAGTGATAAAATGTACTCCAAATGATTCATTTTCCATTAATTATCTACGACTTGCACATTTAAACTCAAAATAATTATCTCGACTAAAAAATATAGTGAAAAACAATATAAAATTGGATTTTAAAAGTTAATAGGTAAAAAATAATATTTAAAAAATCCCTAAAAACTTATAAAAAGTCCAAAAAGAAAAAGTTTTCACCAATTGTGTTTTTATCCTTTTGAGAGTGATAGAAGTCATTTTTTTTACCAGAAACTTCCAAATATGTTTGCTAGCAAACCGTTGGATGAAATCGCGAGTTGTCTTCTCCAGGTAGATTATCTCTCTGATCTCTTCATTTTCATGTCATTTATTTAGCTTTTCACTATAGATTTAGGTATTTTGGGGAGGGTTTTCAAAATTATTTTTTCCCTCGATGTGCGTAGGTACCCCTTATTGGGCTTGCACACATCAATTATTTTTTAAATGCTATGTGCGTTGTTTCAAAGGAAGAAACTATGAACATGCACACTATCCACAATAGTCAGCTAAGCATAGCATTGAGGGAAAGAAAAATAAGATGGAAAACACACAATTTTTTTGCTAATTCTCTCCATGATTTATTCTAATGATATTTTATGTTTAATTGCGAACTTTTGAACCAAACACATGGAATGGGGAGGGCGTGAACATGAAGAACAAGACATAGTTTCTCTAAACGATCCAACAACCATACATGCCTTGAAAAATTATGGCTTGTACACGTTTTTCACCATTCCGAGCATGAAGGTCCAATTAGACTTGCTAGAATGGATGATGGGCAAGTGGAATGTTCAGGAAGAATGTTTCATAGTCAGAGACCATATACTTTTCATTGATGCCAATGACATTTACTTCCTGAGTGGACCTCCACGCCATGGGGTGGAAATAAACCTATATGGGCATAAGCAAGGCGGTGAAATAAATGCCACCTATTTGCTACAACATTGTACTCAAGGGGAAGCTCTCAAAGATGGCAAGACTTCTATAAAAAACATAGAACAAATTCATTTGAAATCCATCGGGTTTATTGTTTCATGACTGTGTGGTAGTGCAACTTTTCATTTTCTCACGAAGGCTCAGATGCAAACTCCTGTGGATTGTTTTCAACGTACCATATTCAACTAGAGTGAGGCTATAGTTTTCAATATAAAAGGGAAACTAACCAAGGTCAGAACAAGAAAACTCAAAAACTTTAGGTATGGTTCATTCATTATTTAATTTTATTTGGAGCAGATTCCTCTTCTAGCCCCATAGGTATCTATTGAGAGAGGAGGACCTTGTCACCCTCCAATGATGAAATGGGTTTCATTTACGTCACGCCATAGAGGTGGCGATGGACCAATGATCATATTTACTCCTGAATTCTTCGATTGGTTGGAACACCAAATCATTATGATTGAACATTATCCGTATGTAGGGATGGACTATATTGGAGATCTAGACATGCCATTGCCTCCCGAGATGCAGTGGGGTGGTATAGGTAAAACTTCACATTTTGGTTGATTTTTTGTTATTTTTGGCATCAAAAGCTAATTATCAAAAATGATCATGCAGATGTGGCCCCTGTAATACTAGTTGGATTATGTAGATATGATCAGCGTGGTGAGCATTCAACAACTTCCATAGTACAGAACTCGGAGGCGGCAAAGACAATGACAAAGACAAAGCAAAACCTTGGTAGGTTGACTTTGGACATCCCAGATGCCGCGATAGATTATCTTTCTTGACGCTACTTGAAGCATACTATAGGGGTTCCTGGACCTATTAGGCATTTGCTATGACGAGTAGAATGTGCCATTGCATGCTACCATGCTCATCATCATGCGTACTTACTAGTCTAAGGGCTATATTTTTTATTTTTGATGATGTATCAACATGTTCGGAAAATAAAGGCCATCGGGCCTCATGTGTTTGGATGAAATTTTTTGCAAAAGCCACACTATTTATAGACTTTTATATAATGAAAGTTGCTACTTCTATTTATGTATATCTTGTACAATATATGAATCAATATTGCATTGATTTATTTAAAATTTTTTTTACAAGTGCCAATTTAACACATAATTAGCTAATGCATCTGTTAATGTGTTTAAATTTATCGGAATATGTTGACACTCAATATAATCAAATTCTCTTTCTAAGAGATGAACCCACAAAAACATCCTTAACATGGAAGCACTTCTAACCGAATAAATACCATTCAAATGTAACCACGAGTTGTGAATATTACCTAACAATCAGTCGACGGATGCCAAATGAAATGGCGTCAGATAATAGCTCAAACACTGTGCTATATTCTACAATATTGTTCATTGTTCGACTAAGGCATATCCCATGAATAGAAACTAAATCCTCTTTGGGCGAATAAATGAACTAGGATGCGGAAGACAAATTCCGAGTACTACGAATAGCGGAATCAATGAAGCTAATGTAAGCTCGAGGGAGCATCGACATCTGCAAATCAAATGTAACACAAGATAAGTAGAAGAAGTAGTGGAAAAATCATAAAAAGCCGCTAAAATTGGCACACGTAAAATATGGTACAGTAATATAAATTTTTTTCACCAAACAATCTAAGCATAATATCTCTTTAGGTAAAGACCGTTTCTAGGCTTTCCCAAAGGCATTTTGTCATAATAAACCAGTTCATAGGCTCCTCTTTCTAGTGCACATTTTACAACATAAGGGCCATGCCATATGGGCTCAAATTTACCAGTGTCTAACTTGTCATGCTCTTGATCATAGACCAAGACTAAATCACCTTCTGCATACAAACGGGGCTTGACATTTTTATCATAGTGTGCTTTAACTCGTTTCTTTTGGGCCTCACTAGCTAATGTAGCATCACAATGAGTCTCATTGAGACATGTTAAGTACATGAAATGTTCTTCTTCAAAAAAAGTGGCTGGTAACAATTCAATTGTCAGTTTCAAAGACGGTATCTAGCATTCAATCAATAGAAATGCTTCCATTTCGTAAACGAGATGGAAAGGGGTGAAACCCGTTGAATTTTTTGCTATGGTATGGTATGCCCACAAGGCTGGATAAATAATTAAATGCCAATCTCATTTATGAGTCCCCATATTTCATTTAATCATGGTGGTTAAGACCTTGTTAACAACTTCTACTTGGCAATTTTCCTGCGGGTAATATGGATATAGCATAGTGATTGAGCTATTATTTGATTCCATTTCATAGGCACATTTTACAACATAATGGTCATGTCTCATGGGCTCGAATTTACCAATGCCTAAATTGTCTTGCTCTTGATCATAGACCAAGACTAAATCACCTTCTACATACAAATGAGGTTTGACATTTTGATCATACTATGCTTTAACTCATTTCTTTTGGGGCTCACTAGCTAATGTAGCATCATTACAAGTCTCATCAAGACGTGCTAAGTATAGGAAATGTTCTTATTCAGTAAAATTGGTTGGTAATAATTCAATTTCTAGTTTCAAAGACGGAATCTTGCATTCAATCGGTAGAATTGATTCCATGTTGTAAATGAGCTGCAAAGCAGTAAAACCTATCGAAGTTTTTGTTGTGGTATGGTATGCCCACAAGGCTAGATAAAGCACTAAATTCCAATCTCGTTTATGAATCCTGATAATCTGTTTAATCATGGTGGTAAGACCTTGTTAATGAATTCTACTTGGCCATTTCCCTATAGGTAATATGGACTAGAATTGTCATGATGTAGGCCTAGCTTCGTGGTTAGATCGGTCATCATATGGTTCTGAAAGTGGCTACCAGTATCTGTGACAATGGATTGTGGAACTCTAAATCGAGCAATCAATTGGTTGAAAAAAAATCGATGTTGTTTCACCATCATCCTTATATGTGGGTATCCCCTCAGCCCATTTCGTAAAATAATCTACTGCGAGGATAATGTACCCATGCCCCCCGGCCGAGTGAGGGTTACATGTAAGGGAATCGATGCCTCATTTATCGAAAGGACTGGTAACAATGATTGGGTGAAGAGGAGATGGATATTCACACATTTTTCGATCATAAATTTGACAATTATGGCATTTCCAAACTGCAGTGATACAATATTTAAACATAGAAGGCCAAAAATAGCCTGCGCATAAGATATTTTGAGCACTGGAAAACCCAGATATATGACCGCCACAAGGTTCAAAATGGCAGTCATTTTATTCCTTTTTTGACTTCCTCGTGAGTTAACACCACAGCAATAAAATGTATTGCCCAAAATATTGTATTGTTGGGATTGATACCGAATATGATGATGATCACTTCGACTTCGTTCAGGTTGAAATGTCTAGGTCTGAAGATAAATGATGATATCTCCATACCAGTGATCTATAGTACTGATTGAAAGAGAGATTCACAAGTATTGCCACATTTTCACTTCAGTACGAGGAAAGCCACATAATAATTCAGCAAATACCAATGATTTATTAGATTTGGATTTAATGAATTCGAAATCGACTTCTTGCAAGATAACTATCCATTTGGAATACTTGCCCCTTAGAAATTGGTAAGAATGTAAATCATGGGGATGTAATAAAAAATCATAGTAGTTTTGCACAATAGAATGTAGTGATAGAAATGTTGGATAACTTGAATAGCTTCCAAAGCCAATTTATCCACATGTGCATATTTTGCTTCAATTTTGGTCAAATTAATGGTCTTTGTTCAATTCATCTTCCTGAACTAGAACCATGCCAATGATGCCATCAGACGCGGCTAAGTATAAAAAGTAGTCTCAGTGATAATCGGGAGGATGAAACAATGGTGTATGGGTCAACACATATTTAAGTGCATCAAAGGCCTTTTGAGCCACTTCATCCCAGATAAATGAGATTCCGTTTTTCAAAAGTCGAGTGAAACCTTTAGTTAAATCGGCGTAGTTATGGATAAATTGATGTAGAAAGTTTGATTTCCCTTGAAAACTTTGGACTTGGAGAAGATTGGAAGGAGGAGGTAGATTCAAAATAGCCTCAACCTTCAAGGGATTGACACAAATACCTTCCTTTGAAATGACAAATCCTAGAAATCGACCAGATTACACACAGAAAACACACTTATGTGAATTCAAGCGAATATTATAATGATGGCATCTGATAAATATTGCTCTCAAATTCATTGGATGGCCTTCCCGTCTCAATGAATAAGCTGGAAAGTCACCCAAATAAGGTATCACAATATGCTTGATATTGTGAAATGCATAAGACATTGCCCGTTGAAAAGTTACACTGACATTCTTGAAACTGAATGGGAGTTTTCGATAAGAAAAAGTTCCCCATGGGTAGATGAATGCAGTTTTGTGTTGATCAGATGGGAGTATGTTGATTTGGTTGTAGCTAGAAAATCTATCCATAAATTAAAAAGTTTCATTTCCAGCACATTCATCAATAATTTGATCGATATAGGAAGTGGGATAATTGTCTTTGAGACAAGCCTTGTTGATATCCCTATAATCAACACATAATTTAATGATTCCTTGTTTCTTGTTAACAAGTATCATATTGGATACCGAATCAGTTGAGGGAACTGGGTAGAGGAAACCCACTTTGAGCAGTTTCTCAACCTCAACTTTAATTGCAATAATTTTTCATGGATGCACATGATGTAATTATTGTTTGATAGGTTTGGCTTCCAGATAAGTCTTGATCTCGTGCACAAAAATGCTTGGATCCATTCCTGGCATTTCCTCATAGGACCAGGCAAAAATGTCGTGTAATTCTTAAAACAAGGATTATACGTTTGAGTCTCTTCAACTAAGAACGAAACACCTACATGAATATTTTAAAAATTCCTATTTTGAATGAGATATCTATGGAAATCTGTAGATATATTACCCAAATTCCTTTTGGATTTAGCTAGAAAAACTCAAACGGGCCATTATGGATTATGTACAATCTCAGGTGAAAACATATTCAAAAAATAATTCTTGATTTTATTAGGGCTAGGTAGAAAAGATGAACGATGACGGTAATCATTCCATGGAATTTCATCTGAATTCATGACCTCCATGATACTTCCGTCAGTTGAAAATGTATAATCGAAAGGATCAGGAAGTGAAACTGGTTCTAACCAAGGTAAAGGAGAATAATCATCATTGATCATATCCACTCGATCAATATTAGAAGATGATGGGTTAGAAAATGATTGAACTGCCTGGTAAGCCAATTCAAAAGGACTCAAGGCACTATTCAGGGATCAAATGATTTCATGGTGCTTGATGTAATCATGTTAACCTTGGAAACATTAGAAGGAAAGTTAGGTGGAGGAAGTACAAAGGTTCCTATCAACGATGAGTATTTGAGCAAACCAACACCAACAGCCTCATAAAGAGCATTCATTTTACTGACAAAAGGTATGCTACATGTAGAATTAGGGTTAAAAGTATAGTAAGACAATTGGTCTACTTTTATAATATTCCCTTTGTGAGGAAATTGTATCATTCGAAAAGGGATGAGATCACTGTCGACATAGTGTAAGTCCAAGTCTGACCAAGCAAAAGGTTATAATCGAGCTGAGCATGAACAACTTCAACTTTAATCACCACCGTTTTTCCTTCTAGCTTTATGTGCAAATCGTTAAGGATTCCATAAGAATGAAACCTCTTCCATCAAAGGCTTTCAAAGTGATAGGTGACTGATTGATGGTTGGAGAAACTAAATCTTTCCAACATGAAATCGACATAGTACACATATAATCTCCTTCTTCAATAACTATGTGAAATACTTGTTTGGTTTTAACAAAAAATGGAATATGGAATTCCAGTTGATGAGGGAGTCTTAGGATATGACTCTCAGATAAAAAACAATTATATTAGAGTCTTGTAGATAAATAACTCGTATAGATGATAATAAAATATTTCATTGCGTTGGGCATGTTTGCAGCACTTCCAGAGCTGACATTACAGAAGTAGACATAGCCAAATTTTTGATAATTTTATAATTATGTGCAACTCTAGCATGTGGGTTGAAAGCTCATTTCCAAAGCACATCTTTAGGAGGTGGTCAAATAATCATGTCAAGGTTCAATTTATCGATCTGTAATGGCTTAGAAGGATGAGGAAAAAATGAACTGGAAGTTTGACTACATGAACTAGCCTCATTTCCATTGTTAACAAGACCATTTGATCTATGATATTTTGATCTCATAGCTACCATAACTTGCTGAGAAGACATCATCATTATATATTGTGATGTGGAAGAGGAAGATGTGTTCTGAGAAACCATCTTGTTGTCTTGAGAAGGAAATGGATCCTTCAAAACAGTTGGAGTTGTAGAACCTTTGATGAATTTAGAAACCTCTGCCCGATGTGGGAATTCCTTTGTATGATGATCCTCATTGAAAATAAGGCAAGGATAGCGAGGTTTATTTTTTTCGCCAGTAGATTCAGTTTTAGCAAGTTTCTCTTTTGAAGAAGCATTTTGTTTCTATTTACCTTTCCCCTTATTTTTACCTCCGATTGATTTTTATTTTCTGGTAGATGAGTCTACAACATTAATCTCAGAAATAGTTTTTGGAGAAAGGCTTTCAGCTAGTGAATCTTGTATGGACAAAGTCTGAGTACTTTTAGAATTTTTCTTTTTCCCCTTAGACTATTGACTAACAGAACCTATGATACCATCAGCAACATTAGATCCTATAGGAGAAGTAACTATTTGATCACCTGTAGGGTGCGGTAAGTTCAAGATTTTCTCGTACAAGGTGCCAAATTAGGTGTAGTCTAAGTATAAATACTAGGCACAAGAAATTACTTTCTCTTCTGTGATGAAACCTCCATTAGAAACATCCTTTGTGATAACAAGAAGAAGTGACTTTGTATAAAAATTTTGACTAATCGACATCTATGTCTCCATTCATGGATGTGATCGGAAATGTGAGTCGATTTTGATTTTTTTAAAGAAGTCAATAGTTGGGTACCAATATCATAACAAATCGGTAGCTGAAAGTGGGCTAGAAATGTTGTTTCTAGGGAGTTAAATTTATGGAAAGATGTGTGAGGTAGCTCAATGTACCATTTGGCTACCAAGTTGGTTAAAGTTCGTTGGAAAAGGTGAAGACAGTTAGAATCATCAATTAAAGAATTCAATGTAGACCGAAAATGATATTTCATCACATGGTTGGATGGATATTTCCAAAATTTTCCTTGAAATTTGGGTATGTCCCTTGGTAACTTGGCAGGAATAACCGACCAATAAGGATAACAATAAATAGGATCACGAGATAAATTGGGTAAATGTAAGGTTGCAATAAATGGTAAATGATGGTTAAGGTCTTGCGGTAAAGTTTTGTAACCTTGTGGGCTAAGACCAACCCCTGGAGGAGGATACCCAAGATATCTTAGAATAGCCCATGCAATTGGAATTTGCATTCCAGCAAGGTAAATATGGTAAACCATACTAGGTTGAGGTTGAACAGGGACTTGATAAGTATGACCAGGGTATGGTTGACTCTAGAAAGGTTGAGCTTGACCCATTTGACCTAAGTAATATTTCCCCTGTACAGGTTGAGCTTGCAAAGGTTGAACTTGAACAAATTGACTTTGAACATGTTGACTTTGAATAAATTGACCTTGAAAAGGTGGGTTTTTGAAAGTTTGACCTTGGAAAGGTGGACTTTGAAAAACTTGTCCTTGAAAAGGTGGAACCTGATAAGCTTGACCTTGAAAAGGTAGACTTTGGAAAGCTTGACCTTGAAAAGGTGTTTGCATTGTTCCTACAATAGGTTTCCCAATAGGAATTTATGGTATAGACTGGCCCATAGGGCTGGTTTGATAAGTAGACACTTGAGGGATTTCTTGAGTAATCCGAGGAACAAATATTTGATGGGTAATTGGAATAGTTGTTTGTGATACTCCTAGAATAGGTGTCTGAGGAGAACTTGGAATTGACTACGAAATAGGCGCTTGAACAGGTTTCTATGGTGAACTTTGAATAGGTCATTGAATTGTTTGTTGAACATGTGTTTGTGGAATTCCTTAGACAGGTTGTTGGAAAATTGTTTGAGGAATCCCCTGAACAAGCTGCTAGATAGGTACAACAATACTTGGGATAGGAATTTGAGGAATAGTTTGTCTAGTAGGTTGAACAAGTTGGTAAAGTGGAATTTGAGGAGAAACTTGACCATATTGATGAGTAAAAGTAGGGTTGAAAACAATATTCTTCCTAGGATAAGGAGTACCAATCAAAGGTTGATTTACAACAAGTTTACCTAGGCCGCACTGAGGTATATGACCATAAGTTCCAATAAAAGTTTGACCCCAAACAATAGGTTTTACTCTAGGTAGAGGATAAGGTGGTTGCCCCCTAGGATGGTAATAAATACTAGTTGGGGTTACTATAGTTACTAGATAACATATGAATTTTGTGGTCTAATGCCGTAAGCACTTCAGACATGGAAGTCATGCTATGAACAATAAACATATTTAAACTAGATGACCAAGTAGAAGGTTGAGGAGAAGATGAAACTCTTGAAAAATTCCCAGTAAATGACTTGTTTCTAGGAGGAACTGATCGACAACCATACAATAGTGATTCTGGGGAGATGGTAAATATAGTTGAATCAATGGGTTTGATCCCAATAGGAATTTCTAAAATAGTTCTTATTAGTGAATAAAAAGGAATGCGTGGTGGTAAAAAATTATGCCTAAAAAAATTCAAAGTCGTAGAATACCGAGGGTCAGGTTGGAAAAGAGAGAAAGGAACTCTTGGGTCAAAAGATTCACTATCGGTAAATGGAGAATGAGGTGTTTCTACCTCTTCGTTTCCAATAATATCTTTAATGCTAATTAACCTAGGAGGTAATCTTGTCGTAATTATGATTTTTTGTCAAGGTGAAGGTGGCTCAGGCATAGGAGCTAAAGAAGTCGAAGGTGATTCAGGTTGAGAAACTCCAGACTTAGGTTCTTCTATATCTAGTTTGGTTAGTTCAATACCCGAAACTTCATTACTATCGGATTCAATGTGAACTATTTTGGTAATCTCTGGGCTAGAGTGAGATAAGCCTGATTCTATTTCTTGCATTGGATTCACCTTGGTTTCTACTATCTTAGATTGTAAAATTATTGATGTTTTAGGTTCTTCTGAGGTTTTAGATCCAGTTGACTTTGACATTTCAGTTTTTGTCTTTTCCATTTGACTAGGTGTGTATTCAGGTGGTTTACTTGCATTCTACGTGAATTCCTTGGTGATTCATCCAGGATGAAAATTTATCGCAAATCAAATAATATCCAAAATCCAATCTTAAAGTCTATAAATAGTAAAAAAAAACAATTAAATATAAGGGTTAAAACCATACAAATAAGCTTTTTACAGTGAGCTCACTAGTTGGTGATGAAATCCAATATCGTAGAGATCAAAGTGAAAAGTGGTTGTAGATAGAGTGAGTGGAACCAGTTACACTGAAAATATTCTTAATGAAACAATTTGGTGCAAGTAACTTCACTTATGCCATCTCGAGTGAAGATTACCCTCCAAAAAGTCCAAGTGATTCTACTCAATGTCTATTCCAGGTACAACAAGAACTTCCCTCTGCTGTCACCTCAGGTAATAGCCCTAGGATTATGGTCACTAAGGTTACCAACTACAACAATTCAACCTGGGGGAATAGTCACAAATCAGATGTACATGCAAGGGCAGAGTAACAAATCTCAATCCCCTTGAAAACTCCTCAACATGGTTAATTGGAGGTTTACTTTCAAGTGACCCCAAATACCTTTTGGCACCATTGCAACACGTGTAAATCACTGTATCATAGCCAATGAAGTGGGTATGATCACTTCACTAGGTATGATATAATCTCGTGCTTGAATCCTTCGTAAGGGGAGCTTCCCAGAGAAAAATTGAAATAATTGGATTTATCTCCCTATCACAAGATTCTAGTGTTTGTCTACAACTTTGGAAGGTCTACTCACTTCCCTATTCCAAAGCCCTACAACCTAGTCTAATGTAGGGGAAAAATAACCCTAAGAATAAAACTTTCTATATTTATTTTAATTAGCATTGATTTTAGGAGTTGTTATTTACTCAGAGTAATGGATGTCAAACTTGATGAAATTATGAATTGACACAATCCTAATGCAATTAAAGATGAAAATATAATATTTTTGTTTCAATGAAAAATCTATTTGAAGTAAGGAGAGAGTCATTCACTTTTGCAACTGAAATACAAAAAAAAACTCTAAGCCCACTATATTCCTTTTCCTAAAATGCAACTATCCAATTTTGAATTACCCAACATTGAATAATAAATTCAAATTTTCATTTTCCCAAATAAAAAAAAATAGAGAAACTTCTCTTTTCATACAATCACTCAGAAATTCAGAGAAATGCAACAAGAAACCAACAATCACTAACTTAATGATTTTTCCCTAATTGAATGCAATAACTTTTCTTGCAGTAACAAATTCAATTCATGAACACTTCAACAAATAGAAAGAAAAACTACTTTTCATTTCAGTACAATCATAAGAAGTATGTTCACAAACAAAATCTATTCTTGTAAATCATTCACTTTGATATTCAAAATAAACTTTTACAAAAAGAGCAAATTGGAGTCAGAAGTTGATCTAATAGACATAAGAAATATAGACTGCCAACTCAGAAGGATCAACAAATCTCTCTTTTGATAGGTCGACCATTCATGAGACAAGACTCAACCCTAATTTGTAAAAACAAGACTAATCACAAGAAAAACCCAAAATAACATTCATTTAGACTAAAAAACACTCACAGGAGGTTCAAACAAGTGTAAAACAACAAGAAAAAACAAAAAGTTTGGATTTGAAGAGGAAATAACTAAGTTTTTCAAAAATTCCAGGTATGTGTGTAGTCTCTGGAGTAAACCAGTGCGCATAAGCTGTGTTTCTGAAAGGAAAATGCGCAGAAGTGTGCATTGTGCCTAAAGTATAAGTGCACACAATGGGGAAATTAAGAAAAATAAAAAATAAATCAAATCCAGCCCAAAATCCAAATTTCTAAAATTTCCAGACACTCAAGGAAGGCTTGTGCAGCAAGTTGAAAAGATCAAACAAGGAAAACTAAAGGAGACTGAGACAGATCCCCAGTGGAGTTGCCAATTTGTTATGTGAAATAATCCCTCTTATGGACAAGAGAAATCTCACTAGACTTCAAAAAAACCTAGTAACAAATAAATAGGAATTGCTACCTTTCTCTACACTCTGATTGATAGAAAGAAAATACAATGATAGAGGCCTCTTACCGATTAAACGAAATGATTGATGAATTCCCTTTCAAAGCTTCCATCCATTTGCTTCTCGATGCTTTAGAGTCCCTCTCGTTGCTCCCCGCAACTTCTCCATAACATCCTGAAAGAGATCTACATAGACAAAGACAAACAAGATATCAAAGGATCCAACATATAAGCAGATGGATAAATGGACTAATTAAGTAATTATATAGCATAAAATGATTAATATGCAATCAAAATCCATGCGGCTGATCAAGGAATCCTACAAATTAGATAAAAAAAGAGGTAATTGAGAAAGAATAATTTATTTTATATTAATAAACTAAAGAAAATTCTTACAACCATATAGCCTTGATATTGCAAGTCCCTTTTGCAATCTCCAACCCTCTCCCTTGCAAGAAAATACTTCCAACCTAATCTCAACAACATAAACTGACTTCCAATAGTCCTCCCCCACTCCTAAGACATGTAGTAGCTTTATAGGCCAAAAAGGGAAGTTATGGATCCATTTTGAAAGGGATGAGATCCATTATTAGTGGGATAGGGGTTCCACAAAAGAAGGGGATTTTATCCATGATGGGAGGGACCAGGGCTGAATAGGCACCCATTTGAAGCTTGTTGGTTGGGATAGATGCTACCAACAATGCTTCTAGGATTTAATTTTTATTTTTACATTCATTGATTCATCTTCATAGGTCATAGTGTAAGACAATGCGTACTTATGCACAACTCTTAATGGTCTTCTCTTCTTATGTGTAGAAATTAACTAGGAAATTGCGAGGGTAGCCAAAACATGGTTTTTGTAGCATGGGATCTAGGAATTCCACTTTCTTTGGGGTGATTTAGATTCTAAATTTGTAGGGGAATGTCATGGGACACATTTGTGGATGGTGAAATATCCAAACCAATGGTCATTTGTCTAATGTGACAAAATTATGTGTAACAATATTGTGTGGCTGAACATACCTCATTCTAAGATTTATACCTGTGCTTCCTAAGGATCAATATAGATCCTACTTTGAGGTAAAATTTTGTGTTTATTGTGGTGTCTCTTGGATGAACTTCGGGTCACTGTATTAGGGTTTCTAGAAGCCTAATTTCATCCCTAAAGAAGAAGTATATTTGCATTAACTGAGGACTATTTTATATAAGGCTTATTCATTCTAATATCAAGTTCAAAAATATCTACGAGTTATACTTAGTGCTTTAATGATATATATATTCATGGATAACGGATTTGGTTCCTTTCTATATTAGTATGTAAGGCACATTAAGAGTGTTCATAACAATTTATATGATGACAATTGAACTAAATGCATTTAGTTGAAGTCGATTTTTCCAATGATTCAAATATCCAAAAATGAATAGACATGGGATTTCAATCAAGTAGTTTACAACCATAATATTCATGGTGGTAGATCACTGGGTACTTCATTCATAAAGTAGTTGTAGTCAGGTTGCATATTGGTTCATAAGGATAAGGTAAGACTTTTTATCATATATTTATCTTTGTCCAAGATCGTTGTTGGAGAACTCAAAGATATTCCAAAAACAGGACTGTATTCCAACCTTGGTCTTTGTAATCATTTTCAAGTTGCTAAGTTGAGCGCTTCAAGTACCCATTAGCTCATTGGAACCACTTTCTTTCATTATCATTGTTGAAGGGGTAAACCATGTCTTTGGTTGGTATTATATAATAGGATATTTGAGCACAACCAATGGTCTTGAAAGGAAAGGAGATAAAAGGCCTAATCTTGTGACACAATGACAAGTCTAACACAACTGAGGTCACGATTAAGGGGAAAAGAATATAAATACATCAGTGACAAGGCTGGAGAAAAAATATTTTTAAATAAATGGTAAGAATATCATTTTCAGAGCATAAAAATGAATCAATCGGTTGAACACTTGACATATGCAGTCTTCAGCGAGTCAAAAAGAATCATTAGTGGCACTCCCTATTCAATCTACTTGAATAATGTTTTGATTGAAAGTTACTATCATATACATCTAAGATTACATGAGCAGAAAAAGGTTGTTCATATTTCAACATTATAAAGGGGTTGATCATTAGCATGCATACACTTCCTCATCTTCTATTGTCATAAGTGAATTGTATTAGCATTGTCTCTTATATATGTCATTAGTATGTGTTAGTTTGGATGAGGTTTACATGATGATATACGATTGAGTCTTTATTGAGATACTATATATTGGTTGCTATGTATTTCTAGGGTTTGTCAAGTGAATGAGTTATTTGTAAAGCTTGCTTATATTTCTACTAAGACATAGAAAGGTTTGGCATGTTGCTGATGCGTTTAGAGGGCTGACATCAAGAGGAATTATATTGCAGTAAATGTTATTTAATTTTTGTTGTTAATTGAGTATAGAAATAAAGTGAAGCCAACATTTGACAAAGTTGATGTATTAGGCAGAGTTAGGGTTTGATATAATTTTGAACCAGATTTATTTCAGCATTTATATGTCTAAATGGATTGACATAACTTGGGAAGAAGTTTTATGAATATAGGGTTTGATATATTGAGCATAAGCATATTTGATTGCAGGTGGATCCAACCTAACAATTGTTAAACATGGTCCACTTGTTGAATAGGTTGGCAAGGTGGTGCAAGGCAGGAGAGTGGAGTCTCCTTCAGGGTGTAGCTTGAAAATACTTCAGAGTGACAAGGTGGTGCTAGGGAAGGTTTTATATAGGTGGATATGGGTGGGAACCTGCCTATTCCACTTGGAACCACAAAACTATTTTATATCATTTTCCTATTTTTCAGCATAGTTTCCTATTTCAACAATTTTTTTTTATTTTTATTTTTGGCAATTTTTGGGTCCTAAACTTTTGGAGCCATTTTGAGGCACCAAATGATGTTTTTTTGCGAAAACGAGAAAACATGGGTCTTGGAATCATGTTTTCTGTCGAAATTTGTTTTCCTTTGATAGTCCTTTCTAATAGGCTATCATGTGTGCCAAATAGAGGTTGTATGCCAAAGTTATGACTCTGGAAAATTGACATTCCAACTAACCCCATCGAGGCCCATACCTTTTGGCTCTTCATCTCCTAGGGTTAGATTTTTGGATGTTTAGGGTTTTTCATTATTTATTCATGATAAAAAGGCTTACGAGCCTCATTGTAACACAGTTTAGAAGACATGTAGTTGTCACATATCTTCTCAGAGATAAGTTACCATTGCCCGAGCTAGTTTTCTTTCATTCCGAGTGTAAACAATTTTCAACATTTTCTATTTATTAATTGAAGTTCAGTTTCGTTGTATATATGTCTTTATGTTTTAAAACTATATTTAATTTCATTCCTTCATAAATACATATTAGTGGTATCAGAGTAGTTTTCCTTTTTTTTTGTGCATGCGCCTAACGAGGTTAGGGTATAAGGAATTGGGACTCGAACTGCTTGAACCCTTGCAAGACTATCCTCTCTGACCCTAATGACCTCCCATGGTGGAAGTAAAGAAAGACAAGGGAGTAGGAGATCCTATCAAATTGTTGCTTAAATAATCCCTTAACTGACAGAAGAAAAATATGTTGGATAATTTTTCCCATATCCTTCGGAAGATACTAATGGTGAAGCATCTTCATCCAACAATCACTTGAAGGTGCTGCCCCTTTTAAGGTACAAGCTAATTTTGAAATTCCCATATTTGAAGGAAATCACTATCGATAATGGGAGTAAAAATAACCTCATCTCAATAGATATCGTAAAGTGGTTGCTTGCCAACAACACCACACTTGCACCCATACACCATCGGGTGGATTTACCAAAGGTGAGATCTTTGCGTCAGCCAACAGTGCCACCTTCCCTACAACATCAAGTCTTTCACGGATAAGGTATTGTGTGATGTTGCTCCCCTTGAAGTTTGTGATGTTTTATTAGGCTAACCATACTTGTGGAAGCACCATGCTATGTATGAGTCCTAGCCTTGTACTATTATTATTACTTTGGGTAGAAAAATATACAAGGTTCCAGAGGTAGCCCCACCTGCCTCCATTTCTTTGATCTCTACTAAGAAATGTAGTAAGATCATCTCCTAGACTAGGAAATTTGTTTTCTTCCTGATTCGGTCTCAAAGTAAGGGGAAGATCATGGCCACATCCATGGCCTCCAAAAAGGGCTCCACTCCACAGTAAAAGCAAGTGGATAAGGTCGTGGAAGAGTAAATGTACATATTCTCCTCACCCATGAGGGTACCTTTGCACTATCAAGTCAAGCATTCGATTGATATGAACCTTAGTACACCTCTACCTAGTGGGCCAATCCACTGCCACTCTCTTCTAGAAAATGAAGAAATCAAGCAGCAGATCCAGGAGTTGCTGCAAAAATGGCACATCCAACCAAGTCCATCACCTTGTGGAGACAAATTGTATTCGTGCAAAAGAAATATGGGATCTGGAGACTTTGCATTGATTATTGGGCATTGGACAAAATGACAGTTAGGAACATATACTCGATCCCATAAATTGATGACCTTCTTGACTAGATCAAGGGGGCTAATTAATTTAACAAGATCAATTTGAAGTCTGGATATCACCAAGTTCCCATATAACCCAAAAGTGTATGGAAGACCACTTTCAAGTCATATGAGGGTCTATTTGAGTGGTTGGTTATGCCCTTCGGGTTTAAAAATGCCCCTCCAACTTTTATGAGGTTGATGGATGGCATCTTGTGACCTTTCACCAACTCGTTCATGGTTGTATATTTGGTTGATATCATCATATTTAACAAGAGTTGGGTAGAGAAATTTCAACATGATCGGTAGGTCCTTCAAATCCTGCGGTAGCATAAGCTTTGTGCCAACCTTGAGAAATTCTCCTTTGGCATGGGCTAGATACAATATATTGGCTACATAATTGATGAGAAAGGTGTGTATGTAGATCCAACTAAGATCCAAGTTATTCAATATTAGCCTCCCCCCATAACTCTAATATATATTTGCAACATCTTAGGCCTTGATAATTTATTTGTGTTGGGGGTTCTCTCATATCACTTGGCCTTTGGGTCAAGTTACCAAGGGTAGAGAAAAAGAAAAGTTTTTCTAGTTTGAGTTGCAATAGAAGGAATTCAATGAACTAAACATCGCCTTTTCTCTGCACCAGTCTTCACCTTTCTAGACCTTCAACAACAATTTGATATTGAGACAAATACCTCTAAGTATGTTATTGGTGCAATCCTCACTTAGCAAGGGAATCTAGTGGTCTATCATAGTGAGACACTTTTTGATACTATTCAGAGGTACACCAAATATCATAAGGAAATGTATTCTATCATGCAGGACTACCAACAATGGAAACATTATATTCTGGGGAAGGATATGATCATCCACACTCATCACTAACCTCTTCAACATATACAGAGACAGGGGAAGTTTTATAATGATCACCATCAGAAATGATCCACAAACTTACAAAAATTCCATTTGAACATTAAATATAAGAAGGGTAGCACCAATCAAATAACAAACTTCCTTATTCGACCCTAAATTGTGTCACTAATAACAATTATTAGCTCTTATGGCCACAATACCTCTAGATGGCCACCACTATATGAAAATGACTCAGAATTCGCTACCACCTACAAGATGTTGATGGCTATAAAGTTAATTCAATACTTCCACCTTCAGTATGGATTGTTGTGTTATCTAAGAGATATTTTTGTTCCTTCAAGAGAGCATGCCAAATTTATTTTGGAGATGCATTACAACCAGGTCATAGGACACTTTTGTGTGGAGAAGACAATGGAAGTACCGCAAAAGTATTTTTATTGGAAAAAACGCTAATAGGATGCTAGAAAATATATCAAATCCTGCATTTCCTGTGCCATTTCCAAGGCAAACATTAAGACACAAGGCTTATACACTCCTCTTACTACTCCTATCCTACCTTGGGAATACATCTACATAGAATATATGTCTTTCCTTCCTTCTACCGATCATGGTAATGAATGTGTGTTTGTGGTCGTATTTATTTTCTAAGATGACCATATTGGTTTCATGGAAGAAGAGTATCACAACAAAAGACACTTCAAATATCTTCTTCGAATGAGTATGGCTACATTTTTGATCCTGCAGAACATAATATCAGATTAGGTTAACAAGTTTCTAAGCACATTCTGGTCAAGCCTCTTGTCATTATTGGAGAACAAGCTCACCAAGTCGGCTACATTCCACCCTTGACTAATAGCCAAACAGAGGTCGTCAATAGGATGATAGTGCAAATATTATGCATATACAACTCTAAGCATCCATGAACATGGGATGAGAGTCTCCCCTATGTGCAACACAACTAAAACATATCTCTCCATAGCTCAACTGACCAAAACCCCTTTCAAGTGGGCCTGTGATTCCAACCATTGTGTCCCATTGATGTTGTAATACCTTTTTAAACTACATATATAGAATATGCACATGTTCAATCTGAATATGATAAGGACATCAAGTTTATTGAACACATTCAACACACCCAACAGTAGGTTCATGATATCCTGGATAAAGAAAATACTAATTGCAAACAACATCATGATCAACATTGAGTGCCACATAAGTTTCAAGTGGGAAATAAGGCTTGGTTTCATTTTCTATAGTCAAATTCCACCTTGGACAACTCATATGATGGAGACGATGATGGCATTAAATTCCTCCTTTTCAGAGGATCAAAATTGACCTAAACATCACCTCTTTTGGAATAACAGAAGTTGGTTTTTGAATTTGTGTACCCATATATATACATTTGGAAGGTCAGCCTCAACATCAAATGGAAATCCGTGAAAGCCCATAAATAAAAGTGACTTAGAGCTCATTTTGACATCAATCAAGCATCTTATTATCTTATTTCTGAATTTATTTGCACATGTTCGATGGAGGAATCTCACAAAGGGTTCGAAATTTCATGTTTATGGCTCATACAGATTAGGGTTTCTATTTTCTGGTCACTCACATGTCACTGGGCTAAATCAACCATAGTCACATGCTTACAAGGGCCAAGGGAGAGGCTAGGAATCTTTAGTTGCAAGCATGCCAACCTGAAGGAGCGACTGGGGTTTTGAGCTAGGGTTTCACATTTGAATGAAGTTGACCACAATCAATGGAAAAATGAAGGGTTTGTCTCTGTATCATAGTGAATCTAGAAGTATGTTTCATATTTGTATTGGGTTATTTTGATGGATATTGTATTGGGATCATTGTAATCTCTGTTGAACATTTTATGGCAATCTAATAGAAGAATAATTTTAAAGGGTTTTCCCCCTTGTGAGGTTTTTCCCTAGTCTTTGACCAAATCTGGTGTCTCTTGTTGATGTGTTGATTGTATCCTTTGTCATTGGATTTATTGTTCTATCTTCAATTATTGTTGATGAATGGAAAAAATGATTGTAATTGGAAATATTTCTATGTGAAGTGTGAAATTAGGCTAAAGTAATTGATTCAAAATAGAGAAATTTGAAAAATTAACATGGTATTAGAGCTAAGGTGAAGGACAAGCCCAAAAGGGGACAAGCTTTGAATCAATCATATTTGGAAAGTTGAAAGATCTAATCAGGATGACTTCCTTCTTCAAGAGTGATGAGAAATTGGGTGACTCATCCAATTTTTCTGCATGGAAAATTAGGTTGGAGATCATAGATGATAACAATGATGGTTTGGAATACATTCAAGGAAAAGTACTAGAGCCTATGAAGAATGCTTCCGCTGCTGTAAAAACCAAGCACAAGAAAGGAGAGTTAAAAGCAAAGAAAATTATAGCTGATGGTTTACAAGATAATTTAATTGCATATATTGGAAAATTGAGAAGGCCTAAAGACATGTATGATACGATAGCTAGCATGTATGAAGTCAAAAATTCGACAGAAATAATATCCTTGAAATATCAAATCAAAGACACTAAGATGAACAAAGGAGAGTCTGTGAAATCATACATAATGAGGATATCTCATCTCAAAGATTAATTGCAAAGAGTTGGAGAATTTTTTCCTGACAAGGAATTGGTGATTGTGACTCTAAGAGGTCTCCCTCCTATTTGGGAAACCTTCATTACTAACATAAGAAACAAAAATGTCATCCTGTCATTTGATGAAATTGTTGGAAGCTCACTCAAGAAGAGTCAAGGATGATATCAAGAGGAATAATCCAAAAGCATGAAGAAGGAGAGTCTGCTGCATTCATCACTCATGATAAGAAGAAGAAGAAAGGGTAATGAGGTCCATCAAGAAAGCATCCTCCTTGAAATCGAGGTATAAGAAAGGAATATATGAACATCAAACTCTATAATTGCCATAAGAAAGGCCACTATGATCGAGAGTGCCTCGAGAAGAATAATGTACCATGATACAATAGAAGCAACAAAAGTGGGTTCAATGATCAAAGAAGAAGAGATGACTGTAATGGAAGAGATAAATGAAGAAAAAGAGATGCTCCAAGTGATTATGAAGAAGATAATTTTCCTGAAAAGAATTCAAAATTCTCCAGGTATGAAAGTAATGCTTCAAATCAATCTGAATATATTATTATTTATGACCTTACTAGTTCATATCCTTTGGATTCATGGGATAGTTGGTTGGTTGATAGTGGGGCCACTCATCACTTCTTTGGTTATAAGGAAATTCTCTCAAATTTGGTAGAGAGGGAGTCAAATTTGAAAATAATTCTTCGAGACAACTCCACTCATCCTGTTAAAGGTTTTGGGTCCCTTAAATTTCATTTAAATTCTGGGGAATCTTCTTTGCTACATGATGTGTGTTGGCTTGTTGGGGCCTGACCTAGGTTCAGAGTTAATTAGACAAAAAAATCCCTTTACTACTGGCCCTTTCGGCAATAGTCCATGGAGCACGGACTGAGGTCTCATCTGAAGTAGTATGGGGGGGGGGGGGGGGGGGGGGCTGGAACCAAGTTTCCGCACCCTTGAGATGTCTGAGGGGCTGATTCGATTCAACTGTTTGTCCCTTTGTGCAGGTATTTGGCTCTCGCGGCCTGATATAGTCGTCTTCACGCAGCCCTAACCAGGGGCTGTGGGGCTTCCGCACTACTGGAGCAGTGATATGCACTATTTCCCTAAGTCACCCCCGAGATATTACTTATCTTCTTATACCAGTCAGTTATCTTCGCATAAACAGATTCCTTATGTTATATTTACGTGTTCAACACATTCATATGAGTTCACATAGCTAATAAACCGTAAACTTGTAATTCATACCCAATAATACATAAAACAGGAAAAGATACACAGGAATATGGTAAAACTTCTCTTTATTAATTCTTCCAATGGTTACAAACTCTACCTTCCCTCCGCACTCATCTGCACTCAGCTGCGGACTACTAGGCCTTTGCACACTTAGCTGCAGAGCCTTCTCCTACTCTATGACCTAAAGACATGACTTACACTTCGACTGAATCAATTCCTTAGACTCTTCATGCTTCTTCCATTCACTGTTTTCCACATTTAGAGCCTCGCTCTATCTATACAATCCCATGGTCTGTGGACCATGGGTAGATCTTTCAAACTGACATTACATTACAAAAACAAGGGCAGACAACCCTATGACTCTATTATGACTTCGTGCTCCGTGCCCACAATTCACAGTGTCTTTACCATGGACTTGGTGAAAACTTGGGCTTTAAGCCCCAAAACATGCCTTGGGGGGCTTCCACGCCCAACAGGTCCCCAACAAAAACATCGTGACTCTCCCTCGAGTCACTTTGTTAGTGTAGAGATCTTTGCACGAAGACCCTCTAACTCTACTCGAATAACTACAAGGTCGGCAGTGCACTAAGTGACTGCCTGTTGAATCTGCTGCACATGTTGGTCTGAGACCACTGTGTTGGAACTGCTTCCCTAGATTTGTTCCTACGTCCCCTATTTTTGCTAATAGTCCCGCGCCTGCTTTTAGCTCCATGAGGCGTGGCGACTGTGCTTTGGTCGGCTAGTCAGAGAGCCAGGCCACCCATGTAGGGCTTCAACCGACTAGCCATTCACCTTGCCTGGGAGAGGTTCTCCATTTAGCTTAGCTAGCTACACTGTGCCTCCGTCTGTGACTTCCTTAACAATGTATGGGCCCAACTAATGCATTTGGAACTTCCTCGGGAATTTATCAAACTTATTATCATATAGTAACACTAAATCGTTTACTTTGAAGGTGCGCAACTTAATATGTCGATCGTGCCAGGTCTTTTCACACTACTTTTGTACCTGCTGATGGAAGCCAGCCAGACACTGCTCCTCTTCCAGTTCCTCCAACTACGCGAGATGTTCCTTTAGGGCGTTGTGGTCCGTCATACCTATGAGTGTTGCTATGCACAAACTAGGCATAATATATTCCATTGGCATGACAACTTCCACTCCATAGACCAACTGGAAAGGTGTCTGTCCCGTCAGTTTTTTACACGTTGTTCTATAATCCCATAGTACTGTAGACATGCGTAGGTCCCAATCACTCTGTTGTGCATTGCAGACTTTGGTCAGTGCAGTCTCCAATATTTTGTTAAATGCTTCTACTGTCCCATTGGCTTATGGGTGATACGATGTGCTATTTTGATGATACACCTGAAGCTCTTCCGTTAGCGTGTTGATTGTTTTGTCCAGGAAATGTGTACCACGATCGCTCATCAAGATCTTCGGACATCCAAATCATGTCAATATGTGTTCAAACAAAAACTTCATAGCCGTGGTGGCCATGCAATATTTTACCAGTTGTGCTTCTACCCAATGAGTCAGGTACTCTGTCATAGTGATAATGTATCGCAGCACCCGTCTTCCCCTCAGGTTTGATAGGGTCTACAAAGTCGATCACCCACTTCTCGAAGGGTTGCGATGTCATTTGTGGATTCAAAGGCATCTTGTCCCTCCGCGATGGTTTACCTGTTCTTTGACATACATCACAGGCCTTACAGTGTGCTTTTCAATCCTGATGAAGGGTTGGTCACCACAAACCTGCACAGAGGATATTCTACGTGGTTGCTCACCCTGTATAGTGGTCTCCTACAACACCTCGATGCATCTATATGAGGATCTAACTTTGCTCAAATTCAGGTACATACCTTCATAGTATCTCGTCATTGCCCATCTTATATAGGTACCCTGCGATGACAGAAAAATCTGCCGCGTGCACCACCAGTTACTTCTTCTGCTAGATGGAGTACTCTTTCGGCGCAGTTCCAGTCATGAGAAAGCGGATTATGTCTTCAAAGTGTCCATCCTTTATGTGCATAGCAAGGAGCTGCGCGTAAGGTAATCCTTCCTCCAAACTAGTGGGTTCCTCTCTCGTCTCAATGCACGACAAGTGATCTGGTCCCACGTTCAGGCATCTAGGCTTCACAATGACCTCAAAATAATATTCTTGCAACAATAAGAGCCACCTACATATTTCCCCCCCCAACATAGGCTTATTGACCAAGTATTTCAGCGCGGAATGGTCTGTATACATCTTGAAGTGTCCCCCTAGCAAATAGTGCCGATATTTTTGGAGCGCGTACACCATAGCCAATCCCTCGTGTTTAGTGGTGGAATAGTTCTTTTCTGCTTTAGACAACCTATGACTCGTGAACGCGATAGGGTGATCCAAGCCCTCTCCACCCTCCTGTGTTAGTACCACTCCCAGCGCTATACACGACGCGTCAACATGGACATGAAACTCCTCATCCCATTTCGGGAAGACCAAGATTGGCGCAGAGGCCAATTTTTCTTTTAGTACATCCAGGCTCTTCATGCAGTCATCATTCCAGTAGAACATGACATATTTTTTCAATAGATTCTCCATTGGCACAGTGATCTGGGCATAACTTTTGATGAACTTCTTGTAATACCCCGTATGTCCCAAGGTAGTGTGCAACTGTTTGACACTTCGCGGTGCTTCCAAATTCAGAATCACCGCAATCTTCGTGGGGTCTACCATCAGTCCCTGTTTGCAAACCACATGTCCCAATAGGTTCCCAAAGGGAATGAGGAACGTACACTTCTTGAGGTTCAACGCGATTTGGTGTCATCAGCAGGTATCTAGCATCAAGCATAAGCTTGCTACATGGTGCTTAACCAATCCAAATACAGTCCAATCATCCAGATAAACCTCCAGGAACTTGTGGATATATTCCTTGAATGCTACAACAACTATGCGCGAAAAGATGGCCGACGTGTTTTTCAGCCCAAACAACATAATGGTGTATTGAAAGCAGCCCCATTCAGTCATGAAGGTTGTCTTACTCCTATCTTCTAGTGCAATTTTGATCTGATGGTACCCTGAGAATCTATCAGTGAAAGAATATGCTTCCTGCCCCCCGACATTTTCTAGTACTTCATCTGTGAATGGAGTTGGGAATGGGTCATGCACACATGTGTCATTCAATTTTCTGAGGTCCATGCATATTCTTATCTCGCCCTTCTGCTTCTTTTCCTGCACTACCATAGGGCTTACCCAATCGGATTCTTCCATTGGCTCAATGATTCCAGCTGTGAGCATCTTGTCTAGTTCTATGCAGACCTTCTCCTTGTACTTCGGATTCAAGCAGTAAGGCATCTTCTTAACTGGATTTGCACCGGGTTTTAATGTGATCTTCATTTTCCCCAAATCGCCGATAATTCCCTTTAAGTCCATGATCTTGGTCGGGAATAGGTCCTAGTACTCGCGAAGTAACTCAGTGACCTTATCCACTGTCGCATCATCCTAGTAGTCACCAAGCATTGTGTACTTAGTTTCAGCTTCCGTACCAATGTTCACCTACTTTTTTTTTACCAACGCGGTTATGTCAGGGTCTTCAATTAGTGGCCCTTGAACCTTGCGATAGCCTTCAGTTTCTAGAATGTTAACTTTTTGCGGATCCTCATCGTCTTCTTCAATTTTTACGTTATAACACTCCAACGTGCAGCTCAACTGAGTTTCCCATTCAGTCTGAATCAATTCTATTAGCTCTTGGGGTATCTTAAAGATAACTGCTTTTACTACTTGTAGTGCATCATCAATAGTGGCCCACCAATGATCCTCAAATGTGAAGGTTAACAGGAACACTTCGCGCAAGATATCGCATTCATTCGTGCCATGGCGGTGCTTTATATCTATATACCAATTCATGGGTATAACATCTAAGGTATGGCAGAACAGGTGCACCCACTCTTGTTGTGGCTCTTCCCCATAGACCTTTGTCCACTTGGCGAGGTGCGTGCATGGATCATTCCGTTCGTCACACTTGTCTATTAATCACATCTGGGGCTTCCCAAATCACATGCACATCATTCTCCTGCATTCGCGCTAGTCTTCAAAGATTCCTTAGTGCGTACCCCACCACCTCGCGGCGTAGCATGCAGTACCCATTTCAAATCCCCAAACTGTTGCTGTTCTAGCACCTCTCTTTCAAATATGTTCAAGAAGTTATCTACCTCGCTTAACCCATCGTACGTAGGTAGATCCATTACCTTTGTTGACATGCAACACAACGATATCATAATCATGTTATAGTTCAACGTAGTTACCTCGTGTAACCTGTTCTGCCTTTGCTCTATCTCCTCATCAGAGTATGATGTGTAGGAGCTTTCACGCTCCCATGAGATTCGTCCATCCGCGGTGGGATTTACCCAATCTTGCTCTCATGCGGTTATCTTATAGATGCAGTCCAAATTGTCACCGCTTTCATAGTTGTGCACGGGCTCCGTGTAGCACGATCATTCTGCAGGGTCCAAAGGTACAACTATGCGCAGATAATTTTTCTCAAAAATCATCTTGCACTTCTTCAGATTTATCACCCTGTTCATGTCAGTGGCCCAATCTATTCCTAGTAGCGTAGGGTAGGGATTGTTGTCATCAACAATCTCTATCACCTCAAAATCTGCCAGTGCACTTGCTCCTTCAATGTCCACAGTGATTCCTTGCAATCTTCCCATCTGTAAGATCTTTTGTTGGTTTTCCATTCATAGTTGGATAGGAAACCATTGCAACGTAGGCCTTCCCATGTGCTCCCATTTCTATTTTGGTAGAACGTTCGCATCCGATCCTAGGTCCAAAATTACTTGGTCCATCTCATATTCCCCAATCTACTCGGTTAGTCTCATTTCTCTTCCCGTCCTTATCGCATGCTTTCCAACCTTCCTGACTACACACGGTTCTCCAAGTGTGGTCCCAAGACATCTATTTATGAGTTCCTGTAGTCCCTTTACAGCCTTGCTGTCGTGTAGTAGCTTCACGCATGTTTCCAGGAATGTAGTGAGAATCGAGGGGTCCATTTCTGGCTCCGGTCTATCTTTGCTTCCTGAAGTGGAGGCATTAATGAAGCTCTTCTTTGCTTCCAAGAAGGTTTCCTTAGCGTGCTCCAAATCAAAATTTGGTTCTTTTGGCGGAGCCTTGCAAACCCAAGTACTATCTTCATGCTGCTTGCCTTTGTCATCTCCTGTCGTAATTCCACTTCGGAGCACAATGTTCACATTAGGGTCTTCCTCGTGCGGCTCAGACCTCATCATTTGCAGGTTTTGAGTTGGGGAAGGTTGGAGCGCTCCCTTGTCGCGCAGCCTTGCTATCAGTGTGGGACAGTCCTCCATCTCGTGATCAAACAATGTACAATATAGACATGATGGACGTGTTGGATTCGTACAATCATGGGCATAATTTCCTAGCCCTCTGCAATTGTAACATATCACCTGTCTGCGACCTCTTCCAGGTCCTCCTCCACCTTGGCCTTGTCCGCGTGTTATAGACATATTTGGGCACTGCAACCCCAATCGAATATGTCCATAAACCAAGGGATTCTAAGCCCCTAAATGTGTTGTTTCATACCCTAAAGGAACAAGGTTAGTTGATTATGTCATTTCCCAGAAGTTCTCCCTGAAAAATTACTAAGAACTGGTCAAAATTGGACCATACAGACTGCTCCATGAATAGGGTGCGATGCATCTCACCTATTATACATGGGGGTGTGATGCATATCACCTATTATACATGGGGGGTGTGATGCATACTAGAAAGCCCTTCTGTAGGGTGCGATGAGCGACAACAGACAAATGGCAGAAGCTGTTTGCTAGGTGGAAACTCAAAGAATCTTCTAGAAACTGCTCATATGACACTTGTCTCTCTGAATTCTTCCAGGGATGAGTAAGAGATCATGAAATCTCCAAGTGGAACCAAGAACTGTCAGTGAAATGACACTAATCAAAATCCTAGAAGCTGACTCACTCTCCTTCAAACATCTATATATGGATCCCTCATCTTAGAGATCCAAAGGTTGGAATTTTGTAATTTGCAAGGAAGTGCTATTGGTTTCTCTTTGAAGACATTGTTGGGTGATCTTGCTTTGTATGAGGTGAAGAGGGCTTTCATGTTGGGAGGATGATGCTGGATCAGACAGCTTGGTTGTAATCCTCTCTTCTACTACTTCTATCAATAAAGCTATTTGAGTTTTCCTCCATATGCTTGTATATCTCTAAATCTTGTATTTGTATATGCATTTATATGGTTAATGTACATCTGATCCTACATTGTTTATGGTTATAGATCTCTATGCTTTGATGGTATTTTGCTGCCTTGGCTTTGCAGGTGTTTGTTGAAGCGGGACAAGTGAGGAAGGAGTGGCGAAAGAGCTATAAAAGGAGAGAGGAAACGAGCAAGGAGACTAGCGAAAGACTGAGGTTGGTACTCTTTTCTTCTCTCTCATCTATCTCTCATAAAGGAAAACACAAGTAACTTTAGTATGTTTGTTTCTAAGATATCTAGCTGTCTTAGTGGGACTAACAGCTCTGAAGGGACACTAGTTTTATCGATAACAAAATGGTGACTCCACTGGGGAGCGAATAGTTTGTTTGTTTTGTTACAGTTGTTTTCTTTATAAACCATAGACGGAGCCAGGAGTTAAGCCAGCTAGCCTTCGAACTGCTTTTGCTATGCAACTGCAAAGTAGATCAACGCTGCTTCAGTCAATCTCTAGGTTGGTTTATGAACTGAACATCTAACTTGCAAACATCCTAAGTGCCCTGGTGGTATCTCAAATAACCTCATTAGATCAGCCCCTATACTTTGTGTTTACTGACAATCATTAGCTCAGCATAAATCCCTGAACTTAGCTGCAAACTATGAGTGAAAACCAAGCTCAGTCTCATACCTGGACCATCGCACTGTCTCTTCTTGGAAATCTAGATGCATCACACCTCCCGTGTGTTGTAGGTGAGATGCATCCTTGTTTCCCTGTGTTACAGGTGAGATGATTGAATGAGACTGTTTTTGCCTCCAGATTTTGGTTTTTTCTTCATTGCCTTCAGCTTTATTTAGTAGTTTTGCTATCTATGATCAGTATATCACTGTTGAAACTGTTAACACCCAGGTTGTTCCCTTTGACTCCCAAGGGAATACGGCTGGGGTAACCACTAACCAATCTTTGGATTATTGCTTCTAGCCAGGCTGTAATAAGAGAGGGCTCTCTCTTTAAGGTTTAGCTCTGTTTGTGCTGGGATTTCAGGCTAGTTATGATGTTCAGGGTTTGTTTTTATATTTGGTTGGAGAAGGTTTCAGTCAAGATATATATGTTCTCACTTAGAATGTCATAGGTCATTGGGCATGGAGTCAGTGGTCCTTTAGCTGTTGGTGTGCTATGTTGATGTGATAGTGATGCTGCAGAGCTGGATAACTTATCTGGGAAACAAGACTGTGGAATTTTGATTAAGTGTGATGTATTCAGTTTATGAAAGGCAATTAAGAATATTTCAATAAAAGGATGTGTGAAGAAGTGAGAATGTTATTTAGAAGCAACTAAGAATTTCTAGATAAACATTCACAGTTATTGAATTAACGCAAACATGAGCACTCAAGATTTCATGTCCATGGTTAATTCAGAAGAAAACATTTACAACAATAAAAGATTGAGCACAGAGTGTTATGAATCATGTCCTGTACTATTCATTTTCTCTTATTGCTAGACTTGATGAAAACATGAGTATGCAACAACGTAAGAAGACGAAACAGAGATTGAGAAAAACTTATTATTCCACCAGACAGCACAAGAATTCTGCAACAGCAAGCAGGTCACCAGCAAGACATCAAAACTTCAGGAAATCACTGAGCTAGTCCAGCCCTTTGTATTAGATAATTCTGAAAGTGTACAATATATTTTCCTCAGAGTAAAAATTACCAACCCCTTATGCGTTACTATGGGGAGTATTTATACAAAATTTACATGTAAAATATCAAGGAAATGAGTTAATGGCTCATTGATGTTATGCCAAATCTTGGAGCGTTGTAGCTGAGAAAGTTAATGCTGTAATAAATCCTCAGTGCTTTAGCTGCCAAAGTGGTCAGAGACTCTTGACTTGGTGGCTGTTGGAGTCGGCTGAGGGTGCGCTGTCAAAGATATGCGTTTTTTCCTTATCCTTTGGGCTAGCTATCGTTGTACATGTGCTGAGTCACTCTTCAGCTACTTTAAATGCTAACCTTTTCTGCTGTTTGTCTTCTAGTGAGCTGGAGATGGCAGTGACTGAGCAACTGAGGCTACCGTGGCAAAATTTGGAGCATTGCCTTTCACCAATCCTCCTTAAGCATTTGATGTCTTCGAATTTTAATCAAAGTTTCATCGGCCTCTGTATACCTGTAAAAATTAGGGGGAATTTCAAAAAGGTGCTTTACCTCACTTTCAATAAAAAACAGGCCTTCAAGTTTATTATATAAGCTCTGTCCTGTTGGAGGCCCTGTTTCCTGAGATGTACCAGCAGATGCAGTGATTTGGTTTTCAATATAGGCTGCCATCCTGTTAGCAAATTGATCTCGGGAGATCAGCTTTCCTGCACCACTTAGTAGGCTGGGCAGTCCTTTTGCTTGCAGTGCTGCCATCTTGTGCTGATACTCATGTACTTCAGCCTGTATCTCAAAGCACTTTCTCTCCACTGTCTGCATATAATTCCTGAGAGTGAGTACTTTCTTGGCTGTAAGGACGGCCTCTGTTCTATTGACTATGCCCATGGCTGCCAGTTCCTCCTTTTCTTGCCTGTTCAAAAAATCTATCATTCTGTTGGCCTGTTCTGGCTTGTCTCCCAGTGTTGTCTTGGCCCTCTGAATCTCTGTTTGTGCCAGGCCAATTAAATCCATCTGCTCATGTATGGTTTTAATTGATCTCCATTGTTTATCGATGGATTGGCCAATTTTGGCCCACATAATTCTCCTTATTTCGGCCATGGCACTTTCCAGGTTCAACTCCTTTTCCAAGGCCTTTATCTTTTCTTTTAGGACCTTTATCTCTCTGCCTTGTTCTGCCACTATCATCTTTGATTTGTCATACTTGGCATCTAATTCTGCCAGTTTTTCTTTGGCCTTCTTTATTTCATCTGCCTGGAGCTCCATTGCCTTAATGGCCTTGGTTAATTCTTCCACACTTGCACTGGAACTCGGAGCTGTTGCCGCTGCTTCTGTTGTGGGATCCACTGCTGGCTCTGTAGTTGGTGCAGTGGTTGAAGTAGTTGGGGGGGCTTGGGATGTGGATTCCCCCTGTTTGTCTTGTAATGCCCCCTCAAGCTCTTTCTCCAACTCAAGGATTTTCTGATTTAATTGCATTATGAGGTCTAGCTGCTCATCGACCTGCTTTTCCTTCTGTAGTTCTGTTGTCTGAGGATGCTCTGTGGGCAGCAGTTTTAACCTCTTCTTTAATGCATTGAGGTCATCCTCCTTTTTCTTCATAAGGGCCTTTACACCCTTTGGGTCCTTAGGATCATGCCCTAGGTCAACAATAATGTCCTCAAGTGACTTTATTCTGTTATCCTTGGCTAGGGAGGACATTCTCTCAAAATCCAACTGAGTGTTGGTATTTTTGAGTGACTCTTTTAGTTCATGAGCCAAGGTTGCCTTCTCCACCAAGGTTGCATAGACCATTTCTCCAGTCTGTTTGTGGAGTTCAATCTGGTCCATTGGATGAATGTCTTTGGCTAAGACCTCCACCCTTGTCTTCACATAATCTGATGCAGATTTTGGATGGGGCACTGTAGGCTTGAAATGGCTGAGGATCATTTTCTCCTCTTGAATGTCATACACAGACATTAGCCTTTCCTTTTGGGCTGGTGTGGCGTTGAGAAATTGCTTGTAAACCTCCACCCTTAGCAGGTCATTCTGTGCCTTTATTTGTTTGAAGAAGTCCTTAGTGCCTTTGGGCTTCTTGCTCTGCTGTGAGGAGGAGGACACCTCCAAACCAAGTTGTAATCCTTGCTCCTGCTGGAAGGAGCTTGTACCTGTGTGCTGGCTGCCCTCCCTATTTTTCCTTGAACTGTCAAGGAATTCTTCAGTGATGTCTTCTACCTCCGGGGAATCAGCTCTTGGCCTCTTGGTCTGTGGTTGCTAGGAGGATCCACTAGTAGGAGTGGACTCTTCTCTGGCTCTCTTCGTACCCCTGTCCTCTTGTGCTGGGGTTTGCAAAATTGGAGCTGTGGGTGCCTCAGTTTGTGGAGGGGGAGTCTGCTCTTGCTGCTGCTCCGGTTTCTGCCCTTGTGGCTGCTCTTGTTGTTGTTCTTGTTGCTATTCTTGTTGCTGTTCACTTGAAGGGGCAGACTTCTCTTTCATGGTTTCCTCCTCAGCACCCATTATGCCTTTTCCTTTGTCTGTAGCTGGTGCTGCTGTGGAAGGTGCCTGTGTGATTGGTGCAGTCCTTGAGGCCGAGGTCCCTTCTCCTGCTGAATAAGGCCGTTTGAAAGGTACCTGCTACACAGAGTCTAGGTCAAGAGTTTTTTCAAGATCCTTTACATTCTTTAACATTGTCTCTTCTTCAGTTAGTTTTTCAACTAGAGTACCCTGCTGCCATTCTTGCTGGTTGGCATATCTTTCAATGTGTGGGTATTGACAATGCCTATAGCCTAGAAGCCTGTACTTGCTTCTTCTAGCAGTAATGAAGCCTTCAGGGTCATAAGGGACCCACCGAAAACTATATGATATCTTATATTTGTCTTTCAGGATTAGGTCAGCATCTTCCCATCCTTCTTTCTTATTCATGATGTAGGGGCCCAACTGGTGTTTGAACTTGAGGTGGGCCTCCTTTTTGGAGCTGTGGAAGTGGGTGAGGTCGGACTGAATCAGCTGCCTGTAATACTCCAAGGCAAATAACCTCATAGGCACATATTTTGGGAGTCTGTACGGACAGAGATCACAACCATAGACTCTCATGACTGTATGATTCTCATACAGGTACCAATCACCTATTTTGTATTTTTTGGAAAGTTGCAGAGCTTTCTGTATCTCAGTTGATATTCTGGGAGGAGGGGACCTCATCAATAGGCAAGAGACTAGATATACAAATTGGTCAACAAATTCACAATAGGAATATGGTGACTTTGTGACTTTGTGATAGACAGAGGTCCAGAAGATAACAGATCTTCTTTCCCCTCTATAATCCAGCTTTTTGATATAGCATGGAAAAGCCTCGGACTGATAGTACATGAAAAGGTGATAGATATAGGCCGAGTACTTGAAGACCCCCTGTCTATCCACTGTGCCCAACTGATCATGGATCTTGTTAGCTATGAACTTGGCAAAGTTATATTTGCGGGCAGGGGGTTGGCCTGGGCTGTAAGCAGCTAGTAATACCAGCATTGTCTCATCCACATGCTCGCTGGTTCTGTATCCCAGCACATAAGCAATCATATCCAGCAGTAACTGCCTACTTCAGTGAAGTAGACATCCGAATAAGGAGGTGGCCCTGTAGGCTGGCACTCAGGTCTCATGAATGTACTGGTGACCTTCTGAATCTCCTCACTAGTCATCTTGGCACCAGTGTCCAGCAGATAGTTCATGGAGAATGGGAATAGCAGCTCTGTCTAATCAAAATGGAGCATTTTATTGATGGATTCTGGATTAATGTAAAGGAGGATCCTCCCAGATGGAGAGCTAATAGCTCTATGCTGCACATCATAGTTTTCAGCACATAGGCGAATGATCTCAGGAAAGACATCGACAGAGGGAAGACAATAGTATGGCAGGTTTGACTCCCATATCCCATAGGTGTCATGACCATTCAGGTAGTCCTCTCTCAATTGCCTGAAGGTCTACAAAAAGTCCCTGCTACCCACACAGTCTTCAATAAGGTAGTCCTTGTCAGCAAAGGGCAAGGCCTCCAGGTCTTTATTTGGTGGATTTAACGGAGCTACACTGAGAGCTGAAGGTGCAGGGGCAGCCATTGTATAGTCTGATTTTGAACAAGGTGAATGTAATGGTTTGCAAGGTTCCTCAGAGCTTAAGTGATAGGCTCACTGTAGAAAATGCTTGAAATGTTTTTCACAGTGGAAAAGGCAGGCTTGCTTCTGCAGTTTTTGGTAAATTCACAGGGATTGTGAATTGCTAGGGGTAAATTGCAGAGGGTATGTGAGATTTATTTTGGCAAGAAGCTACAGCTGGTCTACACCCGGCAAAAGGGAACAATGCCGGGCACCTCGAGAATAAATTTACAGTTTTGGTCCACGAATTGTCTGTTTCAATGTTGAATTATGGTGCTTGGAGCAATGCAGGTTATCTTAGCTCACTTTTAGGTAGCAGATAGAGTTTAATTGGAATCTGACAAGTGCTTTAATGGTGAATTAGCAGAGAAATGGTATGTATGGGCGAAATGGGGGAATTACGGTGAATACCTGGATAAAATCGCTGAAAAAGCCTGCGGGCCGAACTGTAAAGGCTCAATGTAGCTGAGTTGACAAGCTTGGATGGTCGTAAATTCGGATTTGAAGGTTCGGGAACAATCTAGCGCGAAGCAGCGACAAGAACCCATTTATTTCGCTCGAAAATGACACAAAACAACTATTTTGGACGTTTATAACGACAATTTTGGCAAAAACGGGCTATTGGCGCTTTTCCGCCGATGACATCATGGCGGGCCCGAGTACGGAGTGTGACATGGGCGCTGAGGTGGAGGCCAACGTGGCCGGACACAGTGGCAGGCGGATGAGGTGGCAGGGCTACGTGGAGGGCCACGCATCCCGGGGCAGGAGATGGCCCGACGTCATGATGACGTAATGGTGACGTAGGAGGGAAGGTGGTAACGGGACAGTTGGTAAGCGGTTTCCCCGCACCACCTTTGGGCAAAGGCGGTATCGGGGAGGGGGGCTCCGAACAACCCCGCCGCTTGCCACACGTCCCATGTACGGGGCAGAAAACCACCGTTCCCCGGACGCTAAAGGTCGACAGGTCCAGATCTGGAAACACCCGCCCACCGTTGGATCGGGGGTGGCAGGCGATGGACGGCTGGCGGGCCTCCCGACGGATCGTGCATGTTGGGGGGGCCCGCCGGCATATTAAAATATTTAAATTAATATTTGGGCGGAGAACTTTAGGTTTGAGGCTTTTGTGGGTTTTTTCGGGATTTTTTGGGTTTTATGGGTTTTTCTTTAGGAAAAAGAGGTTAAGAGTGGGTTTAGCAGAGGGAAAGGGGTTTTCTATGGAATTTTTGAGCAGAGGGAAGGTGAGGGCTTAGGGGGAGGTTATCACTCCAACCAGAGGTTGGAGCAATCCCATTACAGGGTTGACCATAGTCCCTGGTGGACTAAAGTCCCCCTAAGACTAACTTATTTAGCTATAGTGCTAAAGAGGGAGGATATTTATACAATGCTGGGATTTATACACCATAGTGTTATAATAGTAGGGAAAGGGTGACATAGGGGATTTAGATAATAGAAGTTAAGGGTTAATATGGATGAAAAGGTGAATGAGGAGTGAGATCACTAAGTTTATTTGAAAACCACTTATCTTTAGGAGTAGATCAAAATGAAAAGATTTTTACACAGGAAATGTGGCTTTTAAAGGAATAAGAACCAGCATAAAACCTCAAATTCTTCCATGAATCTTAGCTGATTAAGGGATGTTAGTAAATGAATGTGAAGGGGGAAAATGGGAAGTTAGACATGCTCCTTTGCTTTGCTGCACATGATGTAGAAGAGGAGCTTCTCCATCCACTGATTTGCCTTTGTGACCAGGTTATCAAACACTCAATTGAAAGGAATGACATTTCTGCAACCCCATCTACCTACCCATCTACTTGCCTAGCATTTTTTGTTTCTTCATGGAGGGTGCACTTAGACTTGCAGACCCTTATGTGCCTTTTCTTTTCTTTGGCTTTTTCCTCTTGATTTTCTATCCAAGGCTACCCTTATTGCTTCCAAGGTCCCAGATTAAGCAGTTGGGAACCTTAATTCTCTACCTAAGCTACTGGTCTACCAAGATTAAACAGTTTGGACAGACTTCTTTCTCTATTCTACAACAGAAAATTTAAACATGGCATGATCCAGATTAGGCTGTTGGACCATCCATCAAAATTGGGACAATATCAAACTATATACACATATTGTCTTCTCTTGGAAATATGGGATCTTTGCATCATCAAAGCAGAGCATATTTGGAACTTTCTTTGCCAATCATGAAATATGAAACCTATTGGTATAGGTAGCTAACAGTGGCTCCACATGGGGATGGTTTTTCCATTTGAAATACCAAGAGCATCAGGTCAGAATGCCTTGGCCCTTGACTGCTTTTACCAAAACTTGAAGTATACTGTTTTGACATGCCAAATTGTACTGTTCCCATCTTGGTAGATCTCTGAACTCATTAACTTTTTGCTGAGAACCAATAAAACTTGAGAAACTGCATTCTTACATTTTAACAGAAAGTAGTATATACAGGTGATTATGTACAAGGGAAACTCAGGCTGCACTTATGGATGGTAGTCAAAATAGTGCTTCAACATCCTGCCATTCACAGGACCTTCATCCAAATCAGTTTCTTTAAGACCTTTAAGGAAATAAGTATTGTTTCCTTGTACTGCTTGAACAACAAATGGTCCTCTCCAAAGGGAATCAAATTTTCCATGTTTTCCCTTATCTTCCCTTCTGGAATCCCACTTGAGGACTTTGTCACCAACTTTGAAATCTTCTGCCTTGGTCCTTCTATCAAAAGATTTCTTTAACTTTTCTTGTAACACTTGCACTCTGCTGTAAACTTGGTCTCTAGTTTGCTGCAAACATATTATTTGATTTACCCTTCTCTGCATATCATTTGGTTCCGCTTGACTTTCTTGCAGTAGTTTCATAACAGGAACCCCTAATGATGAAGGGAATTTGGCCTCTAGTCCATAGACTAACTCATATGGGCTGACCCCAATTGATCTCTTGGTTGTTAGTCTATCTGCCCATAAGGCATTCACCAGCTTCTTGTGCTAGTTATTTTTATTCTCTTCCAATACCTTCTTTATGATGTTTACCAGGCTTTTATTTGATGATTCAGCAAGGCCATTTCCTTGAGGATAGTATGCAGTTGAATGGCCCAAGGTAATGTGGAATTTGTGGCAGAAATTTACCATCTTCTTAGATCTGAAGGCAGCAGCATTGTCTGTTATTATTTTATCAGGACAACCAAATCTAGAAAGAATATTGGTCTCAAGGAACTGAATGATAGTGGAATCATTTTCTTGTCTGCATGGAACAGCTTCAATCCATTTAGTAAAGTAGTCTGTAGCTGTCAGAATCCATCTATGTTGGCCTGAAGATGAGGGATGAATTTCCCCAATGAAATCCAAGCCCCATTGTTGAAAAGGTCTCTCTGTTGCAATAGGCCTCAAGGGAAGTGGCAGTAACTTTCTCTTTCCCTCAAACACTTGACATTTATGACATGAGGTGGTGAATTTCTTGACATCAGAGAAAATGGTGGGCCAATAGTAACCAGCCCTCAGTATCTTATCCACAGTGGACTTCCAATACAAGTGTCCACCACAGTCACCTGCATGAAATTCTTTGGTGACATTGTTAGTCTCATCTTCAATCAAGCAGTTTAACAGTATACCCTCATGGTTTTTCCAAAGCAAATTGCCATCCATAACACAGAATTTAGAAGCTTTCATTTTTAGGAACCTACACTTAGTTCTGGACAATCCTGGTGGAGCACACAGGTTTTGTAATACATAACATATATCAGAATACCAAGGGGATTGTTCAAAGGCTACATTGATCTTTGGAGTCGCCAGCCCCGGTTCATTGTCCAGCTGGTTTATGTCTAGGGCTTGGAAGTTTGCTTCTGTCATTAGTTTGGCCAAACCTTGCCCTTTTATCAGTTTAGTAGGTTTTATTTCAATGTCAAATTCCAAGATGTTGGCAATCCATTTTCCTCTTCTGCCCTCTAAATTTTCTTGAGTTAGTATGTCTTTTACAATGGGACTTGGCACATAAGCTATCACATGGGAATAAAGGATGTAAATCCTAAAGTCTTTAATTGCCTTGACCAAAGCATAAGCTTGCTTCTCCATGATCTGATATTTCAGGGGTGCATCTCTAAGAGCTCTACTGAAGAAAGCAATTGGTTTCTCGTTTCCTTGGTCATCTTTTTGTAATAGAACAACAACAATAATATGCTGAGAGGCAAAAGAGAAAATGATAAACTCTCTATCAAATTGAGGATTTGTTAAGACTGGGGTTTGGGTAAGGGCCAATTTTATACCTTCAAAGGCTTGATTTGCTTCCACTGTCCATTTCACTTTTGAATCCTTTTTTAGCATGTTGTTCAATAATCTGATCAGTTCTGCTAAGTTTGGGATAAACCTTCTTAAGAAATTAATCTTCCCTAAGAAGGCTTGCAATTCTTTGATGTTTCTTGGGTGGGGCATTTGCAAGATAGCTTGTATCCTATCTGGGTCAATTCTGATGCCATCCTTTGAAATGATATGCCCTAAGATCTTTCCTTCTTCCATTCCAAACAATGATTTCTTTGGATTCAAGGAAATTCCATATTTCCTACATGTTAGGAAGATCTGCCTTAAGTGCTTCAAGTGTTCTTGGTCTGATTTTGAGAAAGGTGTAAGGTCATCTAAGTAAATGACAAGAAAGTCATGAATCTCCTTGGCAAAATCAATGTCCATTGCTCTTTGAAATGTTGCCCCTGCATTTTTCAATCCAAAAGGCATTTTCACATATTTGAAAGTTCCCCATGGGGTTGTGAATGCAGTTTTGTCTTGATCATTAGGGTGCACTAGGATTTGATTAAAACCTGAGAATCCATCCAGTAATGAGATCCTTGATGCTCCTACCACTCTTTGGAGAATGTGATCCATCTTAGGTAGGGGATAGTTGTCTTTGAGGGATACTTGGTTTAAGTTTCTAAGATCAACACAAAGTCTTATTTCACCAGTTTTCTTTCTTGTAGGTACTAAATTAGAAATCCAATCAGAAAACCTGATTGGTGCTATGATACCAGCTTTAAACATTTTTTGTACCTCTTTCTCAATTGCAGGGAGAAGCATGGGGTTTATCCTTCTCAATTTTTGCTTGAATGGCTTTTGATTTGGCTTGAGAGGGATTGTGTGTTGGATAACAGAGGTGTCATAGGATTTTAAGTCCTCATAACTCCATGCAAAGACATCTTGGAACTCTTTGAAGAGGTCAATGTATTTGGGCTTCTGATCAGGAGGTAGGGATGCAGACAATTTTATTATCTTGGGCTTTTCAACGGTTCCAATGTTGCATTCTTCAATGGCAGAGTTAAGGGGCTGCATTTTTGGTTTTCTTGGGACATCATTTGAATCAAAAATATCCTCTAGTGGAGTTAGGCCTGTTGGAATAAAGTTATCTTTCAATTGTATAACTTCGGCCTCAGCATCAACCATTTCTTCACAACCTATTTGTTGAATTTCTAGTATATTGTCTTTGTTGAAAATTGTTGGATGTAGGATTTGGTTAGCTGTTTTAGGTGATATTGGCTTATGTTTCTGTTGATCAGGTATCTGTGATTGACTTGCTTTATCAAGTATTTGTGATTGACTTGCTCTATCAAGTATTTGTGATTGACTTGCTCTATCAAGTATTTGTGATTGAATTGCTCTATCAAGTATTTGTGATTGACTTTCTCTATCAGTGTCAATATTTAGTCCTACAAATTCTTGTTGCAAAGTCAAGAAATTATTTATTTGTGCATCATCTTCAAATACTTGCTAGTCCTTGACATTGTTTGGGACAGAAGGTCTATGTTTTACCTCAGCTGTAAAGCAATGGTGGGGCTCAAAAGGTAGCTTGCAGGTACTTGCAAATGTGGCCAAGCTGTGGGCATGCAGATTATGGGTTCTGGGAATTTTGGTAATCTGAAATTCAGTGAAGGACTGTAGTAGTTCAGCAGCAGCAGACCTATAGGATCTCAGTCTTTTATCATTAGTAACAAAATTTCCCTTTACTTGTTGGATGATCAAGTCTGAATCTCCCATAATTGAAACCTTTATGGCTTGTAAGGATTTTACTAGCTTGAGGCCTAACAAGAGAGCCTCATATTCTGCCATATTGTTGGTACATCTGAAGTTTAACCTATAGGCTCGGCCCTCTGCATGACTGTTTTGTTTATTATGTATCCAAACCCCTGCTCCTGCCACTAATTTGTTGACTGATCCATCAAATTCAAGGAACCATAGGATCTCTTATTGTGGGGGAGACTTAATCACTTCTCTGTGATCTGGGATTGTGAGTTGGAGTTCTGGTTTTTCATTTGGTTTGTCTTTTAGGACTGTCTCATCTCTTGGTTGGATCAGCTTGATTTCTAGAGAAACAACTTTGCTTAATGTTTGATCAGCCATTATTTCTGGGGTAACAGTTTGTTGATTAATGTCCTGCTCCTGTTTGAGTGCCTTGGTTTCATCATTGTTTGTAAGACCTGTATTATCATTGAAAAGAATATATGAATCTATATCAGAGTGAACAACATATATGGGAAAATTTTGAGGTTTTTCTTCACTGCTGACCATGTATTTCATAAGTTTTTCTCTGTATAATCTTTTTGGTTGCCCAAAGACAGAGATAGTGGCATATGACATGTCTAACTGCAAAGAACCTTGGAGTTTAGCCCCCCATGACCTTGATAACAACATCCCATATTTGGGTGGGATATCAGCAACTACAACATCCATCAGGATTGTTTTGTTGGGATATTGGACAAGTGAGACACATAGATCTTTTATGAGACCTAAACACTTAACTTGGCTGGAGTCAAATGAGAATAGGTCCTTATATGGTCTTGTAATGTCTAGATTTAATCTTTCCATGACTGATTTAGGCATCAAGTTGTGAGAGGCACCTGAATCAAACATTGCATTGTGTAATATCTTATCATGAACATGTAAACTGACATAAAAAGGTAGGATACCTGCAACAGCTGTTTTTCCATCGACTTCTGGACCGAAAAGCAATTCTGGGGTGTCATCTAACACATTTACATTATCTTTATCACGAGTTAGCTGAAGGGACTTCTTGATTTGTTGCCTATAAATGTCATGTTTGGCTAGTTCTGAAAGGGGAACAACTACCTTCAATTTGCCAATCTCAGCTTCTAAGTCAAAGGGTCTTTCAGATTGGATCTTGGTGGTGTGGGTGGCAGCCTTTTCCTTGTTCACTAGTTTTTCTTCTTGATTCTTATCTTGATCTTGAGGCTTGTCCTTGTTACTCATCTCTTGAGAAGTGTTACTTAGATTGGGCTGCAAGGGTGATGTAGCCATAGGCTGCTGTTCAGTTATTTCCTCAACTATCACCTCATCTGTAATTGGACCAGTTTTGTTACTTGGTTCTGTGACAATGGCTTTCTTAGGCTGCTGGCTATCCTTTGTTTTTTCAGGCTGTGTTACATTTATAGTTCTACTCCTTAGCTTATATTGTTTATGAACTTCATAAACAGCTGTGTCATAGCCTTGTTTAAAGTCAAATGACTCACCTGACCTGGTTTGGAATTGTTGAATGTCATCATCCTTATGATCCTCTTGACTTAGAAAAACTTGCTGCTCATCATTCAGGCCCATCAGGTTGATGTGGGTGTCATCTGTTTGTTCATCTGAAGTGGATGCCTCAGTATAGTTTTCCTGGAAAGGAGGTCTTATGTCTGGGTCAGAACCGGCTTTGCCAGCGTTTGGGTTTTGATTTCTCCTAAAATTTGGATTTCTGTTAGGGTTGTTTTGTGGTGCTTCCCATGATGATTTTCTCTCCACTGATTCTACTCTATCTCCCAGCCTCTTCATACCAGTGAGTATTGCATCCAATTTTTGATCAAAGGCTGAGGGTTCATCTTTGAAGGTGGCTCTCTTTTCCAATCTTTCCCTGTTTCTCTTGGCAATTAGGTTAGCCTCTACTGTGACAACAACCTTTTGGGCTTCTTCAAGGGTTTCAGGTGCTCTTTCCTTTAACTGATATGCCATATCAGGGTCAAAACCATCAGGGAATTTGTACAAGGCCAAATCAGGAGGAGGTCTTAAATTCTGTGGTATTGCATTATATACATTTTTGAATCTTGCACAATACTCCAAGACAGTCTCTTGGGGACCTCTCTTGATTGTATCATATTCACCAAGTATGTGCAAGGGATCTTTTTTCTTCTCCCATCTGTTAGTAAAGGCTTGATAAATCTCATCAGGAGTTGTGATGGAATTTGCAGCCAGGGATCTAAACCAAGTCCTTACATCCCCTGTCAAGCTCTGAACAAAGATTCTCATTCTCACACTATCATCGTCTATTTCATAGTTCTCAAAATGGTCTTGCATCCTCTTGGCATGCTGAATTGCTAAAAAAGGGCCAGTGGAGTCAAAATATGTGATTTTGGATTGGCACTCATGAGGCAGAGCTGCAGCATTAGCAGGCAACTGCAGGGGTGCATATCTATTAGCCATGTTTACGGGATTTATAGGATTGATTGGGACAACTGGGATAGTATGAATGACTGGTACTACAGGGGTGATGGGAACAGTGGAAACCAAAGTGTTGGTCAAGGGGATATGTGCAGTGGATGGAGGTGTGAAAGAAGGGCTTTGAGAGGGAGATGGTGAACTAGGGGACTCAAGGGTAGATCGAAATAGGACCTTGATTGGAGTTGGAACTGGTTCAGGGAAAGCTGTCTCAGGGCTCAAATCAGTGGGATGTTCCTGCCTTTGCTGCCTCCTGATGATTTTGGGGATTGTATTGGGATTTTCAAAAATAGCTGGTGGATTAGGGTCAGGATTTGACCTAGTGTGCCTAATTTCCCTTTTAGGAGCCAGCTTCTGAACTTATTTTTTACTATATTTAAGATATTTTTAGGACTGTTTTAAGGGACTGCTCAATTTTTTAGAACTACTGTCTATGGGAAGACAACAGTTGAAAAACAATCTATTCGAGTCCCCAGTTGAGTCACCATTTATGTTAACACCTAGGTTGTTCCCTTTGACTCCCAAGGGAATACGGCCAGGGTAACCACTAACCAATCTTTGGATTACTGCTTCTAGCCAGGCTGTAATCAGAGAGGGCTCTCTCTTTAAGGTTTAGCTCTATTTGTGCTGGGATTTCAGGCTAGTTATGATGTTCAGGGTTTGTTTTTATATTTGGTTGGAGAAGGTTTCAGTCAAGATATATATGTTCTCACTTAGAATGTCATAGGTCATTGGGCATGGAGTCAGTGGTCCTTAAGCTGTTAGTGTGCTATGTTGATGTGATAGTGATGCTGCAGAGCTGGATAACTTATCTGGGAAACAAGACTGTGGAATTTTGATTAAGTGTGATGTATTCAGTTTATGAAAGGCAGTTAAGAATCTTTCAATAAAAGGATGTGTGAAGAAGTGAGAATGTTATTAAGAAGCAACTAAGAATTTCTAGATAAACATTCACAGTTATTGAATTAACGCAAACATGAGCACTCAAGATTTCATGTCCATGGTTAATTCAGAAGAAAACATTTACAACAATAAAATATTGAGCACAGAGTGTTATGAATCATGTCCTGTACTATTCCTTTTCTCTTATTTCTAGACTCGATGAAAACATGAGTATGCAACAACGTAAGAAGACGAAACAGAGATTGAGAGAAACTTATTATTCCACCAGACATCATAAGAATTCTGCAACAGCGAGCAGGTCACCAGCAAGACATCAAAACTTCAGGAAATCACTGAGCTAGTCCAGCCCTTTGTATTAGATAATTCTGAAAGTGTACAATATATTTTCCTCAGAGTAAAAATTACCAACCCCTTATGCGTTACTAAGGGGAGTATTTATACAAAATTTACATGTAAAATATCAAGGAAATGAGTTAATGGCTCATTGATGTTATGCCAACTCTTAGAGCGTTGTAGCTGAGAAAGTTAATGCTGTAATAACTCCTCAGTGCTTTAGCTGCCAAAATGGTCAGAGACTGTTGACTTGGTGGCTGTTGGAGTCGGCTGAGGATGCGTTGTCAAAGATATGCGTTTTTTCCTTATCCTTTGGGCTAGCTGTCGTTGTACATGTGCTGAGTCACTCTTCAGCTGCTTTAAATGCTAACCTTTTCTGCTGTTTGTCTTCTAGTGAGCTGGAGATGGCAGTGACTGAGCAACTGAGGCTACCGTGGCAAAATTTGGAGCATTGCCTGCCACCAATCCTCCTTAGGAATTTGATGTCTTCGAATTTTAATCAAAGTTTCATCGGCCTCTGTATACCTGTAAAAATTAGGGGGAATTTCAAAAAGGTGATTTACCTCACTTTCAATAAAAAACAGGCCTTCAAGTTTATTATATAAGCTCTGTCCTGTTGGAGGCCCTGTTTCCTGAGATGTACCAGCAGATGCAGTGATTTGGTTTTCAATATAGGCTGCCATCCTGTTAGAAAACTGATCTCGGGAGATCAGCTTTCCTGCACCACTTAGTAGGCTGGGCAGTCCTTTTGCTTGCAGTGCTGCCATCTTGTGCTGATACTCATGTACTTCAGCCTGTATCTCAAAGCACTTTCTCTCCACTGTCTGCACATAATTCCTGAGAGTGAGTACTTTCTTGGCTGTAAGGACGGCCTCTATTCTATTGACTATGCCCATGGCTGCCAGTTCCTCCTTTTCTTGCCCGTTCAAAAAATCTATCATTCTATTGGCCTGTTCTGGCTTGTCTCCCAGTGTTGTCTTGGCCCTCTGAATCTCTGTTTGTGCCAGGCCAATTAAATCCATCTGTTCATGTATGGTTTTAATTGATCTCCATTGTTTATCGATGGATTGGCCAATTTTGGCCCACAAAATTCTCCTTATTTCGGCCATGGCACTTTCCAGGTTCAACTCCTTTTCCAAGGCCTTTATCTTTTCTTTTAGGGCCTTTATCTCTCTGCCTTGTTCTGCCACTGTCATCTTTGATTTTTCATACTTGGCATCTAATTCTGCCAGTTTTTCTTTGGCCTTCTTTATTTCATCTGCCTGGAGCTCCATTTCCTTAATGGCCTTGGTTAATTCTTCCACACTTGCACTGGAACTTGGAGCTATTGCTGCTGCTTCTGTTGTGGGAGCCACTGCTGGCTCTGTAGCTGGTGCAGTGGTTGAAGTAGTTGGGGGGCCTTGGGATGTGGATTCCCCCTGTTTGTCTTGTAATGCCCCCTCAAGCTCTTTCTCCAACTCAAGGATTTTCTGATTTAATTGCATTATGAGGTCTAGCTGCTCATCGACCTGCTTTTCCTTCTGTAGTTCTGCTGTCTGAGGATGCTCTGTGGGCAGCAGTTTTAACCTCTACTTTAATGCATTGAGGTCGTCCTCCTTTTTCTTCATAAGGGCCTTTACACCCTTTGGGTCCTTAGGATCATGCCCTAGGTCAAAAATAATTTCCTCAAGCGACTTTATTCTGTTATCCTTGGCTAGGGAGGACATTCTCTCAAAATCCAACTGAGTGTTGGTATTTTTGAGTGACTCTTTTAGTTCATGAGCCAAGGTTGCCTTCTCCACCAAGGTTGCATAGACCATTTCTCCAGTCTGTTTGTGGATTTCAATCTGGTCCATTGGATGAATGTCTTTGGCTAAGACCTCCACCCTTGTCTTCACATAATCTGCTGCAGATTTTGGATGGGGCACTGTAGGCTTGAAATGGCTGAGGATCATTTTCTCCTCTTGAATGTCATACACAGACATTAGCCTTTCTTTTTGGGCTGGTGTGGCATTGAGAAATTGCTTGTAAACCTCCACCCTTAGCAGGTCATTCTGTGCCTTCATTTGTTTGAAGAAGTCCTTAGTGCCTTTGGGCTTCTTGCTTTGCTGTGAGGAGGAGGACACCTCCAAACCAAGTTGTAATCCTTGCTCCTGCTGGAAGGAGCTTGTACCTGTGTGCTGGCTGCCCTCCCTATTTTTCCTTGAACTGTCAAGGAATTCTTCAGTGATGTCTTCTACCTCCGGGGAATCAGCTCTTGGCCTCTTGGTCTGTGGTTGCTGGGAGGATCCACTAGCAGGAGTGGACTCTTCTCTGGCTCTCTTCGTACCCCTGTCCTCTTGTGCTGGGGTTTGCAAAATTGGAGCTGTGGGTGCCTCAGTTTGTGGAGGGGGAGTCTGCTCTTGCTGCTGCTCCGGTTGCTGCCCTTGTGGCTGCTCTTGTTGCTGTTCTTGTTGCTGTTCTTGTTGCTGTTCTTGTTGCTGTTCACTTGAAGGGGCAGACTTCTCTTTCATGGTTTCCTCCTCAGCACCCATTATGCCTTTTCCTTTGTCTGTAGCTGGTGCTGCTGTGGAAGGTGCCTGTGTGACTGGTGCAGTCCTTGAGGCCAAGGTCCCTTCTCCTGCTGAATAAGGCCGTTTGAAGGGTACCTGCTGCACAGAGTCCAGGTCAAGAGTTTTTTCAAGCTCCTTTACATTCTTTAACATTGTCTCTTCTTCAGTTAGTTTTTCAACTAGAGTACCCTGCTGCCATTCTTGCTGGTTGGCATATCTTTCAATGTGTGGGTATTGACAATGCCTATAGCCTAGAAGCCTGTACTTGTTTCTTCTAGCAGTAATGAAGCCTTCAGGGTCATAAGGGACCCACCGAAAACTATATGATAACTTATATTTGTCTTTCAGGATTAGGTCAACATCTTCCCATCCTTCTTTCTTATTCATGATGTAGGGGCCCAACTGGTGTTTGAACTTGAGGTGGGCCTTCTTTTTGGAGCTGCGGAAGTGGGTGAGGTCGGACTCAATCAACTGCCTGTAATACTCCAAGGCAAATAACCTCATAGGCACATATTTTGGGAGTCTGTACAGACAGAGCTCACAGCCATAGACTCTAATGACTGTATGATTCTCATACAGGTACCAATCACCTATTTTGTATTTTTTGGAAAGCTGCAGAGCTTTCTATATCTCAGTTGATATTCTGGGAGGAGGGGACCTCATCAATAGGCAAGAGACTGGATATACAAATTGGTCAACAAATTCACAATAGGAATATGGTGACTTTGTGACTTTGTGATAGACAGAGGTCCAGAAGATAACAGATCTTCTTTCCCCTCTATAATCCAGCTTTTTGATATAGCATGGAAAAGCCTCAGACTGATAGTACATGAAAAGGTGATAGATATAGGCCGAGTACTTGAAGACCCCCTGTCTATCCACTGTGCCCAACTGATCATGGATCTTGTTAGCTATGAACTTGGCAAAGTTATATTTGCGGGCAGGGGGTTGGCCTGGGCTGTAAGCAACTAGTAATACCAGCATTGTCTCATCCACATGCTCGCTGGTTCTGTATCCCAGCACATAAGCAATCATATCCAACAGTAATCTGCCTACTTCAGTGAAGTAGACATCCAAATAAGGAGGTGGCCCTGTATGCTGGCACTCAGGTCTCATGAATGTACTGGCGACCTTCTGAATCTCCTCACTAGTCATCTTGGCACCAGTGTCCAGCAGATAGTTCATGGAGAATGGGAATAGCAGCTCTGTCTGATCAAAATGGAGCATTTTATTGATGGATTCTGGATTAATGTAAAAGAGGATCCTCCCAGATGGAGAGCTAATAGCTCTGTGCTGCACATCATAGTTTTCAGCACATAGGCGAATGATCTCAGGAAATACATTGACAGAGGGAAGACAATAGTATGGCAGGTTTGACTCCCATATCCCGTAGGTGTCATGACCATTCATGTAGTCCTCTCTCAATTGCCTGAAGGTCTGCAAAAAGTCCCTGCTACCCACACAGTCTTCAATAAGGTAGTCCTTGTCAGCAAAGGGCAAAGCCTCCAGGTCTTTATTTGGTGGATTTAACGGAGCTACACTGAGAGCTGAAGGTGCAGGGGCAGCCATTGTATAGTCTGATTTTGAACAAGGTGAATGTAATGGTTTGCAAGGTTCCTCAGAGCTTAAGTGATAGGCTCACTGTAGACAATGCTTGAAATGTTTTTCACAGTGGAAAAGGCAGGCTTGCTTCTGCAGTTTTTGGTAAATTCACAGGGATTGTGAATTGCTAGGGGTAAATTGCAGAGGGTATGTGAGATTTATTTTGGCAAGAAGCTGCAGCTGGTCTACACTCGGCAAAAGGGAACAATGCCGGGAACCTCGAGAATAAATTTACAGTTTTGGTCCACGAATTGTCTGTTTTAATGTTGAATTATGGTGCTTGGAGCAATGCAGGTTATCTTAGCTCACTTTTAGGTAGCAGACAGAGTTTAATTGGAATCTGAAAAGTGCTTTAATGGTGAATTAGCAGAGAAATGGTATCTATGGGCGAAATGGGGGAATTACGGTGAATACCTGGATAAAATCGCTTGAAAAGCCTGCGGGCCGAACTGTAAAGGCTCAATGTAGCTGAGTTGGCAAGCTTGGACGGTCGTAAATTCGGATTTGAAGGTTCGGGAACAATCTGGCGCGAAGCAGCGACAAGAGCCCGTGTATTTCGCTCGAAAATGACACAAAACGGCTATTTTGGACGTTTATAACGACAATTTTGGCAAAAACGGGCTATTGGCGCTTTTCCACCGATGACGTCAGCATGACGTCATGGCGGGCCCATGTACGGAGTGTGACGTGGGCGCTGAGGTGGAGGCTAGCGTGGCCGGACACAGTGGCGGGCGGATAAGGTGGCAGGGCTACGTGGAGGGCCACGCAGCGCGGGGCGGGAGATGGCCCGACGTCATGATGACGTAATGGTGACGTAGGAGGGAAGGTGGTAACGGGACGGGTGGTAAGCGGTTTCCCCGCACCACCTTTGGTCAAAGGCGGTATCGGGGAGGGTGGCTCCGAACAACCCTGCCACCTGCCATGCGTCCCATGTACGGGGTGGAAAACCACCGTTCCCCGGACGCTAAAGGTCGACAGGTCCAGATCTGGAAACACCCGCCCACCGTTGGATCGGGGGTGGCAGGCGATGGACGGCTGGCGGGCCTCCCGACGGATCGTGCATGTTGGGGGGGCCCGTCGGTATATTAAAATATTTAAATTAATATTTGGGCGGGGAACTTTAGGTTTGAGGTTTTTGTGGGTTTTTTCGAGATTGTTTGGGTTTTTAAGGGTTTTTCTTTAGGAAAAAGAGGTTAAGTGTGGGTTTAGCAGAGGGAAAGGGGTTTTCTATGGAATTTTGAGGTTAAGGGAAGGTGAGGGCTTAGGGGGAGGTTATCATTCCAACCAGAGGTTGGAGCAATCCCATTACAGGGTTGACCATAGTCCCTGGTGGACTAAAGTCCCCCTAAGACTAACTTATTTAGCTATAGTGCTAAAGAGGGAGGATATTTATACAATGCTGGGATTTATACACCATAGTGTTATAATAGTAGGGAAAGGGTGACATAGGGGATTTAGATAATAGAAGTTAAGGGTTAATATGGATGAAAAGGTGAATGAGGAGTGAGATCACTAAGGTTATTTGAAAACCACTTAGCTTTAGGAGTAGATCAAAATGAAAAGATTTTTACACAGGAAATGTGGCTTTTAAAGGCATAAGAACCAGCATAAAACCTCAAATTCTTCCATGAATCTTAGCTGATTAAGGGATGTTAGTAAATGAATGTGAAGGGGGAAAATGGGAAGTTAGACATGCTCCTTTGCTTTGCTGCACATGATGTAGAAGAGGAGCTTCTCCATCCACGGATTTGCCTTTGTGACTAGGTTATCAAACACTCAATTGAAAGGAATAACATTTCTGCAACCCCATCTACCTACCCATCTACTTGCCTATCATTTTTTGTTTCTTCATAGAGGGTGCACTTAGACTTGCAGACCCTTATGTGCCTTTTCTTTTCTTTGGCTTTTCCTCTTGATTTTCTATCCAAGGCTACCCTTATTGCTTCCAAGGTCCCAGATTAAGTAGTTGGGAACCTTAATTCTCTACCTAAGCTACTGGTCTGCCAAGATTAAACAGTTTGGACAGACTTCTTTCTCTATTCTACAACAGAAAATTTAAACATGGCATGATCCAGATTAGGCTGTTGGACCATCCATCAAAATTGGGACAATATCAAACTATATACACATATTGTCTTCTCTTGGAAATATGGGATCTTTGCATCATCAAAGCAGAGCATATTTGGAACTTTCTTTGCCAATCATGAAATATGAAACCTATTGGTATAGGTAGCTAACAGAAACCATATTCCTTTTCATTATTTCAGCCTCCATCATAAGGAATTGTGAATGTTTTTATGTATTTTTCATCATTTACAGTTATCCTTTGCAAATAGTAGCTTAATCGAGCTGTCGTCTTTTGATTTGAAAGTGTTGCAAGTGTCATTTTCTGTCAAGAAAAAGAGTGTCACAAAGCATTCCTCTTTTAGATAGTCAATTACACTTTTGCCATCGTAGTTGATTTGAATTAATAGTATTTCACGTGTTGAAAGCAATTTTAAATTCGAAATCGCAAAGTGTCGTCTTAGCCTTCCTTTCGTTTTTTGAAAAGAAAATTGTTAGTATTGTCACTTTGAAAGAAGATAGTTAAGATCTATACTTAGTTTTCTTTTGTCATTCTCGCATTAAGGAAACTGAAAAACAATACATGCATGTGCATTTGCATTTAGACTGCATGCTGAAATTGATTTAGGAAAGTGCATCTAGTGTGTGCTCTCTGCTCTATGTTGAAAGAATTCCATTTCTCTTTCTTTAGTAGCTAGGATTTTCATTGCAAAAAGAAAGTAAATGACTGTTTATCATATTAGATTTCATATTTAGGAATTGTATATCTACATCACACGGTGAACCTTAAAGGAAAACTTCTTAAGAAAGATCAACTGTAAAATAAACCTCAATGAACATAAAAACGCTTTGGAACCTAACGCACAAATTTAGAAGTCTAGGCTAGAGATGTATTCCAGCGTCGTAAAGCCTGTTAAATATCGCTTTCATCATAGGTTGGGTGATTCCTCCTCTTTGAGACGACAAGTGCCAGTACGGACTTGTGCTCCCACGTACCATCGAGTATATATTGGGAGACCACAATAGGCTACATCCTTTATCCTTACGAAGCCGTGTCTGCTGCCCTATCGATCGTAATGCACTGAACACAACATTCAGGAAGATTGATTGCCGTATCGTAAAAAGTATTCTACAGTTTTGCAATTGGTTTGGTAATCCCTCTGTCTAGATTTCTAGAGAACTCACTTTTGTTCCTTTTTAGACTCCCTAAAAGAAAAGGTCCATCTGAGCACTTGTCACTTCAGGCTCATTAAAAATCAAAGGCGACTAGAGTCATCTTTAGCATTTTCTCGACTCTTAAAAATTGAAAAAGCAAGTTGTGTTGAAGCGTCATAAAATTCATTTAATTCCGAATAACATTTTCCCCTTTTTATTTTTAGTTGATCAAGTAATCCACAATCATGGAAGAAAGTCAATCAAAGCATCATTGTTCGTGGAGACTAACGAGTCAACCATCTTTGACTTTGGAAACGAAACCATTCCGGGCCAAGCAATCTCGTTTAACTGGGTCAAAATCTCCTGGTTTATTTGAAACTTGTGTTTCAACATCCTCAGAGACTCCAATTACTCTAACTATTTCTGGTATCCCTGCCTCTAGAGAAGAAGTTCCACAGTTACAAGAGGACACTTGAACTGATCCTAGTGTAACAGTAAACACATCTATTCCTGAACCTGCTCCATCTAGGACTGATCCGGAAGGTGTCACCCCTTAAACATCTATCGCTGCAGAGTGTGTACCTTCTTTGGCACCAGAAATATTTTACGGGCCTAACAGTCTGCCTCTTCCACTTGGACTGATTGCGATAGAAGAGACTGTGGAGGATCTTCCATCAAGTACCCCATTACATTTTGGAACTGGGATCCATCTATATCCTTCTAATTCAGAAGTTAACCACCCTTCATTGCAAGTTCCTATAGAATCACTAGGAAGTCTTTTGGATAGACTCAATATGTCTGAACAACCATTGACATCTAGGACTATGTCACCCGATACAGCAGTAGCAGAACCTCCTGCCACTACTCCAACAATGTTCGCTGGTATACCATCTGTCCCAACTAGCTCTCAACTGCTATATGCCCAGGGACTGTTTCGACAGTATAGTCCATTCCCATTTGTTCATTTGGAATAATATATGGAATTTCTTATGTTGAGTCTCAGCAAATTGATCCTTCACAACAATATCAATTTGGGTAGTCCAGTCTACAAAGACAAATGTTCCCTTTGAACACTAGATTGCCACCATATGGGGGGAAGTATGCCTTTCCATTGTTCCCTCTAGGAGAAAAACCATATGAGAGCTCACAACAGAATTCAGGTCAAGCTGGAATTACATCCAATGGTTGGGTGCCAATACTGCCTCAACAACCAAGAGTTGTATATTCAATGCAACCAAATCTACTTGTGTCGAATACTCCCACTACACTGGCTATTGTGACAGTGTCGAAAGTACAAGCGTTGCCTGTTGTATGTCAACCTCAAGTCTCTCAAGTCGTAATACAACAACCTCTTGTCTCAACGACTCGACCACAATCGCTGATTAGTGGCTACTTAACTGAAGCAACTCAGGCTCAAATGGGTACTATCACCCCTCATCTTGGTCAAACATCTAGTATTGGACAACAACAAATGGCTTCACAACCATGGCTGGTGCAATATCAACAACCACAATTCCAGCAAGCTTACCAAGGACCTGAGCAACAAAGCTTTGCGGGTAATGGGCAGTCATAGATTCAAAGCGGTCAACATCAATCATATCATAATGGTTATGCCCACCAACCTTATCAAAGTTATCAGCATCAAATACATTATGCTGGTATGCAAAGACCCACTGCTCAAGTGATCCCATCTTATCCTGGGTATGCTTCACCAAACCTGAATCAACAATTTCCTTTCGTTGCAACTTTAGAATTACCAAATCTGAATCGGCTAACAAATGATCCAATTGCTTACGCCCCTTGGTGGCCGACGATTCCTCATAAACTTCCATCAGATATTCCTAAATTCAATGGAAATCCAGGTGATGATCCATCGAATCATGTGATGAAATTTCTTCTGTGGTGTTCGTCCAACACTCTCAATGATGATTTGATTAGGCTTCACCTTTTTCAGTGAACGTTGACTGGTCCGACAACAAAATGGTACATCAAATTGCCTAGAGCTTCATTCGATAAATTCAGTGCCCTTGCCACAACCGTTTTAACCCATTTTTAGTTACCCATAAGGTACGAAACAGGAAGGGAGCTTCTTACCAATTTTAAGCAGACGACAACCACTCACATATCTGATCATATTCATTAGTGCCGACGTCGTCATTGAATGGTAAAAACATATGTTCGTGATCAATTGATAGCTGAATGGTTTATTAAGTCATCGTTACCTTCTATTACAGAAGATGTGGCTAAAGGGGGAGTTGTCACTGAAGAGCAAGTCATTTCTTGTGCGCAATATCTAGACTTGATCTATACTCAGTTTGGCACGCTCTATGACAAAATTCATGATGCTCCTAGAACATATTTTTCCATTCCTCCTCCTCCTAAATCAAACAAAGACTCTCATGCTGGCGATGGCGTGATAGGTACAACCAGCACGAAAATTGCAAAGGCTACATCTAATAAATTCTGTATGGTTTCTGGTCAAAATGAAAATGAAGAACTTCTTGACTCAGAGGTTAATGCCGTGTCAGCTGACAAAGGAAAAGAATCGAAGCAGCCGGGGGGCAAGAAGAAAAGGAAAAGAAAAAAGAAAAAACAAGATGATTCGTCTCCTGAAAAATCTTCTGAAAACCCTTCTGGAAAAAAGAAACATTCTTCGCCATGTCACATCTGTGATGAAGACCATTTGACGAGTGATTGTCCATATAGAGCTGAGATTAAGAAGTTCTTTAAGAGTTCAAAAACCTCAGCAGTCTTAACGGATCCGTTTCCAAACCTAGAAACCAATCTGGTTGCTAGCGATAATGCTTCCCCATCCCAAGTGCTTATGTTGTCCATTTCGAAACAAAAAAATGATGCTTTGATATCGACAAGAAATAAATATTACGGGAATCCACAACTATCGAACAACAAGGTTGCAGATCAACTGAGTAGTTTGACAACAACTTCAACTGAAGTTGTGCCACCCATCATTCCTGAGCTAACAATAAAGCTGCCAAAAGGAGTAGTACACAAATTGACATTTAATCCTTTTTCCCGAGTAGCACAAAATTATAATATAGTAGAGGATCTGGCCCAATCGCCGTTCGCTATGTCAACACTTGAAGTACTACAAAATTGCCCCTCCCAAAAGCAGGCTCTATTATCAGCAATAGGTGGGATTGACCCAATGGATTCCAATCTTGTGGCCTTTAATCATAAAGGATATGAACCTCAGTTACCAGCACAACTCGCTTTCCTCATCCAAGTGAAAGCCCTCAACAAAACTATTCACCAAACACTTATTGATGAGGGGGGATCTTCCTGCATTATGTCAATGAGTTACTGGAAAAATTTAGGATCACCACCCTTGTCAAGATCATCAACGGCATTAAAAGCATTCGATGGATGAACATACACCCCGTACAGGATTTTAAGTAACTTACAAGTTGAACTGGGGGGAAAAAGAATAGAAATTGACGTCAAAGTTATCGATGGAAATCTCGATTACAATATCCTACTAGGAAGGCCCTGGATTTATGCTATGGTTTCTGTTGTATCAACTTACTTTAGAAAGATTGCATTTCATTTTCAAGGAGGAATTACAATCGTTGATCAACAAACCTTTCTCCCCAACAGTTCACAAGTTACAGGAAGCATTCCAATGATGCATGGAAGCACTCATTTGCTTCAAAATGTCGGAGTAGGCCTACTAAAAGACCCTGCCTTGATGGGTACTTTTTCCCTACCGCCTCCGAGTAATCTGGCGGAAGGGGCAACAATAGGAACCTACAATATGATATCTTCCATTCAGAGGATCTCTGAACATTTTGTTAGGATGGATCATCAACAGGTATTGCCTCCAAGCCCAATAGGGATTTTGTAGCAATCAATTTTCTCGGCCTGGGTGGCAAACCCAAATCAATGCTCATGGAGTGTTTGGGTAGATAGGTCAAAGGAATATGGCACCTCTTCAGATCCTTGGTCACATGTACATTCTACAGACGAAGGAATTATTCAGTCGATGATGATAGGAGAGGCACCATGGGAAGATTACCACCATCATTCCCATCTTCTGGGTTACAACAAAGATTATTCTAGCGACCTTGATCATCCTTCAGTTTTTGATTTTCTATCAAATACTATAAATACGGTGGATTCCGAGTGAAATCTGTCCAATATTGAAGAAACTATCGCCATAAATATCTCGATCAAACCTAATGTTGTAGAGAATATTCATGTCGGAAAATATTGTTCTTCTTCAAAACTGGAAATATATTGCGCTCTCTTTCACGAATTTAGAGATGTATTTGCATTGTTGTATGAAGAAATGCAAGGCATTGAATCGAGTATAGTTGAACACGAAATCAAGATGTATCCAAATGTCAAACCAGTATGACAATGACTTCGGCAGGTGCACCCGAAGAAAGCCGTTGCCATCAAGGCAGAAGTTGAAAAACTTTTACATGCTAGTTTCACTTACCTGGTTCCTCTAACTGATTGGGTATCGAATATTGTTCCTGTGATGATTACAGGGATGTGAATCAAGCTTGTCCAAAGGACAACTACCCTACACCCTTCATCGACCAAATAATTGATGAATGCGCCGGATGTGAAATCTTTTCATTTATGGATGGATTTTTCGGGTATAATAAAATAAATATCCGCCCATAGGACCAGTCAAAGATTGCATTTATATGTCCATGGGGCACATTTGCATACTGCAAATTACCTTTCAGTTTAAAGAACACAAGGGAAACCTTTCAGAGGGCTATGAATTATGCCTTTCATGACATCAAGAACATCGTTCAACCATATCTCAACGATCTTCCGGCTCATTCGTGAAAGCAGACTGATCATATGCATCATTTGAGAACTATATTTCTATGTTGCCATCACTACAAGATACGACTCAATCCACACAAGTGTGTGTTTTGTGTTGGTTTTGGTCGTTTACTTGGCTTCGTGGTTTCTAAGGATAGAATTCGACTCGACCCATGTAAGGTTCAAGCAATCATCAATATGCCTCCACCTTCAAATTTGCTTTAGATTCAGAAACTCCAAGGGAAAACAAAATTTATGAGGAGGTTCATTCCAAATTATGCCGAACTTGCTAAAGGTTATACACGTCTTTTGAAAAAAGAAGTACCCTTCAACTGGGATCAGGTTGCATAAGCTTCCTTTGATGCTCTAAAGGAATCCCTAATAAAATCATCATTAATGTACGCTCCTGATTATCAAAAAGACTTTAACCTGTATATAGCTGTAGCAGATACAAACATCTCAATGGTTTTAGTTCAAGCAGAAAATGGAATCGAACATTCCGTCTATTATTTAAGTCGAAACTTAAATGATACAGAAAGCAAGTACTCCTATGTTGAAAAGTTGGCTCTTGCAGCTGTTCAAGCAGTACAAAGATTTCGACACTATATCCTCTTTCGCAAAACTACCATTTTGTCATATTAGTCCCCTATGACTTACATTCTGTCGCATTAGTTACTTGGGGGAAAATATTCGAAATGGATAGCTATTTTGGAAGAGTTTGATCTGGAATTCGTAAAATCCAAATCAAAGAAATCTCTAGTTTTCACGGAGTTACTATGCGACTTCTCATCGTCGTCCAACGATTCAACATCCGAAGCATCAATCATGGATGAATCTTTGTTTCTGATATCGTCAAGCGATCCATTCTATGGAGATATAATCATTTATCTCCAAACCCAAACATACATGCCTAATACCTCTCACTCAGAACAACAACATACTCGATACTAAGCAAAAGACTACATGATCGTCGGTGATACGCTTTACCATCGTGGTATCGATACAGTTCTACGAAGGTGCCTCACCCATGAGGAGGCCGAAAAAGTCCTGAATGATTGTCATTCAGGTGCGTGTGGGGGGCATCAATCTGGTTACGCTATGGCACAAAAGATTTTGCGATTAGGTTACTTTTGGCCAACAATGTTCAAAGATTGCATAACCGCAATTAGAAGTTGGCATGCTTGTCAAATCTTCGACCGTAAAACCAGAATACCACCCACACCTCTGCATTCAGTAGTTGATATTGGGCCATCTGCCAAATGGGGCATAGATTTCATGACATGTAACCCCACCTCGGTCGGGGGGCATGGGTATATCATAGTCGCAGTTGACTATTTTATGAAATGGGCCGAGGCGATGCCTACATTAAACAACAACGAAGAAATGACTGCTCTTTTATTTTTCAATCATGTAGTCTCTAGGTTTGATGTTCCACAGGCTATAGTCACAGATCATGGATCACATTTCTGCAATCACATGATGGTCGAATTGGCTGCCAAATTAGGATTGTCCCACGACAATTCTACTCCGTATTATTCGCAAGCTAACGGACAAGTTGAGGCCATCAACAAAGTCTTGAAGCGCATGATGCAAAAGATGATTGGAGTCCACAAATGGAGTTGGCACCTAATCATGTACTCAGCCTTGTGGGCATACAGAACCTCGGTAAGAAATGTGATTGGGTTTACACCCTTTCAGCTGGTGTATGGCCTAGAAGCTGTATTACCAGTTCAGTGTGAGATTTCATCTCTTAAGCTCACAGTCGAACTTCTCCCTGGAACTTCAGAGGAAGAGGCTCGTTTCTTGGAACTAATCTAATTGGATGAAACCCAGCCATTTATTCGGTCCCTCCTCCAAGCAACCTAGTCGTTTCCTTCGATTGGAATCTACTAGGTAGACCCTGCCTACCATCTAATGTACCATTATGAATCATAGTACAAGCTTACAAAATGATCATGGTTGGTACTATCATATATGAAGGGGCTTATGTGAGTATCATTTCCTCAATTGCTTGGAAAGCGCTTGGTTCGCCATCACTTCTGCCTGAGATTCGAAATATGACAGGCTTCAACAAAGGAACCAGTCGACCGTTGGGGATCCTTCCAAATTTGCCTATAAATTTGAGAAGGAAAACCGTTCATCTAAACGTTATAGTAGTCCAAGGGTCTTTAGATTACAATCTACTCCTCGGACATGACTACATTTATAGCATGGGAGCTATTGTTTCCTCACTCTTTCGAGTGATGTGTTTTCCACATGAAGGCAGAGTGGTCTAGCTCATAGACCAGATTTCATTCCCTGGTTCAAACACAACTATTAGTCAAATGCCATCCCTAACTGGTCTTTTTACGCAAGGAATGTCTCATCAATCTCTAGTCTATCCACCTGATGATCGCGAGTGATTCAGTGATTGTGACTGAAACCCAGGAGGCATGCGCCCTGGTCTGCTTCGGCAGGAAAACCCCAGATATAAGGTAGGTTTCCACGTAGGAATATGATTAGTCTGATACCCATGTCTGTTTAGGAAAATGGATTTGGATTGGAAAAGGATTCCCCCGTCAAAGGTTATATGACTGGCACTGAAAACAATCATCTTTGTCCATTTCGATGGACATCGCCAAGGAAGTGTTTTGTCTGCAACGTGGATGGAACAATCTTGCTAATGCAAGAACTTCCGTATGATAACCTGGAAACTCTACTTATACCTGGGGGCATGCAAACCTTTTTCATGCAAGTGAAAAGCGACCATTTATTTTCTTACTTTGTAGGCTCTTATCCCTTTAAACTCGTAGGTTGGTCGTTCCCAGCTTGCATAGCAAAAGGCTTCGGAGCAAAGTTGCGCATGGGGCAAGCTCCCTAAAAAATGAACCTACTGATAAGAGACATCCTTATTATATGATTGGCACGAGTAGTTTTACGCGAAGTTCATGCTCGTTAAAAAAATAAACCTAGCAACGGGCAGTTTTACGCGAAGTTCATGCTCGTTAAAAAATAAACCTAGCAACGAGCAGTTTTACGCGAAGTTCAAGCTCATTAAAAAATAAACCTAGCAATGAGAACATGTTCCCCCAGAGTTCAAGCTCATTAAATAATGAACCCACCTTCGGTAAATAGCCATTGCGATCGCATAATTATCAGATTTTGAACCTTGGTCGTGTTCTTACCATCACCTTCACTCTTTTTTAGCCGATCATACGCCTTCATTTGATTGTTTACCCTTTTGAGGAACAACTGCAATGAGTGATTCTATTAGCCACCTTCTTTACACTGCCATGATTTAAAAGTTCCAATCCTTACCTGGAAATAGTTGCTATCCAAAAACATCACGCGTTCCTAAAAATAACGAGTCTTCTTTAAGCTCTTTTCATTTGACTCGTAAAATATGAAAAGATTGCCGAGAAATTGGCCTCTCCAGCTCATTAAAGCGATCAGAAGTGCCATCCCTCCTCTAGATTTTTATCTTTTTGGACCCGAGGGATTATTACACAAAAAGATCAAGAGATTTTCTTGTTCGGCTCGTTAAAACTATCGAAAAGTCATCCCTTTCGTATTATTTTATAATTTTTCGAACTTAAGGGATTATATTACGAAAAAGGACTACTGGAGTTTCCTTTACGTCTCTTTTTAGACTCTCTAAAATTGAAAAGGATCGAGTTATGTTTGTCGTTAAACTCGTTAAAACAATAGCGACAAACTTGTACATGCAGACAAGAGCGAGTTTCATTGTCGCTAGGCTCGTTAAAACATAGTGACAGGTTTGCTGGAAGGGAAAATTATAGAACAAGCATATGTTGTCCTCCTCAAGCTTGACAAAAATAAATAGGTACTGGTCAGCAATGACTGGGGAAAAAGGGAGGAAAACTTGAATAGCTTCATTGGTAGCAGGTCGCTCTTGAACATGACACTTTCACTCCGTCACCATGATTGAGTCGAGTTGGGTCATTCCGTTCATCGGTCATATCACCATTGGTCTGCCGTACCATCCATTTTGGGGTTAACTCTACCAATCCATTTCAAGTGTCACCGATATGTTCAAGTGAAGTCGCTCAGAGAATTCACCAACCTAGCTAACACCTCATTCGCTGCAATACCTTCACTCTCCATTTTTCATGACCGTCACCCTGAACCTTGTATCGTTAGATCGTTTTCACCTCCACAAAATCATTTTCTCTGTTCCGTGTCATAAATGTTGGATTCATTAAGGCCCTCCTACGACGGGTCACTTCTTGTTGACATCAGCTCATTATCCAAGAAGTTGACTTAGGAACAACCCTTTCAGTACTTTGAAGCTTGGATGCCTCAATGGAAAGTTTCTCACTTCCAGTGACAGGTTTACACCAATGGCCTTCAACCGAAAGATTTTGCATGATGTTTGACATCAACTCGTGTATTCACAACACGTGAATTGTACTGTAGTACCTTGAGGGCCATTATCATTATCGGTGATTCCTCTTGCACCTGTTAACACCTTACATCATTGGCTGGTAATCAGGCGATGTCTTTCCATGTTCGACATCAGAACATCTTTTCACATGGATCAACTTGTACTTTGGGCTAATATTGAATGAGTTTGAAGACCCTAGATCTAGTTTCATCCATCCGAGCTGCGATATATTCAGGAAAATAAAGACATCAAATGTACATCATTGCTGCACAGATAATCATCCAAGCTAAGGGGTGATGGCTCTACCAGAATCATCAGTCTGCCACATAGACGATTATCTATCTTATGTACATGAAAATGAATTTATAAGGCTGAGCATGGGAATGCTCGCCTCAGCTAGATCATGAAAATATTATGAAGATAATGTATTGTATTGTATCTTATTACAGGTCACCTTCCAGTTCGAAAAACCTTGGATCCTCATTATAAAGCATTTCACCCGACATCAGAAGATTTACAACCTCATGCTTTAGGGGGCAACTGTTATAGACATATTTGGGCACTGAAACCCCAATCGAATATGTCCATAAAACAAGGGCTTCTAAGCCCCTAAAAGTGTTGTTTCATACCATAAAGGAACAAGGTCAGCTGATTATGTCATTTCCTAGAAGTTCTCCCTGAAAAACTACTCAGAACTAGTCAAAACTGGACCATATAGACTGCTCCATGCATAGGGTGTGATGCATCTCACCTATTACACACGGGGGGTGTGATGCATACTGGAAAGCCCTTCTGTAGGGTGCGATGAGCGAGAGCAGACAAATGGTAGAAGCATTTTTCTAGGTGGAAACTCAAAGAATCTTCTAGAAACTTCTCATATGACACTTGCCTCTCTGAATTCGCCCAGGGATGAGTAAGAGATCATGAAATCTCCAAGTGGAACCAAGAACTATCAGTGAAATGACACTAATCAAAATCCTAGAAGCTGAATCACTCTCCTACAAACATCTATATATGGATCCCTCATCCTAGAGATCCAAAGGTTGGAATTTTGTAATTTGCAAGGAAGTGCTATTGGTTTCTCTTTGAAGACATTGTTGGGTGATCTTGCTTTGTATGAGGTGAAGAGGGCTTTCATGCTGGGAGGATGATGCTAGATCAGACAGCTTGGTTGTAATCCTATCTTCTACTACTTCTATCAATAAAGCTATTTGAGTTTTCCTCCATATGCTTATATATCTCTGAATCTTGTATTTGTATATTCATTTATATGGTTAATGTACATCTAATCCTACATTGTTTATAGTTATAGATCTCTATTCTTTGATGGTATTTTGCTGCCTTGACTCTGCACGTGTTTTTTGAAGCGGGACAAGTGAGAAAGGAGTGGCGAAAGATCTATCAAAGGAGAGAGGAAATGAGCAAGGAGACTAGCAAAAGACTGAGGTTGGTACTCTCTGATTCTCTCTCATATATCTTTCATAAAAAAAACAAAAGTAACTTTAGTTTGTTTGTTTCTAAGATAGCTACCCGTCTTAGTGGGACTAGCACCTCTGAATGGACACTAGTTTTCTCGATAACATCGCGCCATTGAAATCTGGTCCGCGCCATCCCTGCGTTCTTGTCAAGTGGCTGTGTTTCTGCCTAAAATCTATAGGTATGAGTCTTATCCATCATCAGTTCATAACTTCTACAGGTGTGCTCATCATGTCCCACTGACCTACAGAAAATACAGAACAACTGTTGCGAATTCTGCGTGTACTTTTGCAATAAATGGTAGTTGTCCGTAGCATGCTTTCCTCCTATTTGACAAATTGCACACCACAATGCAAGCACTGCACTAGGTCCTACTTGTGCCTATTGTCTTAATGGCATTGGTCCTCCTCCCACGAGGTAATTTGTGAACACCAGGCAATGGTCCTTGTCATGTCCTTGACCCTTGCATTTAACACACCATACCTCGTCACACACCTTTGGGTGAGCTGTCATGTCCTATTTCAGACTTGGCATCTCAAGGTAGAATTTTTTGAACTGCATGTGGATTTGCTAAACTTCTAGGTTAGGATCTTGTATTGGTGTCTGATGTAGCCTCATCATGATCTCCAAGGCCTCGTCCTGAGTTGTTAGCCTTTGTTGTGACAATGCGTTCCTTAGGTGCGGCGTTAGCGATGCTACAAACCATGCATGGTGTTGTCCATCCGTTAAGGTCATATTAGCTCCAAGAATTGTACACTTCAGTCTCTGATCCAACTCCCAAGGGGTCTCACTTGGTAGCATCGCAATCTCCTTGAACCCAATGATTGACTGCGTCTCTGACTTAGGCTTGCTAAATTATTTGTTCAACACAGCTTGGATATCCGCGATCCCCGCATTCAGATTGGCATTGGAATTATTAATGTACCAGGTCAACACGCAATCATGCATAGCACTAACCAATGTTGCTTTCTTTATATTGTCATCTGTAACTCCCTCTGCTTCCACACAGCTTTTATCATGAACCAAAAATGGTTCAGATCTTCATTTCCTATTCCCTTGAATACTGGTAATTTTATCGCACTTGCCGTATTAACTCGTGGTGGTGGTGGAGGTGGTATGGGCGAAGATGGGGGTGAAGACGGTGAAACTGGTGGTGGTGTGGGTGGGGGTGGTATGCAAGGAATCCTCTGCCTTATCACATTGATTGCACTTCTTGGTGAGGCCTTCGCGAGCTACTCTTCGTTTCCTCGTGGAGGTGAAATCAAAGGGCTAGTTTCTAGTTCTGTGTTATCTTCTTTTTTGTAAATTCTCCCACTTCGTGTAGCCCCAAACATCAATGCATTCGCATAACCTGCTTTTCACATAGTAGCATTTTAATCCAAGTGTTCAAAGACTTAACGTACTTACCTCGCGGTCCTTTGAGGAAGCGTCGCTCTGCCTCACTATAGTTGACTGAAGTATCTACTGCAAAAATAGTGATGGATCCTCCTATAATTCGATCGAGTTAGTGATCAAAAGCGCGCACGATATTATCCTCCGATGCTTCCAATCTGTGCACCAATTTTGGAGTCCACATAATAGGACTGTCAAGTTTGCACCTTCCTTGGCTATCTGCTAGCTTCGCGATCCACTCATATAGCTCGGTAGGGAAAGATGTGAAGAAAATTTCATGGATCTCTATGTACAGGTAGTAGTCTAACTACTCTTCCTTTGATAGTCATGGATTCATGTTCTCCTGCGCCACGAACTCGTGAATAGTCCTATCCAACTAATCTTCAATTCCTTTCTTAGCTGGATTCCAATGATACGACATTAGATAACTCTATGCAGATCCCGGTCCTAAAAAAAGAACCATTTGTTGGCTTGTTCGGGCCTGACCCAGGTTTAGAGTTAATTAGCCAAACAAATCCCTGTACTTTTGGCCCTTTCAGCAATAGTCTGTGAAGCGCAAACTGAGGTCTCACTCGAAGTAGTATGGGGGTGTGTTGGAACTAGGCTTTCGCACCCTTGAGATGTCTGAGGGGCTGATTTGGTCCAACTGTTAGTCCCTTCACGTAGGTCTCTGGCTCTTGTGGCTTGATATCGTCATCTTCGCGCAACCCTAACAAGGGGCTACGGGGCTTCTGCGTTGCTGGAGCAATGATCTGCACTATTTCCCTAAGTCACACCCGAGATATTACTTATCTTCTTATACCAGTTAGTTATCTTCGCATAAACAGATGCCTTATGTTATATTTACTTGTTCAGCACATTCATATGAGTTCGCACAACAAATAAACAATAAACTTGCAATTCATACCCAATAATACATAAAATAGGAAACGATACACAAAAATATGGTAAAACTTCTCTTTATTAATTCTTCCAACGGTTACAAACTCGACCTGCCCTGCGCACTTAGCTGCAGGGGTCCGCGCACTCAGCTGTGGACTACTAGGCCTCTGTGCACTCATCTGTAGAGCCTTCTACTCTATGACCCAAAGACATGACTTACACTTCGACTCAATCAATTCCTTAGACTCTTCATGCTTCTTCCATTCACTGTTTTCTACACTTAGAGCCTCGCTCTATTTATACAATCCCATGGTCTGCAGACCATGGGTAGATCTTTCAAACCAACATTACATTACAAAAGCAAGGGCGGACAACCCTATGACTATATTATGACTTCACACTCTGTGCCCACAATTCGTGGAGTCTTTACCATGGACTTGGTTAAAACTTGGGCTTTAAGCCCCAAAACATGTCTTGGGGGGATTCCATGCCCAAAAATGTGATGTATGTTCCTGGGTTGAAGAAGAACTTGGTATCAATATCCACTTTGGAAGACAAAGGGATGAGGGTTTCCTTCATTAAATGAAAATCTCTTACTTGGCCTATTCGATCACCTATGAAAGATGTAGTTGCATTGAGATATGAAGGACTCTACAGGGTCACTGGGAGACCACTTATAACATTGGTTCATAATACTAATAATCTAAGTGAATTATGGCACCGAAGGTTGGCTCATCTACATTATGATGCTCTTTCGAAATTGGAGAAATTGGCTTCAGGGATTCTAAAGGTTCAAGCCTAACATGATGGAGTATATAAGACCCTCCTACCACATCTACCCAAGCAACGAGACAACCGGGATAAACATGCGATGAGAGGCTACTATGATATGATTCAACCTCCTAGGTAATCTTAAGGAAATGGAATTGATGGAGACACAACACATAGACCCCCCTCAAGTGCTTCAGGACTCCTAGGAGCTAATCAACCACTCCAAGTGCCTAACCCTTGAGTTAACCTAGCATTTAGATGAATTAAACCCAACGTCACTCCCATGAAATGAAATGCATGTGACTGTAACCCTATAGTCCCTCTCATAGGCTTGCTTTCCAGCGACTAGAGACCCGAATTGTCAGTGCTATGCCAACGACTCTTGCATTTTAGCCACTTTTTCAGGCCGAGAGCCCATGTCACTGCCAAAAATTGAACCATTTGTTCAAATCAGTAAAATAACATGGAAATGAGTGTACTAGAGAAAATACTTGTTCAAGACCTTGATTGGACCCCTACTAGCCATGAAAAGCATTTCATCAAACACTTAGTAAATATGCAACCTACAAGAGTAAATAACAGATATGAACATAAGGGTCTCATACTTATCTGAGATTCGCTATGAAGCATTGTATCCTTTTCACATTAGATTCCATTTCATCCACTAGTTCATAAATACATTGTTCATTTATATACAAGTAGAAACATGACGAGAGCCATATATAGCTGTTTTCATAAATCATGTACATAACAAACATAATAGGGACAAAAATATCAATGAAATCACATCCATATAAACCATATGTAATCCATCATAATGAACATAGATATACAAGGAGAAATGACCTTTCATTAATGATGAAAAATCCAAACTAGGATGGGACTTTCACGTTCCACCCGATCGTAGAATGGCTGAGCCAAATCTCTCTTAATACATTCACCCCCGTGCCATATTCCAAGCATGAATGTGGTATCTCATAGAACACATCAATGAATAACCATCCAGGGCTTCCAAAGGTCATCCACCTCAACCCATGAACCAACGATTCCACCTCATGGCCGGACATCACCAAAACCATCATCTGATTGGTCTCTCTCCCAACCTTCTAGGGTGGTAGGCTCCAGTATTGTAGCAATAATGCTACAACTCCTGGAGCTTCCTGTCTCTTAATTTTATCAACCCGGTAGTTCGTACAAACTTGGAAGCGACGGTGCTGTATGCACAAGTACTAGCTCTTGTCGCAGCTGTCACTTGGTCAGCTGGCACAAGTCCGCTAGGGCTCAAGCCAACTTCTATAGGCTCACAGAAGAAGCTTTATCAACGATGGATGAAAGCTAACTCAAAGGAGACTAGTCTAATTGCAGAAGGAAACTGAAAACCAATAAAGCATGGAAATCCTAGGAAACCCTAATTTGACTAGCTAGACCCTAACTATGCAAAACTGTGAATGAAACAACTACCAATAATGCCATTACTTGTAGTGGACTGAAATACATGCATCTAAGCTACTTGCATCTGAAAAATCATGTTTTGGTACTTTTTCATTAAGTGGTTGGATTTATTGTGATGATGCTTTTGATTAGGGTTTGGTTGTGCAGGAGCGGTTGGAATGGAAGGAAAGCATGGGCAAGGTCAGGATGGCTAAGGGAGGTCCCAGAGGGTCTCCAACATCATTCCACAGAAGCCTACCACGTTCGGATGCTCAGCAACCGAGTTTGCAAGTTTCTACAGGAAGTCTGCAGGGGATCCTACAGGAAACTCAGGAATTTCTACAGGAAGGTATGCAATTCTTCTACAGGATGTTCTGAAATGGGATGTTTGAGGATGGATGGTTGATGGAAGATGCATGGATGGTTATGGAGGTAGGATGGGGGTCTGAAGTGACCCAGGAACTGATGGATGGAGTGGTGAGGTGATGTGGAAAGCTGACTTGGCTTGAAGGTGGTTGAGACAACAATGGGGAAGAAGGTAAGGTTACTTGGCAAAAGAGAAGATGGGAGATGAGGGAACAGACTTGGTGATGGAGGAGCTGATCTGAACGAGGCTCAAATGAACGAGGAGGTGATGAAGATGCCCTGCATAGTGGTTATTTGATCAAACCAACTACATCTTGCATGCAATCGAAATATCATGTGATCTATCTAACAAGTTAATGAAATCGGTGGACATCAACCTTATTCATGAAAAGAATCACGTACAACCTGTGAACAAAACATTATCAAAGAGATATAAACGCATGAATAACTCCTACCAATCTATCTTAAACATAAGAAACTACTTTAACCATCAAAAGCAACCTAAGTAACACAGCATGAATTAAATCTAAAGAGCAGATTTTTTTCTCAAGAACGCAGCAAACACACATAAAGAGAAACAAGGGAGGTACTGGGCGCTTGAGATGGGCCCAACCCCAAGAGCTACAGCCTCCCATGAAAGATTTAGAGCTGGTGCAAAGCTGGATCCATCTTTATTAATCAAGAAATGAAAAGTACATCAAAACTGTCCACAAGGAGAACTTGAACATGAGCTGAAAGCAAAGCTAATCTATTGCATAAAAATCGAACTACAAACTAGCTAACTAATGGCTAAAACAAAATGACTAACTAGCTACAAAATGACTAACCACTAGCTAACCCAAATGAGGCCCTAAGACTTCTTATTTATACAATTTGAGGACCCAACAGTCCTCCTAAAATTTAGGGACTTGGCTGCCCAAGACTTGTAGTTAACAACAGTCCTACTTGACTTACTTGGCTGCCCTTGTGCTCATTGATTTGGTGGCCATTGAACTCCGAGCTGATGGTGGGGAATTCGAGGTAAGGGCCCATAAATGAGGGGGACACCTTCCTACAAATCCTCTAGCTTGTTCTCCCACGAATTTGGCTGCCAAGTGCTCATTAAGACCTTCAATTTTGTCTCCAAGTTGACCAAAAAGGCTACACAAAGCACCCATTAGACTTGTTGGCATAATGACTAACCAAATTCACTCTATTAACATAAAAATAATCAAAAACATGCAATAAACAAATGAGAATGGTGGACTAAGCCAAATTAGGAGGTTGAATGAGCCCAAATAATTGTACATTTTTGGGGCTCATCATCACCCCCCTACTGAAAGTGTTGCTCATCCTCTGAGCAACCAAATCTCTCCCCTTGTCTTTGATGGCCTTGGTGACTTCCTTGGCTAGCATCTCGGCCGATTTCTCCTTTGGCTTCCCGCTTTTCATACTTTCCTGTAGAAACTGTTCGCTGGCTTCCTGTAGAAACTGTCTCTGTCTTCCTGTAGAAGCAGTCTGCTAACTTCCTGTAGAACCAATTTCACTGATTTTACTTGCTTGGCCGGGGGTTCCTTCTCCTTGAACTGTGCTGCCTGAAAGCTGACGAATCCAACATGAATGGCAAGTCTAATGTATTATAAAAGCACACAAGTACAATGAGCTACTCGAGAATAGATAGTGCATGCCAAATCTGGATGGGAAAGAGTGTTTCCAGGCCTTTAACTGAATCGAATGGCATTCTTATTGAACTTCTACTAAGAATTGATAACAGAAGCAGAACAGAACATAAGATAGATCAAGTTGTCCTTGCCTCAACAGCTACTGGTACACAACAAATGGCATGGAATGCTCGAACAATGCTTCCATGTATTGAAGGTGGTGTCCAATTTATTAAAGATAATAGCTGGTATATGATCTCATCAGATCCCAATAATGTAGCTGCTGTGTCATTTGTTCTTTGGGGCAATGCTGTAGACATAGAAAGGTTTGCATAGGTATTAGCAGCTTTTTCTCTCAAAGTAAATATAGTTGACGGTGGTGTGCATAGAAGGTCCAAGATGGGTCAGACCACCCCATCTTTGATCATTTGTAATGCATTCTCAGGTAAACTTGAAAGATTTTGAAGTGCCCCAATGGCTGCTAACTTTGACTTCAAATTAACATTTGAAATCATTTCAAGAAGTGGAAATACAACTCCCTCTTTGAGCAATGCAACGTTGTTTTCATCTGTTAAACCTATCTCTCACAACTTACTTGCTATAACGATCTTCATTGTGTCAGACCCTTCTCTCAGGTTCTGTATCAAGGGCTTGAAATAGTTCGCCTGTGCCATTTGCACTACATTATGCTCACTGTATGGGAGATTCTCCAAAACTCCGTTTGCATCCTTAGCAGCTTTAGGATTGTCGCTATTTGACATTGTTACAAGGAGGGGGATACAACCTTGTACCTTGCCAATCTGTTCACACACAGCCATATCCTTTGAAAGCTCTAAAAGCAATTCCACGGCTTCCATACCCTCTGCAATATCACGTGCAAGTGAATAAAATAGCATGATCCACCTCAGCTATTTTCACCTTTCTTCAAGCTCCAAACTTGATGAAGAGAAACTCAGGCTTCGCTGCTCTGCTGCACTTTCCTGTAGAAGACCCCACCCGTTTCCTGTAGAACGTGATTCTGCCTTTGAGTGAGCCCGATGCACGAGTGAAATTTGAACCAGGTAGGAAACTCAGTGGAGGACGATAGGTTAAGTCGACTGTGGAGGCAGAGGATGTATACTCCGAGTTAAACATGATGCAAGTGCAAGTTGGCAACCATCTGTGAGTTTCAGCTGAGCGTTGATTAATGTTTGCGTGATTTGTGGTGAAGGAGTGCAGTGGCCAAGCGCGCGTGGCTTTTTAGAACTGCAGTAATGTCATGAACTGCTGTTGTTATTTATTTGTTCTCTGCTTGTACTCAATTCCATTAGTTGCACTTAGAGTTTAGAATATCCCCAACTGATTGTGTTTTGTTTTTGAACTCCACGTGAATGGCTAATCCATGCATGCGTGATTTTTGCCTTGCTGAGTGCAATTGAACGTGGCTCCCTTCTTGGCTGAATCCACTCATCTCATTCATTCATGCATTGCTTTAGATTAGATCTATGCAAATAGATGAACAAGGTTAAGTCACGTACCTGAAAGTTAAACGGCTGATTGTGAAGCGTGTTGCTGCATGCATGTGTTGATCTTCATTTGCTGCATGTATGGTGGCTTGACTGATGATTTATGGCTGTTTTTTTCTTGTGCAGGTGCCCTCTGGACGGATCTAAGCTGCACGCGTTCATTTCCACGTTCAACTCTGCCTGTTCAAGCTGCTGCTGCTGCATGGTCACAACCAGAACTTCTTTTTGCCATTTCTCCCAAACGGTAGATCGGTTTGATCTGAAACTCGGTGAGCATGTTCCTACCATCATTATGCATCTCCCATAGCAAATTCGTGATCAATGGATGCACGGATTTCGAGAAAAATGGAAAATGGCTGAAGATTTCAGAGCTCGATTTCTCGGAAACCGTGCATCAGAATCGGCTGAAACTGCTTGGGTAGGCTACTATCACCCATGTGCATCTCCCCATGAAACAAGTTTTAAAATGGATGCACGGATATGGAGAAAACGCAAAAATGGCTGATGGTGATGGAGGCTGATTTCTTGGAAACCGTGCACCAGAATTGCATGAAACTGCTCAGGCATGTTGTCATCGACCTTGTACAATTCCCCACAAAATGGTTTGTCAAATGGATGCATGGTTTTCAAGTTATGGCAAAAACAAATTTGGTTCTATGGATTTTTGCCTCAAGGCTTTTTGCATGTGCTTGCATGGGATGACAAAATGAATTTTGTTTGTGATGCAGGTATGGAGATGCTGGAGGAGGAGTTGGATGATGGCATGAGGGCTTCTAAACCCTTGAGGAAGCTACCATGCTCGCCAAACCACTTTTTGAAATGCATGCCTAGTTTCCCACAATTTCTACAGGAAGTTCCTGTAGAAGCACAATGAGAAGCACAAGGAGGTGAAAAAATGATGGAGAAAGGCAAGGGATGGACACACAAGTGCTTGTAGGCCTAATCAACAGATTGCCACCATTAGATTCACTTTTGAAATTGTATTTGGCTCGTCCAAAGGTTCTACAGGATGTTTCCTGTAGAAATACAGAGCTTCCTGTAGAAGACACAATTTTGAGGAAAGAAGCATAATGACATGAAAAAAATGATGGAAAAGGGGTGAGGAATGGAAACATGGATGTGAGTAGGCCTCATGGACATATTCCAAGCCTTCAGGCCCTCCTCGGAGATCAATTTGGCTTTTTTGTAATTTTCCTGTAGAAGATACGAAACTTCCTGTAGAAGGCACAAAAACTCCTTTGTCTTTGTTTTGAGTGATCCACCTGACCTACAATGTCCTTCTTGCAACCTGCAATGTCACTGCTGCAACATGAAATTATTCAATGGAGATGAGCTTTTTTTTTTTTTTTTTTTTCTCTTTTTTTTTTTTTGAAAGATAACAGGGGCGCCTCAAGGAGGTTTTCACCCGTGCCATCTGCCCTGAGTGCCTCAGAGAGGTTTTCACTCAAGGATCTTTTTCAACCTTTTCTCTTTTTTTTTTTTAAAACAAAAGCAATAGGAGTGCCTCAATGAGGTTTTCACCCCTACTACCTGCCTTGGGCGCCTCAGAGAGGTTTTCACCCAAAGATCTTTATTTCTTTTTTCTTTTCTTTTTTTTTTCAACCCATTGACCGCCTCATGGAGGTTTTCAATCAATGAGGCAATCTAAGGCGCCTCCGAGGAGGTTTTCACCTTAGATTTCTATTTTCCTCTTTTTTTTTTTCCATTTTTGTCTTTTTTTTTTTTGTCTTTTTTTTTTTTTTTTTCTTTTTTCTACCCTACCCTACTTGAAAAACAAAATCATTTTCAAGTATAAGAATACTTCCAATGGAGCCATGTGCACATCAAGATTAGAGAAAAAATGATGTGAAGGCTCGAAATGCATGCTTTGATAGGTATCCAGATCTCAGAGACAAAATGATCTGACTTTGAAAGTACAAAACATAGCTGAGGAGGAGAGTACTGCTGCAACTTAGTGATTGTCTGAAACCATATCTCAATATAGCTTTGATATCCTTGGTTCTTTTGCTGATCTGGATCATTCTTCATGTCACCTTCTATCATGACCTTCTGATCTTCCTCTTTTTGTTGATCTTTCTCTTGAATACATGGAAGATTTGATGGTAACCATGAGGGAACTCTCTCGATCTTTGATTCTGATCTCTTCTCTTCATCAAGTGCAGCCCATGGTTCTTTGATCTCCTCTTTTGAATCTTCTTTTGTTGGATGCGGTCCTTCAATGCTTGCAACATAGTCTCTGCTTTGCAACACTCTTCCTGAGCTATGGTGAAGATCATTGAGCTCAAGAGGAGTTGTTTGCATATGTTGTGCCTCAGATTTGCAATGGGGTTGAGCTGCTCCATTGTATGGCTTTGGAAATGGTACGGGTAGTTGAGTGGAGGTGTGAAATTGAGATGGAGATGGATGGCATTGTGGTTGGGTAGGCATTTGAGGTTGCCTTGGTGGAGGAGGAGGCGATGGTTGTGGATGAGCAGGTGGTGGAGGAAAATAAGCGGGAGGAGTGTTGTATTGGGGCCTCCACTCCTGATAAGGTGCATTCCACTGAGGCTGTGGTTGAGCATAAGAGTGAAATGAATGAGCAACTGGTTGGGTATAATATGGATCTGTGAAGGAACAAGGAGGAGGTGTGAACCAGGAAGGATGAGCAGGGGGACCCCAAGAAGGCATGAAAGTGGCTTGGTAGGGGTCATAATAGGTCTCAGGTGTCCCTTGCAGTTCCTGCTGATAAGATCTAGGTTCATGCGGCCAACCTTGGTTCATATAATAGAGTGATTCAGTGGCTCCCTTGGCTCTTTGATATGCAGCTTTGATTCTGGGCAAGGAAGGGCACTGATCTGTAGGATGGTATTCTTCACAGATGAAACACACTTCTAGGGAGTGCATTGGACATTCGTTCCTAGGATGCTTTCTAGTGCACCTAGGACAAAAGATGACCAAATCCCTCTTGGCTTCCTCTTGCTTCTTTTGGATCCGCAAGGTATCCAGTTGCATGGCAAGAAACTGCCTCATATCACTCTTGAAATCTTCGATCTGATTTGCAAATTCATCTTTGGATAAGGGACTGCTCCCAACATTTCTTCTTGTAGCCATTTGCTCAAGAGGAATGTTTTCTTCTTCTTCTCCCCTAGAGGTTCTTTAAATATTCCTTGATGTCCACCCAGGGGTTCTTTCATCACAGCCATCGAAGAAGAACGTTGGCTGTGTGAAGCAGTGGGGGTGTTGTGCAATCATTTTTCTAACTTATCTCTACTCCTACAAAGCACGAAATGAAATCTTTTTGGTTGTTTTTTGCTTTTTCCTACTTCTACTTGCGAAACTGAAATAGATTGAACTGCAACTAACTATCTTGCGAAAATGAAAATGCGGAATTGAAATGAAAGCAGGAAAAGGCTAATCTATTTTGCTCAAATGAAATTGCAAGAATGAAATGCTAGTCTACGCTTGCAGAAAGGAAATTGCGGAATTGAAAGGCTATTCTAGGAAAGTAGGAAATGCTAATCTATGAAAGCAGGAAATGCTAATCTATGAAAGCAAGAAATGCTAATCTACTTTTACATAAATGAAATTGCATAATGGAAATGAAATAAACTACTTAGCAGAAGGTTGTAGTAGAAAATAGAAGAATAGCAACAATCACCAATACTCTGCCGCTTCCCCGACAACGGCGCCAAAAAGATGGTGGGCTCCAGTATTGTAGCAATAATGCTACAACTCCTGGAGCTTCCTGTCTCTTAATTTTATCAACCCGGTAGTTCGTACAAACTTGGAAGCGACGGTGCTGTATGCACAAGTACTAGCTCTTGTCGCAGCTGTCACTTGGTCAACTGGCACAAGTCCGCTAGGGCTCAAGCCAACTTCTATAGGCTCACAGAAGAAGCTTTATCAATGATGGACGAAATCTAACTCAAAGGAGACTAGTCTAATTGCAGAAGGAAACTGAAAACCAATAAAGAATGGAAATCCTAGGAAACCCTAATTTGACTAGCTAGACCCTAACTATGCAAAACTGTGAATGATACAACTACCAATAATGCCATTACTTGCAGTGGACTGAAATACATGCATCTAAGCTACTTGCATCTGAAAAATCATGTTTTGGTACTTTTTCATTAAGTGGTTGGATTTATTGTGATGATGCTTTTGATTAGGGTTTGGTTGTGCAGGAGCGGTTGGAATGGAAGGAAAGCATGGGCAAGGTCAGGATGGCTAAGGGAGGTCCCAGAGGGTCTCCAACATCATTCCACAGAAGCCTACCACGTTCGGATGCTCAGCAACCGAGTTTGCAAGTTTCTACAGGAAGTCTGCAGGGGATCCTATAAAAAACTCAGGAATTTCTACAGGAAGGTCTGCAATTCTTCTACAGGATGTTCTGAAATGGGATGTTTGAGGATGTATGGTTGATGGAAGATGCATGGATGGTTATGGAGGTAGGATGGGGGTCTGAAGTGACCCAGGAACTGATGGATGGAGTGGTGAGGTGATGTGGAAAGCTGACTTGGCTTGAAGGTGGTTGAGACAACAATGGGGAAGAAGGTAAGGTTACTTGGCAAAAGAGAAGATGGGAGATGAGGGAACAGACTTGGTGATGGAGGAGCTGATATGAACGAGGCTCAAATGAACAAGGAGGTGATGAAGATGCCCTGCATAGTGGTTATTTGATCAAACCAACTACATCTTGCATGCAATCGAAATATCATGTGATCTATCTAACAAGTTAATGAAATCGGTGGACAACAACCTTATTCATGAAAAGAATCACGTAGAACTTGTGAACAAAACATTATCAAAGAGATATAAACGCATGAATAACTCCTACCAATCTATCTTAAACATAAGAAACTACTTTAACCATCAAAAGCAACCTAAGTAACACAGCATGAATTAAATCTAAAGAGCAGATTTTTTTCTCAAGAACGCAGCGAACACACATAAAGAGAAACAAGGGAGGTACTGGGCTCTTGAGATGGGCCCAACCCCAAGAGCTACAGCCTCCCATGAAAGATTTAGAGCTGGTGCAAAGCTGGATCCATCTTTATTAATCAAGAAATGAAAAGTACATCAAAACTGTCCACAAGGAGAACTTGAACATGAGCTGAAAGCAAAGCTAATCTATTGCATAAAAATCGAACTACAAACTAGCTAACTAATGGCTAAAACAAAATGACTAACTAGCTACAAAATGACTAACCACTAGTTAACCCAAATGAGGCCCTAAGCCTTCTTATTTATACAATTTGAGGACCCAACAGTCCTCCTAAAATTTAGGGACTTGGCTGCCCAAGACTTGTAGTTAACAGCAGTCCTACTTGACTTGCTTGGCTACCCTTGTGCTCATTGATTTGGTGGCCTTTGAACTCCGAGATGATGGTGGAGAATTCGAGGTAAGGGCCCATAAATGAGGGGGACACCTTCCTACAAATCCTCTAGCTTGTTCTCCCACGAATTTGGCTGCCAAGTGCTCATTAAGACCTTCAATTTTGTCTCCAAGTTGACCAAAAAGGCTACACAAAGCACCCATTAGACTTGTTGGCATAATGACTAACCAAATTCACTCTATTAACATAAAAATAATCAAAAACATGCAATAAACAAATGAGAATGGTGGACTAAGCCAAATTAGGAGGTTGAATGAGCCCAAATAATTGTACATTTTTGGGGCTCATCATAGGGCTCCATATCATTTATTCCAACCTGACTCCTAGGACTAGTAACTCAACCCATGACTACTTATTGTGAAGATAAATCCCCTCTGTCAACGAAGGCGATCTCTCTAGCCCAATGAGTGGGTCTAGCAACGAACTGAACAAATTAATGTATACTTTCCTAGCTTATGTTTAAAAATGTAGAGAGAGAGAAACCTACCTTGCTCTGATGCTAATTGCTCAATATTTTGGTGATGACTTCGATCCCTTAGCTTCCAGGCTCGCTCCTTGTTTGTTCCTTAAGTCTGAGTACTTGCAAAAGAGATCAAAGGACAATACAAGATATAATAGAGTAAATAACATATATCAAATATAAACTACTTGATAGATCAAGGAGTATCAAGCTAAATGCATGAATATTTAAACATTTATGGAAAGTGAACATCATATGTATATATTAATGAATAAAAAAGGGAAGCATACAACCATTTCCTTGATGTTGGAGACCACTTTTTGGTGGATGTCCAAGTCCAAGCCAAGACTCTCCAAACACTCCTTCTCCAAGTTAGATGGGCAAAATTTAGGCATAATCTCAGCATAGAAATGTAGGTAATCAATGACCAACCATTTGGGATGGAGGGGATTTTATTTATAGGAATGGAGAGGGAGTTAGGGATCCAAAAAAGAGGGAGGAAGGTCCACATATCAAGGGGAATGACCTTAAAGGTAGGATCAAGAGCTCCAAATGGGAGAGCTCAACCATATCTCTACTCAACAACATCCAACTCGTTATTTCTCGAAGTTTCCAGCATATGAAGCTTCTCCTCCATTTTGGGAAAACATGTTAGAAGAGGTTCGACATGAGATTTTGTCTAAAAACTTATGCTGGAAGCACTAGGTAAAATAATTGTAACCTTCCATCAACATGTGAAAGCAGTGGAGCAAAGATCACTGGTACCAAAATTTAGGGTTTTAGTCAACCTTCTCTAGAATTGACTCTAGGCATTTTTTCTTCCATTATTCAGGGATGTTTCAGTATGTGTTTCATGATGAATACACTTCATAATTCTCAACATTTTGGCACTTTAGGATGTGGAATAGCAAGTGAACAAGAGGTGTGAAAAGATACTATGTAACAGATGCCCCCTAAAGCATGAAGGAAGAACATGGAGTGATGGGTGAAATGCTTTACAAGACAAGGAAAGTATGGGAAAAACACTGTTAGGAGACCTGCAAATCAAGCATATACATAAACATATATGGCATCTCTGATATAAACATTCCTAATGATACATGAATAGAAATCTAATAATACATTAATCCATGACATGGGTGCAACCATCTGAATAGAAGGGATTATTTGCATGGATCCACGATATGGACACAACCATCCGTATAATGATGTGTACAATCATGAATAACTCACAACTCCACACAAACTGGATTTTATCAAATGGAACCCGAGGTGTTGAGATCTGTCTCGATTCGATCAATGTATGAATTCTAGCATGAAAATAGATGTGCTGAAGTCAAACATGATAGAAAACCACCTGATTACCAGTCAATGATGTAAATTGTTAATAGGAATGAGAGAAACCACCAATAATGACAATGTCTCTCAAGGTACAATCAACACAATCCATGAGTGTGAATAATGAAGCTGAAGTCAAACACCCGTAGAATCATTCGATCGAAGGCCAATGATGTAAACCTGTCATTGAATGTGAAGAACTTGCCATTGAGGCATGCAAGCTCCAAGGTACTGGAAGGGAGTTTCTAGATCATCTTCCTAGATAATGAGCTGAAGTCGACAGGAAGCGATCCATTGAAGGAGGGCCATAATGTATCCCACATCATCGACACAAAACAAAGGATATAGTAGAGTAGGTAAGTTTGATTCAGGACTATGGTAGAAAGGCCAGACATTGTATAAGCGATAAAAACTGCATATAGGACTTCTCCTGAACATATCGGCGACATGACTTTGGAGTTTGGGAGCATTTGACTCAACATAGGGTTATAGGTCATCATGACAAACAAGTATAACTAGATGAGATGCAAAATGGATTTCCCAAACCCAGGAAGGAAAGTGACTAAGTGAGGATATCCCAAACCAGATATGAGCAACATATAAGTGTCATATTCAAGAGAAAAATGCTTCCTTTACACAAAATACAAGAGATGTTCGCTTTTAATTTTCCTCCACTATTTCTAGTGAGTACCCCATTATTTTTCAGTTGTAAGCTTGAAGGGGATGGCATATTATTTCCATATAAGTTCATCCTTTGGATGAATCCATCCTAGTAAGTTTAACGAGTCCTAGGAAGGAGAACTCGGTCTCGTCATGGTGACAAGTCCTGCGTTGTTTAAGTTTTACGAGTCTGACGAAGGTGCAACCTGCCATTTTTTTCATGTTTAGAGAGTTTGAAAAAGAGGCGAAAAATAAAAATCCAAAGGTCCCTTTTCATAAATCATCTCTTAAATCCGAAAAGGTAGAAAAAAATATCGAAGAGAACCTCTTAAACATGTTCCACTAAGGTATTCCTTTTTCATGCAATAGTCTATCTCAGTCTGGGAAAGGGTTAAACTTATACCGAGTAGACGTCATTTCATTTACTTTGACGAGTTTGAAATGAAAAACAATCAACGATATTTTCATGTTTCGAGAGTCAAAAAAGATCTTAAAGATGACTCTAGGGGGTCACTTTTTCAGTCATAATTAATCATCGTCACCATGTTCCATGAACTGTCACTGCACAAGTGAAACACACATTACAAATTTCGAGGAAAATATTAAAATATAAGTGAAATATGTCGTAATTTGGTAAAAATGTCATTTAAAAACTTATAAAATCTCAAAAAAGTAAATATTTTTACCATTTTACCATTTTGCAAATCAAAGAGAATTTTTACACTCTTTTACCTTGACCTTTAGGCAAGGAGTACGATCAATCTCGGACACCATTCATCAAGACGTTTGTTGTAGGTTAGAGATCTGTCCTTTCCCTTCAATTTGGTTGTAATTTCATGCATTTTAATCCATATATTAGGATGTAAGGCGAGCTTATTAAAAATTCATGTCGAGGGTGACCAATGCAGGTTTTACCCATTAGACCCATGCTACTCACCCTACGGCCAATTGTGGTAGCACATTGGAAGCATGAAAAATATATAGACAAACGCGTTGGTGCAAAGTTTCAAATTTTTTGGAGTATCCTCCACTTTAATGATTTATTTCTAGATTTGTTTCCATAGAAACTCATGAAATGCTGTTTTATGGATGTTTTACAGGTTAATCAACCAAAAATGGTGATCGAATGGAAAGAAAGAGGACACAAAGCTGAAGACCATCAAGTAACCTAGGACCCAAATTGCATTGCTACCCTTTGAGACTGTGGGTTACTGAAATTATTCCGGATTCCTGGGATTAGGAGCCAGGTAGAGTTACTACAAAATTTTATTGGTTGGTGGGATGTAGATCGTCAACTGTTCATTATTGGGGACCAAGAACTTGAAATTGATGTTGCAGACATTTATTTCATTACTGGTTTGTCCAGAAAGGGAAACAAATTGAGTTGTCCGGTTCTCGTACTAGAGGGGAGAGCACAAATATGTTGATTGCGAGACATTGTCCAGGCACTCAAAAAACTTAGAGTGGGAAGATAGATATAAATACCATCACTAATCTCCCACTACGAACAATCCTTCATACTATGGCCCGAATAGCTAGGGCTTAGGCTTTGCATGAAGCAACAAAGTCTCATTTCTAGTACACCATTGATTGTCTAAGTCCTACAATTTTCAACGGGTGTGAGGATTGTTAGTCAATATGAAGAGCCAACTCATGAAGTGCAAGTCAAGAGAGTTGAAATAGTTTAGCTATGGATCCATCCTGGTGATGTTCTTCTTGGAACATGTGCCATTGTTTCGATATTAGTGGATAGAAGTGGATGCACTAGTGCCCAGAGATCCACGGTTGATGAGGTGGGGTGAGATGATGTCTCGACAAGGAGGTGGTCAACATATTTCATTTCCCCCAACTTTTTGTAGATGGCTACGACAACAACTAATCATGGTAGATGATTGGGCATACATTGGCATGGATTTCCGAGGAGATTGTGACCTTCCAATTCCACTAGGCGCATAGTGGACTAATGTAGGTAAACCAATTTTTAAAAGTTTTTGATTTTACTATTATTATTATTATTTATATGTGTGTTGATTTGATTTGGACTAGAGAGACCTCCAGGGGTTTCTCCAATAGCCAGGCAAGTGGCATGCCAGATAGAGGATGCTCCTTATGAGGAGGGAGCAAACCCAATTGTTGAGGTGGAACGCAACCTGGAAGTCCTAACAAGGGGCATTCTAGAATATGCATCAATTGATGAGGTGCCACTACGATATCAGAGGCATACTATAGGGGTACCCACCAGACTGCATCGATTATTGAAATGAGTCATTAGAGTTGTGTCATGCTACCATGAGCACCATGTGGGCAGATAGCTATCTCTAGTCTTTATTTTCCACACTTATGTAGGCTTGAGAAGCCATGTGTCTCAGAACACAATTTTTGACATTTTGATGTAATAAACTTTTTACAAGCACTATATATATATATATATATATATATATATATATATATATCTATATATATATATATATATATATATATATATATATATATATAGATATATATATACATATACATACATACATGTTTTCCTATTATGTTCACTATGTGATGGTTTTTTGTTCATATATCATAGAATGTCTATCTAATACATAATTAGCCAATGTATATGTTAATGTGTTCAAATGTCTCAGAATATGTTGATAAGTGATATAATCAAAGTCTCATTCCAAAAGATGAACTCGCAAATACATTCTCAAAATATGAGGGTTTCTAACTGAATATTGTATATTAAGTTGTAGTACAATGAGTTGTGAATCAATATTAATGAATAACTCTCTAATGCCAAGGGCAATGGAATCTGACAAAAGCTTGATAATCGCACTATATTGGGCAATGTTATTAGTAGTACGACCTAAACATATGCCTTTTAAATTCACTAACTGATCGTTAGGGTCATAAATTTCCCATGCGGTAGAAGATAAATTCTGTGTACTATGACAAGCTCCATCAACAAAACCGACGTAAAGATTTGATGACATCTGCAAACCAAGTAAAACACATGGTAAGTAGAGGAAAACATGTTTACAAAAGAAAAAAAACACACCAAAACCAAACTGCACACTAATGAATAACACACTAATGTACAAAGTATTTACACAAAATCACACATAATACTTATTGAGGTAAAGCCCGTTTCGGGGCTTAGCCCACTGATTTCCTTTATAGTCTACCAACTCATAGGCACCTTTCTGTAATACTCATTTAACAATGTAAGGCCCATGCCACATTGGCTTGAATTTCCCAACTCCCAATTTATCATTGGCTTGATCATATAACAAGGCCAAGTCACCTTTAGCAAAAACACATGGAGTAATAGTTTTATTGTATTGTGCTTTAACTTGTTTATTTTGAGCTTCAATTACTAATGCAATAATACGACAAGTTTCATCAAGCCTTTCGAGGTAAATTAATTGTTTCTCCTCTGGTGAAGTTCTAGGGAGTAATTTGACAGCTAGCTGTAATGAAGGAATATCGCATTCAATCGGAAGGGTTACCTCTAGACCATACACCGATTGAAAGTTTGTGAATCTAGTTGTTGTCTTAGCTTTGGTTCGGTATACCCATAGATCTGAAAATAACATAATGTTCCAATTTCGTTTATGCATCCCAACAATACATTGAAGCATTGTAACCAAGACTTTGTTGACTGCCTCAACTTGGTTGTTGGCCTGTGGATAGTAAGGAGTTGAGTTGTCATGATGCTTACCCAATTGAGTAGTAAGCTCTGTCATCATAGAATTTGGAAAATGAGAGCCATGGTCCGTGACGATGGATTAAGGGACACATAATCGAGCAATGACATGATTAAAAAGGAATTGGGTCATAGTTTTACCTTTGAAATCATATATAGACATTACCTCAACCCATTTAGTGAAATAATCGATGACGATGATGATATAACCATTCCACCTGGCCAAGTGAGGATTACATGTCATGAAATCAATACCCCATTTGGTAAAGGGTATGATGTTAATAACTGGGTGCAAGGGTGTGGGTGGGGCACACTATTTGTAGTTATGAATCTAGCAAGAATGACATTTTTGGACAGCTAAAATGCAATCTTTGAAGATGGAAGGGTAGCAAGAATCGACGTGCAGGATTTTTTGAGTCGTAGCATATCCAAACATGTGACCGCCACAGGCCCCAGAGTGATAGTCATTTAAGACTCTCTCAGCTTCTTGAAGTGTTAAACATTGATGAAGGATGGAATCAACACCAACATGGTAAAAGATATTCCCAATAATTTGATAAGGTTGGGACTGATGTTGGATGTGTTGAAGTTCATAGTTGGATAACTCCAGCCGAAAGGTTTGGGTCTGGAGATAGGTAATGATATATACATACCATGGATCGACAATATTGATGACGAATAGAGTTTCATCAGGAATCAACTCATCAGATGCAATGGACCTAGTTACAGAAGGAAGGTCACAAATTAACTCGGTGAAAACCAATGATTTCTTCGATTTAGATTTAACAAATTACAAATATAATTCTTTCAAGATAACAATCCATTTAAAATACTTTTCCCCCAGCAATTGACGAGTCAAAATGTATGTCATGGAGTTGTAGTTAGAAATCACAATAGTTTTTGGCAAGAGAATATAGTGCTGAAAACGTTGAAGAATGTGAACAACTACTAAATCCAGTTTATTGACATGGGAATATCGAGTTTTAGCATAAAAATATTTCAAATTAAGTAATAAATCATGTGTTCGTCTCCATCGTCATTATCCTGAACAAGTACCATAGCAATAGTACTATCGATGACGACCAAGTACAAGAAATAATCGGGGTGATACTTTGGGGGATGCAGTAAAGGAGCACTAATGAGGGAATTATTCAAGGAATCAAAGGATTTTTGAACGAATTCATCCCAAATGAATGGGATCCCTTTCTTTAATAAGCAAGTAAATCCCTTGGAAAGTTCAACATAATTCGAGACAAAATGACGAAGGAAATTCACTTTCCCTTGTAAAATTTGTAATTGATGTAAAGAAGATGGAGGGGGAAATTCATGATGGCCTCCACCTTAAGGGGATTGATCTAGATGCTTTACTTGGATACGACAAACCCTAAGAGACAACCAGATTCGATGCAAAAGACACACTTATGAGAATTCAAATGATTATTGTAGTGTCAACAACGAAGAAATATCTCTCGAAGCTGATCAGGGTGGTCATGATGCTTAGAAGAATCCATTGGTAATTCATCGAGATAAGGTTGAACGATATTCTTAATATCATGAAAGACATAAGACATCTCTCATTGGAAGGTAGCACCAACATTCTTCAGACTGAAAGGGATTTTTTTGTAAGCAAAGGTTCCCCAAAGAATGAAAGAAATTTTATGTTGATCGATGGGGAGAATGTTAATATGGTTGTATCTAGAAAAATGGTCCATTAAGGAAAAAATCTCTTTCCTGGCACATTCGTCAATGATTTGATCTATAAAGGAAGTTGAATAATTATCTTTAGGACATACCTGATTGATATCACGATAGTCAACACAAATGCGTATAGTTCATTATTTCTTAGTCACAACAATAATATTTGAGACCTAATCTGTCAATGGAATAGGATAAATGAAACCAAATTTAAGAAGTTTTTCAACTTCTCCCTTTATGGCAGTTGCCTTTCTAGGGTGCATGGGACAAATATGCTGACGAACAAGATTCACATTCGGGTAAGTAGGTATCTCGTGCACTACTATACTTGGATCTATGCCATGAATCTCTTCATACAACCAAACAAAGACATCATGAAACTCTTTGAAGAGGGTGGTATAAATCTTGATCTCATCTGGAGAACAAGAAAACCCAATATGGATATTTTTGACAATCCCTAGTTTGGTAGAGATGTCGATGGGAATTGCAGCTGAAATGTTCCCCATGTTTCCTTCGGACAACACTTCGTGAACCAACATAAGTGTTTGAAGTGGATGAGTCATTGCATTGAAAATAAAGGTTTCTAAACAAGAAGAAATATCACCAAGGCTTTGGAGAAATGAGGAATGATGATGGGCATCATTCCATGGAGTTTCCTCAAGAGACATAAATTCTGTGATACTCTTGTCAGTCAGAAATATCTCATTCAAAGGATCCAGAGAATGCCAAGAACCAAGCTTGGGAGATTGTGAATATGCGTCTAGACTCATACTGAAATGATCATGAGTTTTAGAAGTTGCCGGAAAAGCCAAAACGACAACTTGATATGCTTGCTCTACGGGGATAAGCGACATAACATCGCCAAAATTTTCATTTTGATGAGGACAGGGAATGACCCATGGATCGTGACAAGTCAATACCATGTTAATTGAAGCGACACTCATAGGTGGAAGGGAAAAAGTTACCATAAGGGAAGAGACTTTGAAAATACCCGCGCCAACACTCTCATAAGGAATATAAGTATTCCCAACATATGGCACATTACCATTTGAGGAGTTGGAGGAGAAAAAAATGAGTTGATCAAAAATGACTATTTTCCCTTGGGGAGGAAAATAGAGCACACAAATAGAGTGTAAACCACACAAAACATTGCATGGGTCCAAGTACGACCAAGTAGAAGATTATAATTCAAATTGGCATCAACAAATTCTAATTCCAGGTTAACGGTTTTTCCTTCCAATTGAAATGGAAAGTCATTGAGCATACCATATGGACGAGAGCCTCTACCATCAAATGCTTCCAAGGTATTGGGGGACTGGTTGAGAGGTGGAGAGGAAATATTTTTCCAACTTGGAAGGGACATGATGCAAGTAGAAGAACCCTCATCACTAACAGTGCAATGAATAGCCTTCCCCTTGATAATTACTTGTATCAAAAAGGAAAGTTGATGTGGGGGACGAGGAACATGGTTTTCTAGGTCAAAATTAATCAGATTCAAATCTGTAGGATCAATCCCTCCTATGGAGGATAGTAATGCTTTCCTTTGCGATTGACAAGTTTGGAGGACTTCCAAAGCTAACATCACCGAAGGTGCTTGAGCTAAATCTTCCACAATATTATAATGTTGAGCAGCTTGTGCATTCAGATTATATAATGACTTCCAAAGAACACCTTTGGGAGGTCGTTGGATAATGGAATCATTACTAAGTCGTTCGATATGAAGAGGACTAGAGCTGAGTGGAGTGGAGGTAGAAGGCTTATTAGTGGAATAATTTTCCGCAATCGGTTTGGTATGAGTATGATAATATTTTTATCGAGTAGCAATAGATACAGGTGTTGTTTCACTCATAAAAAAATGAGTGCCTAGATATGTAGAGGATCAAGGTTGATCTACCAGTGAAGTACGTTGTGTTAGAAGGAGTTCTTTCAACACAGCCGGTGTCCCTAGGGTGCCTTTTAATAGATGACTAACCTCATCACAGCGGGGACAATCCTTGGTATAATGATATTGATCACATATAAGACAGGGATATTTCATCTTGCATTTGGATGCATCATCAACATATGGTTTAGGAGGATCTTGTTTTGGGGTATCAGATTTAGCCTTACCTTTACCCTTCTTTTTTCCTTTCGAGGCTTTGTCTGCTGTGGTAGATTGGACAACATTCACCTCAGAAGTTTTACTAGGATTTTTGGGAGTATTTGAAGGAGGAGAAGGCACAGTAGCCAGAGCATATTTTTGATTTGTAGAAGCAAAAGAATCATTACTAGAAGTTTGAGTCACTAACACAATAATACCATCAACTGGTAGTGTCTTTGCAAGTTTAGAAGATGCCGAATCAGTTGAAGGTCATAGAGCATCAAGTAAGAGATCATAAAGCATGCCAGATTGCGAATATACCAAATCTAGATACTGAGCAAGGGTGATGGATTTTTCTTGAGTCACACAACTACCCATAGCTATGTCTTTGGTGATTTGATTAACGAATTAATTAGTAAACCATTTAGTTAAAATTTCATCAGGGATTTTGAACTTAATAAGGTGACGGTGACATCTCCATTCATGGATGTGATCGAAGATGTGGGTAGCAGTGTTCCATTTCAAAGATGTTAGGAGATGGGTACCAGTTTCATACTGAATTGGTAGCCGGAAGTGAGTAATAAAAGCCACAACCAAATTTTTGAAATGTTGAAAGGTAGCTTGAGGTAACTCGATGTACCATTTGGTGGCAACACCCATTAGGGTTCACTGGAAAATATGCAATCGAATGGAATTGTCAACCCAAGAGTTGGATGAACACCATAAATGGTAGATCATGACATGAGCTTGGGGGTCTTCTCCAGACTTCACTTATAATTTTGGACAATTGATAGGAATTTCGGTAGGAATCAAAGGCCAACTCAGTGAATGAGGTATTGGGTTGTTTGTGAGCCTCGACACATTCGCTAACTCCAAAGTAGCTAAAAGTGGAAATTGAGGATTAAAAGGCATGAAAGGCCTTTGATAAGGTCTAGATTAAGGATTCCAACCATGTTGGTACTGATTTCACCCCCATAGTGGCGATTTTGACCATAGGGATTTTGATATTGCACCCACTGGGAGGAATTTTTACCATACAAAGGTTAAGTGTGTCCCCACAGAGGTGGGTTCTGACGTGGAAAAGTTTGATAGTGACCTGACATATGCTGTTGAGAACCATAAGAGGGATAGACAACCTTTGAGAAGTATTGAGCATAGGGTTGCTAACGCAACGGTTGAACTTGCTGATACAATGATTGACCTTACTGTTGCAATGGTTGACCCTGTTGATACAAGGATTGACCTTGTTGCTACAATGGTTGACCTTGGTGCTACAATGGTTGACCTTGGTACTACAATGGTTGACCTTGCTGCTGCAATAGTTGCCCTTGCTACTGCAATGGTTGTTGATAAGACCCTTGCTACATGTAAGGTCCTTGTTGTACAAAAGGTCCTTGTTTTTGATAGGTTCCTTGTGGAATTTGATAGGTTCCTTGTTGATATTGATAGGTTCCTTACTGCTGCAATGGTACTTGCTACAAAGGATTACCAACTCCTAAAGGATAAGTTCCATAAGAATATTGAAACTGACCAGATGACCCAAATGAGGGATTAGGACCAGACTGCATTTGGGATCCTGCTTGTTGATTGAAAGGTGGATTTTGAGGTTGTTGTGAACCATAAGGAGGGTATGGCTGTTGGTAAGGTATTTGAGCCGAAAGAGGCTACTGATAAGGAATTTGACCAGATCCAGAAGGAATACTACCAATAGTTTGACTTGCTCCCATAACGTGAGTTTTGGATCCACTCACATAGGTCCCAATAGAAACAGGGGGTACTTATGGATGAGGTGATTGCCCCCCATGTGGTGGGATAGGGGGTGGTACATATTTTCCACTCAATGGAGGAGGTGTAACCAGTATAGAGGTCGAAAGGGGAGTTGAAGAACCTATAGGGACGTTAACTGTCCCAACCGTGACTGTAGGTTGAAAAGGAATCGAACAAACCATAGTTTGAACAAGAATTTGGGAAGCCACGTTCGAAACGAACAAGCCAAAGGTAGGCATAACACCAGATGATCACATCAGATGATGATAAAGTGAAGAAGCACTTGGTGTACTTGAAACTAAATGATCAAGAGAGGTATAACCTAACAGGAATAATGGTTCACTACTTTCAGGTGGTGGAGTTGGTCCACTCCCCATATGAGGAGAGGACACATATGGAAAACCTTTAGGTGGAAAGTGATATTCAGATTCATCACCAAGACCCGAAGTATGAGTGTTTGAGACTTCCATAGGAGGATATTGAGGAGAGGTTTGAATATCACCTTCTGATACCATGGGTGGAAACAGTTGGTGTGGAGGAATCCACGATGATCAAGGAGAAAGTTCCAAAGGTAAGTCGGGATTATCAAATGGAATATATGGGCATTGAAGATATATTATCAAAGGATCATAAAGCGGATTCAGGGGGGGACAACAAAAACTATTGAGGAACCTTGGGACTTTCTGAGTCAGATTCCTAATATGATGACAACAACTCTCAAGGTGGAGGATGAGAAGTAAGGGGTTCAATACTCAGGACAATTCCAAGTTCAAATCCTTGACTTTCAAGTGACTCTGGAATCTCAGGGTGGACTGCTTATGGTGACCCTTCAGTCTCATATTATGAAGGGAATATGTGAGGTGAACTCGGTGGTTCTGCCATGATGAACTTTTCTCAAAAACAAAAGGAGAGGAGGTGATTTATTTGAGCTTCAATTAAAATTTACCATTAATAAGGCATAATGAGGCCAAGGAGAATTGCATGGGTAAGACATGTTATTGTGGGCAGTAAATTTTAGAACTTAAAAACAAAAAGTAAATAAAAAAGGGTAATCTAGGCAAGAGGGTTTACCAAGTATCCGTGACACTAGGGGAATTTTTAGGTCTAAAATGGCCTCCAAAGGAAATTATAAAATAATAGTGGAAATGATAAAATAATATTACATTACATCATCAAATTTTAGAAGGAAAAAAAGAAAAAAACTATTTTTTCAACTTGTATTTTCAACTTATCTCCCTATGGGTTTACTCAAATTTCGAGTGACAACAGTCGTTGGATGTAAAATTTGATTTCTCGTCCAAGGAGTACCCATGTTGCATACTTTTGATGGACCTTACTACATGAAAAAACTTGATTGCAATCATGTTTTTCATATATTTCTCATTTTTTGTGTATTACAGTCCATCAAAAGTATGCAACATGGGTACTCCTTGGATGAGCAATTAAATTTTGCATCCAACAAGTTATCCCACTCGAAATTTGAGTAAAACCTTAGGGAGATAAGTTCAAAATACAAGTTGAAAAAGTAGTTTTATTATTTTATTATTTTTTAATCTTTTTACCTTTTTATTCCAAAAATGGTGAATCATCCCCCATGGTTGAAATCATCATCTTGAGTCCTATTGGTTCTTATAAAGTTTATTTTGGTTGTACAGTTTTCTTAGGAGGCCCATTTTAGACCTCAAAATCCCCCTGATGAGCGCAATATACACCTTAGCTAAAACCAAGGACTTAATGTAGGGCGACCAATCTCCCCAAATGTTATGTTCATTGTATCATTTTTACAAGGTGGTTGACTCGGTTACCTGTGGCTAAAGGATAGAAACCTAGTGGGGTATCCCAATATATACGTGACGGTACGAGGAGCATAAGTCTGTGTTAGCGTTGTATAATGCATAACTGTTCGATGAGAGTGTTCCCATATACTTGCGATATGTGGAGCACCTTTGATATACCCAAGAGTACTAAAGAACGATCCTATATACTTCCGTACATGGAACAAGATTTCACCCGCGAGATACAATGCTGGCAGATAACAACAACTTTTAGATTTATAGACACTGGAACACATCTCTAGCCTAGACCTCTAATGTTTGCATTATGTTCCAAATACTCCTTAGGTTAATTGATTAAATTTTAAAAATTATCTTGAATTATGTTTCAATTTTGGGCTCAAAAAAATGTCACTTGAATCCCTAAGATGCAACTATATGAGAAAAAGAAAACTTTCCACTTCGATGAAAGCTAGACTAATCAAGGGAAGAAATTTCAATTAATAATGCATCAAACACCATTCCTTCCACTAAATTTCACTTCGCTTTCCAAATGCAATGCTCAAAAGAGAAAAGTGATCTTCACTTTTCACTATCCTAAATGCAACTTTTTCGAAAGAAAAATGATCTTCCATTTTACTAAGATGCACTTATATAAGATTTTTGAATGCTCTAATGCAACTAAAGAATCAAATAAAGCAAAATTAAAATTTGATTCAAATTCTCTAATGCAACTAATGCATCAACCAAAGCAACACCAAATCAATTCAAAAGTACCTAAGTGAAAATAACTTTCACTTTCTCCTTTTGAACAAATAAACAATGCACACTTTCATCTTGAAAATCAAAACAATGTAATCTATGCATGATTAAAAACAAAGATGGTTTCCAAATGCAAATGACCTAATGCAACTTGAAAAGCGAATTTGTGAAAGGCAAGCTAAAATAAATGCAAACTGATGTTTTAAATGATTTCCATAGAAAACAAGACTCAATCAATCAACAAACTGGTATTTTAGTGACACAACAAGCAACACGTGATGAATAATTGACCTAGAAACCCTAGAACTCAATCAAATTCTCACTTCAAGCACTTCAAACCCAAAGAGACTAATTTTATAATTAAACAAGACTATCAGACAAAAACATTGGCAAATCTAGACTTAGAGGACAGGAAAATACCTTCAGAGGCTAGGATACACTAGATCCTAGGGTAGAAACCATAACTTCTCTCAAATTTCTGAGATCAACGTGAATGTCATAGCCAAAAACCGCAATATAAACCTTAGCTGAAACCAAGGACTTAATGTAGGGTGACCAATCTCCTCGAATCTTGTGTTCATTGTATCATGTTTACAAGGTGGTTGACTCGGTTACCTATGACTAAAGGATAGAAACCTAGTGGGGTATCCCAATATATACGTGATGGTACGAGGAGCATTAGTCTATGTTAGCGCTGTCTAATGCATAACCATCGATGAGAGTGTTCCCATATACTTGCCATATGTGGAGTGCCTCTGATATACCCAAGAGTACTTAAGAACGATCCTATATACTTCGATACATGGAACAAGATTTCACCCGCGGGATACAATGCTGGTAGATAACGACAATTGCTAGGTTTATAGACATTGGAACACGTCTCTAGTCTAGAGCTCTAATGTTTGCATTAAGTTCCAAATGCTCCTTAGGTTAATTGATTAAATTTTAACAATTATTTTGAATTATGTTTCAATTTTGGGCTCAAAAAAATGTCACCTGAATCCCTAAGATGCAACTATATGAGAAAAAGAAAACTTTCCACTTCGATGAAAGCTAGACTAATCAAGGGAAGAAATTTCAATCAATAATGCATCAAACACCATTCCTTCACTAAATTTCACTTCGCTTTCCAAATGCAATGCTCAAAAGAAAAAATTATCTTCACTTTTCACTATCCTAAATGCAAATTTTTCGAAAGAAAAATGATCTTCACTTTTACTAAGATGCACTTATATAAATAATGGTTTTTCTCTGATTTTTGAATGCTCTAATGCAACTAAAGAATCAAATAAAGCAAAATTAAAATTTGATTCAAATTCTCTAATGCAACTAATGCATCAACCAAAGCAACACCAAATCCAATTCAAAAGTACCTAAATGAAAATAACTTTCACTTTTCCTTTTGAACAAATAAACAATGCACAGTTTCATCTTAAAAATCAAAACAATGTAATCTATGCATGATTAAAAACAAAGATTATTTCCAAATGCAAATGACCTAATGCAACTTGAAAAGCAAATTTGTGAAAGAAAAGCTAAAATAAATGAAAACTGATGTTTTAAATGATTTCCATAGAAAATAAGGCTCAATCAATCAACAAATTGGTATCTCAGTGACACAACAAGAAACAAGTGATGAATAATTGACCTAGAAACCCTAGAACTTAATCAAATTCTCACTTCAAGCACTTCAAACCCAAAGAGACTAATTTTCTAATTAAACAAGACTATCAGACAAAAACATTGGAAAATCCAGGCTTAGAGGACAGGAAAATACCTTCAGAGGTTAGGACACACTAGATCCTAGGGTAGAAACCTTAACTTCTCTAAAATTTCTGAGATCAACGTGAATGCCATAGCCAAAAACTTGCTAAAAGTGGATTCAGTGCGATTGTTTCAAGTAAAAAGGGTTAGTAGTGCAATTGTTCAGGTAAAAAATGCATTGGGTGAGAAAGTTGGGAAAAAATAAAAATAATTTCAACAAGGAGTCTAGACCTAATACTTTAAAGCAGTGATCATTCAACATGCAGATCTATACAAACCCAGTCTAACTGATAATTCAATGGTTTGTCATAGTAATCAAAATACCAAATCAAGGAAAGAGATTGAAGAGGCTATAACTTCCCCAGTGGAGTCGCCATTTTGTTGATGATAAAGCGAAGATAAATCGCCTCTATGGACAGAGGCGATCTATCTAGCCCAATGAGTGGGTCTAGCAACAAAATGAACAAAATAATGTAGACTTTCCTATATTATGTTTAAAAATGCAGAGAGAGAGAGAGAAACCTACCTCACTCTGATGCTAATTGCTCAATCCTTTGGTGATGACTTCAATCCCTTAGCTTCTAGGCTCAAACCTTGCTTGTTCCTTACATCCGAGTACCTACAAAAGAGATCAAATGACAATACAAGATACAAGAGCATACATATATCAAACTTAAACTACTTGATAGATCAAGAAGTATCAAGCTAAATGCATGAATATTTAGACATTTATGGAAAGTGAACATCATATGTATATATTAATGAATAAAAAAGGGAAGCATACAACCATTGCCTTGATATTGAAGACCTCCTTTTGGTGGATGTCCAAGTCCAAGCCAAGAGTCTCCAAGAAATCCTTCTCCAAGTTAGATGGGCAACATTTAGGCATAATCTCAGCATAGCAATGCAGGAAATCAATGATCAACCATTTGGGTATGGAGGGGATTAGATTTATAGGAAGGGAGAGTGTGTTAGGGATCCATAAAAGAGGGAGGAAGATCCACATCCCAAGGGAAAGTCCCTTAAAAGTAGGATCAAGAGATCTAAATGGGATATCTCAACCATATCTCTACCACAACAACATCCATCTCCTTGTTTCTCAAAGTTTTTCAGCATACGAAGCTTCTCCTCAATTTTGAGAAAACCTGCAAGAAGAGCTTCAACAAGCAGTGGAGCAAAGAGCGTTGGTCCTGAAACTTAGGGTTTCAGTCAAACTTCTCAAGAATTGACTTAGGGCAGTTTTTCTTCCATTCTTCAGTTATGTTTTAGTATGTGTTTCATGATGAATACAATTCACAATTGTCAACATTTTGGCACTTCAGGATGTGGAACAGGAAGCAAACAAGAGGTGTGAAAAAATACTGTGTAACACTACTACTGGCCTCTAGAGAATTTGTCCAAACAAGGCTCCATGACTAGTAGCTCAACCCATAACTGTTGTCGGGCTTCCTGAGTGTTTTTCCAACCAAGGCTTCTAGGACTAGTAACTTAACCCACCAAGGGCTTACAGAGCGCTTGTCCAACCAAGGCTTCCAGGACTAGTAACTCAACCCAAGTTATTACATGGCTTCCAGAGTGTTTTTCCAACCAAGGCTTCTAGGACTAGTAACTCAAATCAAGCTGTTACAGGGCTTCTAGAGCATTTTTCCAACTAAGTATTTGAGGAACTAGTAACTCAACCCAAGCTAAGGAAACATGAGAACCAACCAAAACAAAACAATGAAAATAAATCGACAATCACCATGGTTATCCAGGAAATGGAAAGGCTAGGAAAATCCACTGTCAATTGAGGAAATCCTCCATGCTGATGACAAATCATAACCAAGAACACACATGCATGTGCCATGCATGTCAAAACTAGTGAGGAAACATACATACAACTCGGTACCTGCAAGAAAATTTGATGTAGTTGCTAATCCTGGTGCCCTCTTGTGCTTTCCTACTCTACCTTTGCCTTCTTGCACCAAGAATCCAAGTATGCCACACCCTCCAAGAGTGCTCCAATAAAAATCCAAGTCTCCAAGAGTATGAGAGAGAGAGAGAGAGAGAGAGAGAGAGAGAGAGAGAGAGAGAGAGAGAGAGAGAGAAAAGAAGAGAGCTCCAAAACTGAACTGACCTACCAACTAATCCTTAGAAGCCTTTTTATTAATGAGGCCTCTATTTTCTTCATTTTCCATTTTTTTACTTCAATTTCCTCCTCACATGCAACCTATGACCTTTCACCTTCCTTTTCTCCTAATTTCAATTATTTTCATAAATAAAATGCCAATTAATGCCTCATGCCTTTCCAAAACCTTAGCCATTGCCTATGCTAATTTCCTTAGCCATAGTAAACCGAATCAATAGCCACTAGGATTTTCCCCCCACCATTCAGCTTGTAATACATGTCCCATCACTGTGGTCTTATATATTTTTATATGGATTTTTAACCAAGGCTGTTATAGAACCCTCCCCCTTGGGGAAACACCATCCTCAGTGTTCAATGACACCTATAACCAACAAGAATATTGAAAACAAAACATACTTCCCATGGAGATTTATAACACAACTTGTTCCAATATTTACAATGACCATTACTGAAACATGACAAACATACCGTTTACTGGATCTTTATAACACAACTCAATATTGTATTTTCAATAATAAACATATATACACATACACATTTGCTTCAACTAGAAAATAATCATACTGTCTATGGGGCTTTATAAATCTAGCTCGATATAGTATTTACATTAGTACACACATATATACATATGCACATTTGATCAACAGTAAATAAAAGTATACGATACCTGTATCTGCAACAAGGTAATCAAGAGGCTCACACCTCCACCCTCAAAGTAATACCAGGATTCACTTCCTTCCCAGGAAGTCCAAAATCCACTATTAAAGTCAAAGCTACATCCAATGTCCAACACTAGAATCCAACACCACTTTTCCTCTCAATGAACAATTTTTGACTCATAGTTCTAGGGCACACTCCCAATGTGCATCTGATTCCATCTAGCAATGCTAATGACCGAAACAAATTCCTCTCCAACCTTCCCTTCTCTACTACACAGTCCCGTGGGCAATCCGGTCACCCCTTTCGTGCAGTCACTCACCATCCAAGTTCTGGTGGCACCCCATCTCGAGCAGTCCATCCCTTGGCAAGGCTTCCTCACATCGTAAGATACATAAAACAAGGCATATCCCTGCCTCAAACCATCACACCAGTCATAACATGCTCATGAAAATCAATAAACACTATTTGGTACCTTGTCCCACAATGGACCTTCTCCTAAAGTTCTTTACCAACATATTGATGCATTTTGTATTTCCTTTTTCCAACGCTTCTAATTCTTGCAGTCGATTTCAACCATCCAACTGGGCATGTTCATGCATTCCTGTACCAAGCACATAATTTCCATTAGATTCAAAATAAATTTAAATAACTTCAAATCGTACCTCATTGGTAACTCGTCAATAATTAGGGGAATTTTGAGGTCTAAAATGGGCCTCCTAAGGAAATTATAAAATAACAGTGGAAATGATAAAATAATATTAGATTACATCATCAAATTTTAGAGGGAAAAAAGTAAAAACTATTTTTTCAACTCATATTTTCAACTTATCTCCGTATGGGTTTACTTAAATTTCGAACAATAACATTCGTTGGATGCATAATTTGATTCCTCATCCAAGGAGTACCCATGTTGCATACTTTCTATAAACCTTTCTAAAAGAAAAATGAGAAATACATGAAAAACATGATTGTAATCACATTTTTTTCATGTATTTCTCATTTTTCATGTAGCAGGGTCCATCAAAAGTATGCAACATGGGTACTCCTTGGATGAGGAATACAAATTTTCATCCAATGAGTACTCCCACTCGAAATTTGAGTAAAACTTTAGGGAGATAAGTTGAAAATACGAGTTGAAAAAATAGTTTTATTATTTTATTAATTTTTCAACTTTTTACCTTTTTACTATAAAAAGGTGAATCATCCCCCATGGTTGACATCATCATCTTGAATTATATTGGTTCTTATAAATTTTGTTTTTGTTGTACATTTTTCTTATGAGACCCATTCTAGACCTCAAAATTCCCCTAATGAAGGTACACTCGCAATCCTGTTTACTTCCTCTCACAACAAGTCAAGCTAGCATCTTTTACCAAATCATCATGTATAAAAATGTCACATCTGGTTGGCTCAAAACACAAACATCATACATCAACATCATAAATCACATGTAACCATCATAAACCATAATAATAGATAAAACATAATCATCATATACCATAATCATAAATAACATGCATAATAAAACTGAAATAAAATGCTAATACTTATGTTTTCATCAATTCTTAGCTTCTACCTTTGTCTTTATTCCGTACGCACTCCAGATCCATTTCCACACCAGACAAACACCCAATTCCTTCTCCTAACCCATGTGCACATACACATAGTGTGCATCACACACATATAATCACACACTACATACAACACCATGCAATACATGCACCTACACCTGACGCACAACACATACACCTACACCTAATGTACAACACAACAAAAACACATATATAGAGTGCAACACAATGAATGCATATGTCACGATACCATGACTACACAATGCACATACATAGTACAACATGCCCACAACACAACATGTACGACATGCACTCAATCCCACATGTACACTAGTATCACATGTACAAAGCACCACCTTCACAACATGTGCACAACATCACATGTACACAACACCACCCTTACAACATGTACACAACACCACATGCACATTGCACCACTGTACAACGTGTAAACAATACCACATGTTCACAGTACCATGCACACGATAGGTGCACAACACCACATGTACATAATTCCACATGCACGACATGTACACAACACCACCTGCACACAGTACCACTTATACAACATGCACACAACACCATATGTACATAGAACCACATGTACAACATGCATGCAACACCACATGTACCTAGCACTGCATATGCAACATGTACATAACATCATTTTTACACAACACCGCATATTCAACATGCACAGAACACCATATGCACTCAACGTTTCATATACGTCATGCACATAATACAATATGTACATAGCACCACATATAAAACTTGTACATAGCACCATCTATAACCAACACTGAATATGCTACATTCACACAACACTATCTATACCATCCTGTACATAAAATTGCATAAAAAACATGTATACATGCTATATATACACAACACTACATGCGCGCAACATCACAGATTCAACATGTGCAACATATACAACATATGAATTACAGTAGTACCACACATCCCAACCACACTGCTTCTTCCAAGCAACCTACTTCCAGTGTCTTATCCATTCTTGTCCCAACATGTCGCAAGCCACACTGCTTTTCATTTCGCTGATGTATCCCTTAGTGTTACCTGTCATAACATAAACATAATATAATCACATAATATCAAATCATAACCGCATGATACTGACCTTGTAGATTTGTCAATACTACTCTTCCTACTTGATTCCTCATAAGGCCAGGAACCTCGTCATGCCAATCACTTGCATAAGCAATCATTCCTCCACAAGAATGATTCTTGAAAACCCTGTCAAATAATGACATAGATACATGGACACATACATACATATACATAAACATTAGCATAAAACAATCATGGTTCATGATGACCCTGTCAGACAATGATATACATACATACATACATACATGTATACATATAAACATCAACATAATCATGATCACAACATAATTGCCAGATATTATAAGGTCAAGGTTAAGAGAACTTCCTTTATTCATGCAAAAAATGCACGACATTGAGAACAATAGTTACCAACATAGACAAGGCATCCAACACCTCATATCCATTTACTTTACCTTTTCTGGTTACCTTTCTCATATCTGTACTGCCACTTTCCATTTACCACAGTGGACCTAGCTAGTCCAACCGACTGTCATAGTCTTAGCTTCCACTATGCTTACTCATGCACAAAGCTTCATCTCAATTGTACATTACCTTTTGGTTACAAAACAACTCTCCCCAAGCTTCATTAACTTTCCTCTTTCACAAACAATTCCCAAGACTCAAAACATAAAAGGAAATACTAAGAAACAACCAAGAATAAAACCATGAAAACCAATAACAACACGACACCATAATAAAGTGGCATATCTATGCACCAGACACACACAAAATCGCAAATCAAGCACAAAAATCGTAAAATACCAAAAGCAAAAGACTAACCACAGACACCATGACTCAATCCCCATGGTTCCCAAGGAAATCTCAACCAAAGCCTTCTTCAAAATTTCATGGCAATTTCTTTGCCATGCAATCCCCTACATCATACCGGCATAAAAACATAACTGTTAGTGCATAAATAAATATAACCATACACTAGATACCTTATCTTGTTGTACCAAACACATTTCCTTGTAGTTGAACATGTCCACACCATCTCTCAAGGGACTCCAATTCCCTTGACAAATCCACATGTAACTAGAGACTAACTAATATCCCTGCCAAGTAAATGTTCATGAATCTAGTACATATCCACATAATGTCAAATAAAATCAAGGTTAAGAAGACTTCCTGTATGTAAGGCACTCATTCGTTTGGAATTAGGATTTCCAAACATAGCCAAATTAATTCTTGTCCAATTCCTTTCTTTTACCCTTTTTACCTTGTTGCAATCGAGGATTACTATGCAATGTCACATCACCCAACTGTTAGTTATATAAACACATCCACTATTACCTTGTCAAGATAATACCAAGCATGTTTCCCTGCAACTGTTTACATATGTCAACCACATGTTCCAAATACCATGACAATCATATCTATCAATTTGAAATCAACTTTCACAAACAATCATATCATAACCCATAGTCAACTCATATTCATTAGACATAATGCTACAGCTGTCAATTACATTCAAGTACAAATCAACTATCTCAACACATATGTGTTAGTACAATCATCTTAAAACAAGATCAATGGAACATATACTCATATCATGAAATTCATCAAACATTCAACTAACTTGCAAACACGCCATGTTAAATAAGTCAATTAGATGACATAAAAGACACCAAACACTCCAACACAAAATAGACATCATACTCAAATAGTCAAGCACAAGGTAGATGCCATAGGCAAGTTCATACCTTAATTCATCTAAGGGGAGGCTATCTTATCTACACAATCAATCTAGTTAGCACGGTATAAATTTACAACACATCAACTCAAACACAAATAAGATAATGATATCCATAATAGTCACTAAAACTCATAAACAATTATCATTCATACATGATAATCACATTTGTACAACTAGTCTAGATTAGTATGACATAATATCACAACATATTAACTCATACGTGAATGTCATAACCCTAATCATTTGCATAGACCAATCCAACTTATTATGATACATATAACATCAAGATCTTAATGTAATTACCCTAATCACCAAGTTACTAGCATATACCAACAATAAGCTATATATCATGCTCATCAACAACATATGACCTAATCATCAAGTTATCTAACATAAAATAACAATAACAATGCATACAACCACATTTTACTATCATTCTTGACTATCTGACACATGTGCATATGAATACACTAATCAACTATCATTTATCATGTATGTAACCATAACATCAAAAGACATGTGCATAAACCTAATGCATATAACAATCGTTTACATACCTGCATGCCGAACATACAAACCTATATAACAATGGGCTCTTGCCTTGAGGTCCAATGTTGCAATTTCACTTTGATGATTTTATCTCCTGCTCTAGCTCAGGAAACTCATTAGCATCATAACATACCAATATAATCATGATGACCTAATTGCATATAATGACTTCACAAGTCATGTTTGACCTACTATTCATGCATAACTATAACCAAGACCATACATGCATAATAACTGCATATATACATATAATAAATGAGTACCAAACAATATACACATCATTCTAGCTAGAGTCCAGTCATCAATGCATGACCATATCAACTACACAAACCATGACCTCATGCATGAAAACAACAACCATATAATGTGCACTTGATAATATGTGAACACTGATGTGCATAACAATGCATAATCAACCATACACACATCAAGACATACTCCATGAAAACACCTTCAACCTTCACATGACGACATCAATACAACCATGATCAACACCATGCAAATGCAACAAGCACATATACTACGTGCATAAGAAACACATATGCAACCAACATGGATGCATGACCAACACACAACCCAAGGAGAGTGTGGCCACGCTCTAATACTACTTTGTAACACCCTCCTCTCACATCTACCCAAGCAACCGGCTAGCTGGGGTAAACATGCAATGAGAGGCTACTATGATATGATTCAACCTCCTAGGTAACCTTAAGGAAATGTAATCGATGGAAACACAACACACAAACCTCCCTCAGGTGCTTTAAGACCCCCAGGAGCTAATCCACCACTCTAGGTGCCCAACCCTTGAGTTAACCTAGCATTTAGATGAATTAAACCCAAATTCGCTCCCATGACAAGCCATGCATGCGAATATAACCCTATAGTTGCTCTCATAGGCTTGCCTTCCAATGCCCAAAGACCCAAATTGTTAGTGCTATGCCAGTAACTCTGTGATTTGTGCCACATTTTCAGGCCGAGAGCCTAGGTCACTGCCCACAATTGAACCATCTCTTCAAATCCATAAAATAACATGGAAACGAAAATACTAGAGAAAATACTTGTTCAAGACCTTGACTAGATCCCTACTAGCCATGACAGGCATTTCATCAAACACTTAGTAAATATGCAACCTACAAGAGTAAATAACAGATCTAAGCATAAGGGTCTCATAATTATCTGAGATTCATTATGAAGCATTGTCTCCTTATCACATTAGCTATCGTTTCATCCATTAGGTCATAGATACATTGTTCATTCATATACAAGTAGAAACATGATGAGAGCCATACATAGTTGTTGTCATAAATCATGTACATAACCAGCATAATAGGGTAAAAATATCAATGAAATCGAATCCATATAAACCACATATAATCCATCATAATGCTCATAGAGATACAAGGAGAAATAACCTTTCATTAATGATGCAAAATCCAAACCCGGGATGGGACTTCCACATTCCACCTGACTGTAAAATGGTTGAGCCAAATCTCTCTTCAGCCATTCACCCCCGTGACATAGTACAAGCATGAATGTGGGATCTCATAGAAAAATAAATAAAAAACCATCTAGGGCTTCTAAAGGCCATCTACCACAACCCATAAAATAATGATTCCACCTCATAGTCAAACATCACCAAAAACATCATTCGATTGTCTCTATTCGAGCCTTCCAGGGCTCTAGAGAGTTTGTTCCAACTTGGCTCCCAAGACTAGTAACTCACCCACGACTGCTGCCGAGCTCTAGAGTGTTTGTCCAACCAAGGCTCCAGGACTAGTAGATCAACCCAAAACTGCTACCTGGCTTCTAGAGCATTTGTCCAACTTGTTAGAGCCTAGATCGACCTCAGGCTGAAGGGAGGCAATCCTAGGATAACCACAAACCACACTTAACCTGGTAGCTAGCCCTACCAGGTCGGGAGAGGGCTCTCTCCTTGTCAATCTCAGTGGAGATGACTGAAATAAGAATATATTTTAGGCTAGGTATAGTAGCTCTAGGGTTTTTGTTTGATTTTGAAGGTTTGGTTGCTGGATCAAATGGAGCAGGCAGCTTAGGTCTGGGAAATCAAATCAGGGATGCAGACATGTTCTGTGGGGCGAGATAGATAAGTGTTTATGCACTAGTAATTGAGTGAGATGGTTGGTTTAAGACTGCTGAGGCGTTGAGGAGGGCATGTGAAGACCATGAATCCTCTTCAAACAACTGAAAACATTAAGAACTAATTACATTCCAAAGGCAAAGCACTGTTAACAATGTATTTTGCCTATTTCTCTTGATTCATTTAGTTCAAAAGAATGGAAAAGGTTTTGAAACATATAGCACATAAGAATAACTTATTACAGAAGAAGAAACAATAAAAAAACACAGTATCACAAGAATCCCACAAAAATAGTTACAAAACCTGGTTTTATTCCTTGCCAAATTGCAGAAGTGATGTACAATGAAGCTCAAAGCATCCACAAGAGTCCAACCATGATGAATGACAAAGAAAGTACATAATATAGGAAATAAAACCACCTAAGCTAGCCATCAGGGGTCGAATCCAAGAGATCAGGAGCTGTTTCAACCACATCTAAACTAGGAACAAGAAAATAGGCAGTGGAACAACTTGCCTCTAAAACCAAGGAAATTGATACATTCACTTCCAAACCACTTGTAACTGATGTATCTACCCCCTCAAGTCATTTTACATCCATATTTACATTTCATTACATCATTTATGATCATAAATTCACCAAGTATGAGAGAAAAAATCAACTAGTAGTCAAACTAGAAAAATTTCGGAGTTCTGGGCAAAATTGGCAAAATCAGCGATATGCGCAGCACCATCTCCTATATGCGTAGCGCCACTTCTAGCTTGCTTTTGAAGGTCTTACACTCCACCAAATCAGGCCCAAGATAGCTTGTTGGAAAGATCTATCTGTCTAGTTTCTGAATCATCTTGAATTTCCTGATTTGTCATTTTCCCCTTCAAAAATGAATTATCCCAAGACTGCTTCCTGTGGGTGCAAAAAGTGGCAGAGAGGGCAATTTTTGAGTGTTTTTTTCCCTTTAGGTGACCCAGTTTTGCTCCAAATGAGATGAAAATTTTAGGGATTAATGTCCTCTTTATGATGAATCCAGATATATAAGCCATTCCTCCTAAGGATGCACCAATCCATATACCACAATTTCTTGTGTTGCATAATTCAAAAATTTGAAATTGACAAAATTGTTTCAAAATTTGCCCAGTTTTGGCTCAAAGCTGCTTCATGGGTTACTTTGTTGGGCTAATGTAACATCAGCCAAGATATTGAGCTTATCCTCCTTCTTTTTTCTTTTTAAGGCCCTCCTTAATCTTGCCTTAAGTTGCTTAATCCTCATGTTTCATATCCTATTTCGGGTCAAATAATGATAAGCCATATGGCGAAGCATTTTCTTTTCTTTATTGGCCTTCTCTAGCAACTTCTCAAGGTGAATGTTCACCCTCTCTAACCAAGTTTCTCGGTCATCTTCAATTTCTTGTTCAATGGAGGTCAACTTGACCTTTTCCTTCTTTGCCTCTTGCCTCTCTTCTCTAAGCATTTGCAACTCCATGATAACCTGCTTGTCAGTTAGTTGCTTGTTTTCCTACTCAAAGTAATTAATGATCCATTTTGCTGTTTCCAAATTGACTGATAGGGCTTGAATGTCAACCTTTTTCTCCTTGATGATCAAATCTTTGAAACTCCTTGGATTTTAAGCACCTAAGTCCATGAAATTCACTCCTTGTGTCTCCTCATGGTCAACAAGGACAAAATCTCTCTCTTGTCCATCACTAGGATCATCCTCATGCAACTTTTTCTTTCCTTTATCTCTACCCTTCTATTGCTGCCCAACTTGTACCTGTTTAGCTGGAGAAGAAGGCAAAGCCCCTTCCACTCTAGGTGGAGATAGCATTTGCCTGTGGTCTATAGATGAAGGTGAGACCCCTTCCACTCTTTGTGGAGATAGTACTCACTTGGTAGCTGCAAAGAGCATCCTAGTGCCTCTTTCATAAGTCAAAAACACAGGTATCCCCATAGTTTTAGTTTCTTGAACCTTTTGCTGTCCTGAAGGTCCACCTTCCTCCTGATGCACTGATGAAAATATTTGAGGGCCTTTGAACACTTCATGAGAAATGAAGGTTTCCCATGGCATTCCCAACTGATTCAGCTGATGTAAAACAAAAATTTTAATTAAAGAGAAATGATAAATGTTGTTGAGTTGCTGTGGGTAGGGTTTCTTCTTTGCAAAAAGTGCCATCTTCTCTATGTTTTTGCATATGAAGTAGGGGATATTCATCATTCTCACCCTGGTAAAGTGCATCAGCAATCTAATATGATAGGCATACAATCTGGAGAACCTACCCTCACAAGTAAAATACTTGATGATGACCTTCATTAGTGAAGCAAACCTGTCCTCCAAGAATTTGAAAGGAAACACTCTGCTGATTTTGCTATGGTATTTAGCCTTAATATAAGGCTCATAGTACTCCCGGTCAATGTTCTGTCTTTTGTTCCATTTCTCACCTACATCTGGAATGCCTATAGCCTCTGAGATAATAGTAGGTGACAAAGTAAATGTGACTCCAACAATATTTACTACATCGTTGTCCAGATTCGTTACAAACAACCTTGCTAATTCATGATGGAACTTAACCCTCTCTACCATTTCACAAAACTAAAAACATGACTGATGTTTAAAGCATGAGGTGGCTAATGGGAAAGCAAGTAGTTCTCTGATACTGTTGGGTTCTTCCCTGATAATCTTATCCCCTTTGTGAGGTTTCCTCTGCTGCAAATTCCTGTCCTTAGAACTATCACTGAGGGTCTCCTCCCCAGTTTCATAATCACTGTCCATTGGTTTAATTGACTGCAAATGATAATGAGGAAAAAAGGGGTAGTGTGGGTGAGTGATGAGTATGAAGATATTTTCAAAAAGAAAGAAAACGAGTGGGATGGAATAGGGATATGAATGAGATTTGATGGAGTGAAGGGTTTGAAGGATTAGGGTATAAGGGGAATGATTGGGGTTTTGAGAATTTAGGGTATAGGGGTTGTGTATGTGATTATGGTTTTGGGGAGTATTATGTGTGGGAATGGGTAAACATGAAGGGAATTAACCTTAGGGAAGCTTGTGTAGGGGTTAGATTTTTTTAGGGAATCAGCAACCAAGTAGAGAAAAATACAACAAATTGAACAGTGAACTGTGGAAAAACTGTAATTCATGAGACAGCTAGGGTTTAGTTTTTCAAGAGACAAACTCTAAGCACAAGAATTATTTTAGCAAGAGTGGCAACAATACTTACTTGTGAAAGGGGAGGAATCTTGAAGATAGGAAGAAATTTGAAGCGATTTTGGCGTTTTTGAGTGTTTTAGAAATGTGTGTGCAACGTTCGACAAGTGCGCAGTTCCCTCCAACAGTGTGCAGTGCCAGTGTAAAATTACACTGGCATAACTCCTCTTATGCATAGCGCTAGTTGCTTGATGCACAACGCCACCAAATTTCTCACATAATACTTGATTTTTCTTTCTTTTGCCAAATGACTGCTCCAAATCATGGTTTTTTGATCGACGCTTCTAATTTTCAAAGTAAAATGACACATAACAATGAAAATTTTTATATACCTTCTCACTTTAATTTTTGTCTATTCAAAACCCAATTTTATAAAGTTTACAATGAATTCTTTCAAATGCTCTGTTTTTATGCTTTGAAGCTTGACCCCTTTCCCTGGAAATGTGATGAACTAATGCTTTGATGTTTTTCTTTTGTAGTGGCAGACATTGGTAAGATGACCAGGAACAATTGAATAGTACTTATTACATATAGGAACCATAAAATTACATGGAAATAAAACAATAAAATAAAAATGCTATGTTTTACCTCAAAACAAGTTTTGAGGTTAAAGAGCTTTATTTCGTTTACAAAAAGGAAATTTATAATTTTTTGAACTTTATTTACCCCCTCATGTGTCTGCTGACATTTATTACTCTTTTGAATGACCATGGTGAAAAACCCTAAGACCTAGTGAAACTAAAGTCTAAGACTGATTTTTATAAATGATGTGAACGAGAATGACTATGAATGATTGAAAAAATATGTGAAATAGGCCAGCAGGTATATAGCATGAGGAACAAGTGAAATGAAACCCTACCATCAGTTGATCCATGACCTAATGAAGTGCAACTCATCAGAATGGGAAACCTAATATGAAATGAAAAAGATAAATTTTGATCACTGATGGCAGTGTGAAAGCACTGACACTAACACAACCAAGGCTTCCAGGACTAGTAACTTAACCCACCAAGGGCTTCTAGAGCATTTGTCCAACCAAGGCTTAAAATACTAGTAACTCAACACAAGTTGTTACATGGCTTCCAGAGCATTTATCCAACCAAGGCTTCCAGGACTAGTAACTCAACCCATGCCATTACAGGGCTTCCAGAGCATTTGTCCAACCAAGTCTTCTAGGAATTAGTAACTCAACCCAAGTTAATGAAACACGAGAAACAACCAAAACAAAATAATGAAAATAAACCCACAATCACCATGGCTATCTAGGAAATTTCAAGGCTAGGCAAATCCATTGTCAATCTAGGAAATCCTCCATGTCGATGACAAATCATAACCAAGAAACCACATGCATGTGCCATACATGCCAAAACTAGTGAGGAAACATACATTCAACTCAGTACCAGCAAGAAAATATGATGTAGTTGTTGATCCTGATGCCCTCTTGCGCTTTCCTACTCTTCCTTTTCCTTCTTTCTCCAAGAATCCAAGCATGCCACACCCTCCAAGAGTGCTCCAATAAAACTATAAGTCTCCAAGAGTTTGAGAGAGAGAGAATAGAAGATAGGTCCAACAATGAACTCACCAAGCTTACCAACTAATCGTCAAAAGCCTTTTTATTGATGATGCCTCTATTTTCTTTATTTTCCATTATTTTCCTTCAATTTCCTCCTCACATGTAACTTGTGACCTTTCATCGTCCTTTTCTCCTAATTTCCATTATTTTCATAAATAAAATGCCAATTAATGCCTCACACCTTTCCAAAACCTTAGCCATTGCCTTTGCCAATTTCCTTAGCCATAATAAATCGAATCAACACCCACTAGGATGTTTCCCCCACCATTCATCTTGGAATACATGTCCCATCATCGTGGCCTTATATATTTTTACATGGATTTTTAACCAAGGTTGTTATAGAGTATGTCCAGGTTGTGTGAATGGAAAGATGATAAGGGGACCATTCCCCTCTAGTGACAACAAGACAAATAACATCCTCCATCTCATTCATTCTGATATATGTGGTCCAATTCCCGTGCATTCTATTGGTGGCCATCTATACTACATTACTTTCATTGATGAATTTTTAAGGAAAACAAGGATATACTATTTGAAGCATAAGGATGAATCCTTTGAAACATTCGATGAGTTTAAAGCATTGGTTGAAAATCAAACATGAAAGAAGGTCAAAATATTCAGGTCTGATAATGGTGGAGAATACGTGTCAAACAAGCTCATTGACGTTTTCAAGAAGGAAACAATTGTGCCATATACTCCTAGACAAAATGTTATTGCTGAAAGGAAGAATAGGTCTATAGTAAAAACTACCCGAGCGATGCTCCATGATCAAAAGTTTCCTAATTTCCTTTGGGAAAAAGCTTCACATGTTACCGTATATGTTCAAAACAGGGTGCCTCATAAAACTTTAGAAAACAAGAACTCAAGAGAAGTGTTTATAGGTGTCAAGCTCGACATTGGTCATCTATGCATATTTGGATGTCCCATGTATTTCCATGTTCCAAAGGAAAAAAGGAACAAATTGGAAGCTACAGGAAGAAAAGGTACTTTTGTTGGATATTGTGAAAACTCTAAATTATTTAGAATATATATTCCTAGTCAGGTTGAAATTAGAAAGGATTTTACATTCGATGAAGATGCCACCCTTGGAAAAGCAAGGGACCTTCCTCCACCTCCTCCTCCTGAGAAGAATGATGATATGGATATTTTTTATATGTTCCTTCCATGCCCGAGTCTAAGACTGATATTTTTTATGATCCCATGGAGCTTATGGATCCCTTAGATCCTCCTCCAAGTAATCCTCCTACTAGGAAGAGACTACTTTGGCTATGTGACACTCTACAGGATGTTGAGAAACATGTTCCCTTTCGAAGGTCTTTTAGAGAAAGGAAGCAACCATGTAGCTACCAGGGATATGTTGCAGCCATGAGTACTATGATTCAAGCTGAACCTTCCACATTCGAAGAAGCCGTAAAAGAAAAAGTTTGGAAATATGCTATGGCCGAAGAATATGAATCATTTATGAATAATTATGTATGGGATATTGTGCTGAGACCGAAGTGGAAATATGTGGTGACTTCGAAGTGGCTATTCAAGGTCAACCATGGAGCTGATTGTAGCATTGAAAAATACAAGGCAAGATTTATGACTCGAGGTTTCTCCCAGAAAGAGGGAGAATATTATGATGATATATTTTTACCTATGGATAGATAACAACCATTTGTTTGATAGTTTCTCTTGTTGCAAGTCAAGGATGGACCTTTCATCAGATTGACGTGAAGATTGTGTTCCTCCATGGCATGTTACAATAATAGGTGTATGTTGAGAAAACATAGGGATTTGAGATAGAGGATCAAAAGACACATGTTTTTAGATTGAAGAAGGCATTGTATGGTTTGATGCAAGCCCCCAGATCATGGTACACTCACATATATAGTTATTTGGTGAAGTTGGGATTCACTAAAAGAAATGTCGATCCCAACCTCTAATTCAAGGAAGTCTAATGTATGTCACTGATTTTGGTTTTATATGTTGACGATCTATTCTTGACTGGTAGTGAGCCTCTAACAATACAGTGTAAGAGAGATCTAGACACTGAACTTGAGATGAAGTACCTTGGAATCATGCACTACTTTCTAGGCCTTGAAATGTGGCAAAGGCCCGAAGAGATTTTCCTTTCACAAGGAAAATATGTTGTGAATATATCAGAGATATTTGGAATGAAAAAATGCAAGTTTTTGGCTACACTGATGGAAATGAACTTCAAGAAGTTATGTGGAGAAGTTGTAGGAACCAATTTGGCGAACCCATCTGAGTATATATAGTTGATTGGGGCTTGATGTTCCTTATGAACACTCATCTAGACATATGATATGTAGTGAACACGTTGAGTCAATTCATGATTGAGCCTCTCCATGCACATTGGTCCAATGTCAAACACATTTTGAGATATTTGCATGGGACTATCACACTTGGTCTGAGATCTTCTACCAGAGATGTTCAACTTCATGGATACACTAATTTTGACTGAGAAGGAAATGTTATCGATAAGAAAAGTACATATGGATGTTGTTTTAATCTTGGATCTGCCATGATATCTTAGATGAGAAACAAGTAGAAGTCCGTAGCATTGAGTACCGCTGAGGCATAGTATATTTTCGCTGCTATGGCTAGATGTGAAGAATTTTGGTTAAGAAAGCTCTTTGGAGAGCTATTTGAGAAGGTCCTAGACACTACAATGATATATTACGACAAAAATAATGGGATCCGCCTGGTAGAGAATCTTGTATTTTATGACAAATCCAAGGACAAAGATATTCAATATCACTTCATTCGAGACATGGTGCAGAGAGGAGTCGTTTGAATCCATCACATATAAACAGATGAGAAGATTGTAGATATTCTAACCGAGGATTTACCAAAAGGGCAATTCTTGGTCTTTAAAGAGAATCTTGGACTAATGGATGTGCCCCTTCCTGATAAGGGGAATTGTTGATCGAGGAAACTAAGCCAACTCTTCTTCCCCGTTTGATCTCCCAGGGTGAGGAATTGAGGTAGAGGGCTCCTTAGGTTGAGAGATCTATGGAAAATAGGGTTTCACCCTTATTGGTTACCCATAGGGTTGGAGTAGTAGCTCACCCTATCTTGGTGTTTTTAGAGTATACCCAAGTTGGCATCATACCCACAAGCTAGGATTGTTGGGGTTGTCCCTCTCGATCTGGCTAATAGGTTGAGGAGGCTTAGAGGCATGTGATCCTTACCTCTTGGTAAGTCAGGTATCTTGTACAAGCTAATATTATGATGCAGGTGCTCTACCACATGACTATTAAGGGTCATTGTTGGGAAGATTGGTAGGAAATAGTATGGGTTGAGTAGTAGGTCCCCCATGAGATTCTAGGTAGTAGCCCGTCAACAGAGGGTGGTAGATTTTACTCCCAAATGATTCTTCTTCTTTAGATTTGAGAATGTTTCAGAAGATAGAGTTGAGAAAATATGGGACATACGACGACATGATGACATATTGATAGATTGACATATTTTTACAAGTGGAATCCTCCCTAGTTGAGAGGGAGTGTTAAAATATGAAACTACGATCAAATTCCACCTTGGAAAAATCATATGATGGATATGATGATGGCATTAAATTCCTCTTTTCGAGAGGACCAAAATTGACCTAAATATCACCTCATTTGGACAAGAATAAGTTGGTTTTTGAATTTATGTGCCCACACATACACATTTGGACATGTCGACCTCAACATAAAATGGACATTATTGGACATCCATGAAAGCATATAAATACAAGTGTCTTAGATATCATTTGGACATCAATCAAGCATCTTCTTCTCTTATTTCTGAATTTTTTCGCAAAGGCTCGACGGAGGAAGCTCGCACAGGGTTTGAAATTTCAGGTCTGTGGCTCGTACGAATTAGGGTTTCTATTTTTTGGTCGCTTGCATGTCACTGGGCTAAATCAAACACAATCATGTGGTTATAGGGGACAAGAGAGTGACTAGGAAGCTTCATTCATATTCATGTCAACCTGAAGGGAGAGTCTGGGGTTTTAAGCTAGTGTTTCAATTTGACTGAAGTTGACCATAATAAACCAAAAACTGGAGGGTTTCTCTCTGTATCATAGTGACTCTGGAAGTCTGTTTCAAATTTTTATTGGGTTATTTTGCTGGATATTGTATTGGGCTAATTGTACTCTCTATTGAACATTTTATGAGAATCTAATAGAAGAAGAATTTCAAAGGGTTTTCCCCCATGTAGGGGTTTTCCCTGGTCTATGACAAAATCTGGTGTCTCTTGTTGATGTGATGATTGTCTACTTTATAGTTTCATTTATTTTTCTATCTTCAATTATTGTTGATGAATGGAAATACTAATTGTAATTGGAAATATTTCTAATTGAAGTGTGAAATTGGGCTAAAGTAATTGATTCAACATAGAACAATCTGAAAAATTAACACCTATACCTATTCCAAGCCGACCTTGGGAATCCATCTCCATGGACTATATATTTGGCCTTCCTTCTACCAATCATGGTAATGACTGTGTGTTTGTGGTCATTGATATATTTTCTAAGATGACCATATTGGCTTCCTGCAAGAAGAGTATCACAACAAAAGACACTTCCAATCTCTTCTTCAAATGAGTATGGGTATATTTTTTGATCATGCAGAACATTATATCATATTGGGATAATAAGTTTCTAAGCATATTCTGGTCCAACCTCTTGTCATTGTTGGAGAACAAGCTCACAAATTCGACTACATTCCACCCCAAGACTGATGGCCAGATAGATGTTGTCAACATGACGATAGTGAACATATTACTAATGTACAACTCTAAGCATCCAAAAACATGGGATGAGTGTATCTCCTATGTGAAACAAAGCTACAACATATCTCTCCATACCTCAACTAAAAAAAACCCCTTTCAAGTGGACCTGGGGTTTCAACCACTATGTCCCATTGATGTTGCAATGCCTTTTGCAATTGCATATATAGAATTCGCACATGTTCAATTTAACGCTGATAAGGCCATCAAGTTTATTGAATGCATTCAACAAATCCACTAGTAGGTTCATGATATCTTGGATAAATCCAATACTAATTGAAAACAACATCATGATCGACATCGAGTGCCACATAAGTTTCAAGTGGGAAACAAGGTTTAGTTGCATTTGTAGAAGGATCACCTTGCCATATCCCATAAAAAGATTCTATCACTCTGATACAAACCTTACACCATCACCAAGGTTGTGTGTGACAATGATTTTGGGCTAATTATCCCCCCATTCCTTGGCCTGCACCCAATATTCAATTTGGGCCAGCTTCGGCCATACTTTCCACCATTTTGGATACATTAGACATTTCTAAGTAGCTAATGACAACATAATTTAATCCAAATTGCATTGAATATGCCATAAGTGATCAGATCATGGATACACAAATTAAAAAAAATCATCAACATAGGATTCAATTGTATCAGGTTATAAAATCCATCTAGCTCTTTCACCAAGGAAAGTCGCTCACCAGGAACCAATTTCAACAGGAGTTTCCTCACTCCATGGAGGCACTCAACGCAATGGAGACCATTACTTACTAAGGAGGGAGGACCAATCCATGTGGAAAGAGGTTTCCACCCTCTTATTCCTCTTAGATCCCTGACACTATTTTCTATCAGTTACCTATTATTTAGCATTGTTTTCTATTTCGATAGTTTCTATTTTTGGCAGTTTTCGGGTCCCGAACTTCTAGAGCCATTTTGAGGTCCTATACAATGTTTCTTGCGGAAATGATAAAATGTAGGAATTTAACTATATTTGCAGTCAAAATTTGTTTTCCTCAGATATACGTTTCTAATGAGCTATCATGCGTGCCAAACAACGACCCTGGGAAGTTGACATTCCAACTAACCCCATTGAGTCCCATACCTTTTGGCGCTTCATCTCCTAGGGTTATGTTTTTGGATGTTTAGGGTTCATCATTGTTTATTGATGATGAAAATGCATTCAAGCCTCATTGTAATATATTTTAGAAGGTAGGTAGATTTCGCATCTCTTCTTAGAGATAAGTTCCCATCGCCTGAGCTAGTTTTCTTTCATTTCACATGTAAACAATTTTCAACATTTTCTATTTATTAATTGTTTCACATGTAAACAATTTTCAACATTTTCTATTTATTAATTGAAGTTCAGTTTCATGTATCTCTATTTTTCTATTTAAAATCTATATTTCATTTTTTTCCTTCATAAATCCAGATCAAGGTTGAATTTTGTGTAGGGTGTTGAAGCATCCTTTCAATCAGAGCAAATAAAACTAGGGTGTTGGAGCATTCTTCTAGTTGGAGCTGGTAAACTAGGGTGTTGGAGAATCCTTCTAGTTGGAGCTTGTAAACCAAGGTGTTGGAGAATCCTTCCAGTTGGAGCTAGTAAAACAGGTGTTGGAGCATCCTTCCATTTGGATTTGGTAAAATAGGGGGTTGGATTCTCCTTCTGTTGATGTTGAAAATCTTGGAAGTTGGAGCTTCCTATTGATGTAAATTTTTAAGATATATATTAAGAAGCATTCAATGGTTTTTTTTCAGGAAGGGTTTCCACCAAAAAATATTTTGTTTACTATCTTGGATGTTGTCCATTGTAGAATGGTGTTGCTATTTTATGTTTTGATTTAATTCTAATGATAATTAATGCTCTATGCTGGTAAAATTAAATAATTGAAGAGAAATATTGATTCAACCCCCTCTCAGTATTTCCAACAATTGGAATCATAGCAAGTTCCTTTAGTTGCAACTCAACAACTAGAAGGTAGATCTCCGAAGTGTAGAGATGAGAAAGTCAAAGAATAACACATCCAAATGATCAAAGGAAATTTTTGATATTGAAATAATCTCCAAATCTATTATAGCTAATGATGAAAGTCAAGTTGGTTTTCCAACTCTTGAGTTTGATGAAGCCATATATGAAATATGGGAATATAGAATGGAAGTCTATTTGGAAGCTCATGGATGTGATGCATGGCACTCTGTTGTTTCTCGAGACAAATATACCAATGAATCTAGAAGGTACAATACAAAAGTAATGAATTACATTATAAGAACTCTACCATAATCAGTAAAAGCGAAAGTAGATCAATACTCATCATTCAAAAGTATTTGGAAGAAGGTCCATGATCTCTACTCAAAGAAACATGCAGGTCAAGATGAAAATACTGATGATGATTAGATATAGATGAAGTAGATAATGAAGAATAAGAATTTATAAACATGGAGGGAGAATTTATCAACTCCTTATGTGATATTAACAAAGCAAGGAAAAAAAATTAGATACTCCAAGAAGAAGTTTCCCCTCTAAGACTTCAAGTACAGGAAGCTGAAAAGAAAGAGAAAAGCTTGACAATCCAATTAGAGGAATATTTTCAAAAGTATGTAGTAGAAGTTGGTCAAAATAAAAAGGAACTTGATGTCTCTATATATGAAATAAATAGGCTCAAGGAATGGAAAAAGGAACATTTTCAAGATTTTGAGAAGAAGGAACACAACATTGATGAAAAGGACCACAAAATTGCTCAGTTGAAGATGAAGGAAAAAGTAGGTAAATATCCATGCAATGAAGGCACAATCTCCAAGCCCCCATAGAGTAAGATTGATAATAAGATTTATTGAAAAATAATTCAAAGGCCAAATTGAAATGAAGGAAAGAAGAAGGTTGAAAATGTTGATGCTCCAAGAAGAAATGCTTAACAAAGGGTTATTCCTCCTTCCTGAAATAATGTCTTCAAAAGATATTCAAGACAAGAAAACTCATATAGTTACCCTAGTGTGTTTAATGATTATTGTTTCTCATGTTCTAAATTCGGGCATGTGGCTATAGATTGTAGAATTTATGACAAGGATGATTATCAAAGATGTTATCAAAACCATAGAAGCAAGTTTACAGGATCTCAAGGCAGATTTCAATATGGATTTTTTAGTAGAAAGTATATGTTGGTTTCTCCATCATTTATTTTCAACATTGAATATTACAAATTCCATAACTATGGATATATAGATCATGATTGTATATAAAAAATGAAGGATAATTCTAGCATCAAATACAATAATATTTGTAGAAAAAAGAAAAACCAAGAGGAACAAGTAAAAGAAGAATTCCCAGTGGTAATTCTCTCAGGATTTGTAAAGTCACAAGACTATGATGAGTCACCATGTACATTAGGAGATGTAGAGGTTTAGGATGATCTAGTTGCAAATCTGGTTCACACATTATTATGAAGAATCTAGCTTGATGGCTCCCTATCCTATGAATATTGAAGAGGGGAAGCCTATGTAGCAGTGGTTAAAGAGATATCCTTTAGTAGTTTGACACATGATATATGTGAAGAATTCATCAGAGCAATACTAGTCAACATTTTCATCATATTAGTTAGCTTGCAAAGTATCAAGATTTATCCTTCAATATTGAAGATTTGCAAATGGACTCATTCTCATTAATGCATATTGATAGGTAGAGTCAGTTGTGGCAAGCCATGAGAGGTATAGCATGACATGGGGAGGAAAATAGTCAACGAAATAAATATTTATTGTAGGAATTCAAAGGAAGATATTTCGTCGGTGGGGTAATCCTTTTCAATTAATGTCAAATGGGGCATAAATCAACAGACGGTCAAAATAATGAAGTCAAGGGGAGCAATAATCATAGGGAGAGTATGTGTGTTTCTGCCAATGAAAAAGGGGGAAATTTTTTATTGGTGTTGTCATTGATGCCAACGTCATCCTTTAATGCTCTTGATATTCATCAATGGATTGCATTGATTAGAAGCATTAATGGATATGATGTACTGGAAGCCCAATTTCCTGATCATAATTCCACATTCTTGTTGAGGAATTTAAGGATTAATAAATGTGAATTTTCTCACTTAACCATCTCCATTATGTATTCCTCACCATGCCATTCCATTGGTAGGTTGCACACCCCATGGGTCTTCTCGATTGAGGAGATATTGATTCTTGAAGTTGGAGCCCCATTCCTTGAACAAGAAATCCAAAAACAATATGATGTGGTAGCCCAACAATTGAAGCCAAGATGAATTATCATTGAAGGGCACAATTAAATAGTTTTTTAAGGAAAGACTTGCTTGCAAAGGATAATTTCATTAGAGGTAAAATTACCAAAAAAATTGATTAAAGTTGGCCTTAAATACCTTGGGGTTTTGACTCCAAAACTAAATATTTAAAGTTGAAATATTTGAATTCCAAAATTCGGCTTCCCTCCTTTTCAAGTTGGCTTCTAGAATCCTATACACTTCTATTTATATAGACACATCATAAGGCAAGTATGATTAAGCATATCTCTATGTTTTATATGACTTGTATAGTCATGCTCAACAGAAGAATAGGCCAAGTTTTTTGGAGAACAATTATGGGGATTTAAAGATTTATTGAGTTAAATTTGAAGAGAGGTTTTTGGGCTTAAGTTTTATTTCTTGGCTATTTAAGTTTCATGGGCTTTTAAGGTAGTTTGTATGAGATCATTTCAACCTTTTAAGGCCACATCCTTGTGGCCCTTTCTGAGCCCTAAATTTGAATTTAGTGGTATCAATTCTTGGCATGTTGAGAGGCCTATATGGGATACCTATTATGAAGTTTGCAAGTATATTTGTGGCATGTTATTTATGGGATTACGTTTCATTGAATATAAAGTCATTTTGCAGATTTTTCAAGGCTAGGTTATGACTAATTCAAACCATTCTTTAAGTATTTTCTAAGACTAAGCACACATCTTTTGAATTTTGGTCCACCCATCCTATGTAGAGGCCAAAAATTCTAAGAAAAATCCTTATTCATCTATTTGAAGGCTCATATCTAAGATCTAAATTTGATTTAATAGTTGATCAAAATCAATATTTATTGATGATATGAGGAAATTTTGTTGAGCCCTAATCTAAGCTCATATGAGGAAGTATTATGTGGTTGAAAAAATCTCATTCTAAGACATAGACTTGTGATTCCTGAGGATTATTTCAGAACCCCCTACGAGGTCAAATTTCATGCTTGCTATGGTGTCTCTAAGATGAACTTCGGGTCACTATATTAGGGTTTCCGAAAGCCTATTTTCAGCCCTAAAGTAGGGGTATATTTTGCATTGATTGAAGCCTATTTTATCTAAGTATTATTCATTCTAATACCAAGTTCACAAAGATCTATGAGTTATACTCATTGCTAGAATGATATAAATATTCATGGATAACTGATCTCGTTCCTTTCTATATCAGTCCGTAAGAAATATTTAGTGTTCATAACAATGTATATGGTGAGATTTGAACTAAATAAATTTAGTTGAAGTCAATCTGTTCAATGATTCGGATATCCCAATCTGAGTAGACATGGTACTTCAATCAAGTGGTTTACAACCTTAATATTCATGGCAGTAGATGACTGGGTACTTCACTCATTAAGTAGTTGTAGTTAGGTTGCATATTGGTTCAAAGGGATAAGGTAAGACATTTATAAATATTTATCTTTGTCCAAGATATCTGTTGGAGAACTCAAAGACATTCCAAGATTAGGCTTGTATTCCAATATTGGTCTTTGTAATCATTTTCAAGTTGCTGAGTTGAGGGCTTCAAGTACCCTTTAGCTCATTGGAACTGCATTCATTCATTAGCATTGTTGAAGGGGTAAACCATGTCTTTGGTTGGTATTATATAATAGGATATTTGAGCATAGCCCATTGCCCTTAAAAGAAAGGAGATAAAAGGCCTAAACCTATGACAAAATGATAAGTTTGACATAATTGAGGTCATGATTAAGAAGAAGAGGAGATAAATACATCAGTGACAAGGCTAGATAAGACACATCTTTAAATCAATGGTAAGAAGATAATTTTCATAGAAGAACAATGAAGCAATCACTGGCACACTTGACATCTCCATTCTTAAGTCATTCAAAATACATCATCAATGACACTCCCTGTTCAACCTACTTGAAGCCTATGATTTGATTGAAAATTACTATCATATACATCAGAGCTTACATCAATAGAAAAAGGTTGTTCATATTTCACTATTACAAAAGGGTTGACATTGACATGTATACACTACTTCATTTCTATTGTCATAAGCGAATTGTATCCACACTGTCCCTTATATATGTCACTGGTATGTGTTAATTTGGCTAATTTTACATGATGATATACAACTATCTTTATTGAGATGGTATATACTAGTTACTATGTATTGCTATGGTTTCTCAAGTGAATTGGTTGTTTGTAAAGCTTGCTTATATTATTACTGAGATAGAGAAACTTTTGGCATGTTGTTGATGCATTTAGAGGGTTGATAATGAGAGGACTTATATCCCACTAAAGGTTAATGAATTGTTGTTGTTAATTAAGAAGTGAAATGAAGTGAAGCCAATATCTAACAAAGTTGATGTATTGGGTAGAATTAGGGTTTGATGTAATGTTGAACCAGATTTATGTCAACATCTATATTTATGAATGGATTGACATAACTTGGGAAAATGTTTTATGAAGCTAGGGTTTGATATTTTGAGTAGAATTAGATTTGATTTTAGCTAGATATAGTTTGAAAATCGTGAAACATGGTCTTCTTACTGAATAGAGTTACAGGGTGGTGCAAGGCAGGAGAGTGGAGTCTCCTTAAAGTTGTAGCCTGAAAATTATTCAAGGTGAGAGGGTAGTGCTAGGGTAGGTTAGAGCCTATGCAGGGTGTTGAAGCATCCTCTTAGTTAGACTTGATAAAGCTATGGTGTTGGAACCTCCTTCTAGTTGGAGTTGGTAAACTAGGTTGTTGGAGCATCCTCCCTATTGGAGTTGGTAAATTAGGGCGTTGGATAGTTGGAGTTGGTAAGCCATGACATTGGAGTCTCCTTCTAGTTGGATCTAGTAAACTATGGGGTTGAATCCTCCTTCAGTTGATGCTAAAAATATTGGAAGTTGGAGCTTCCTATTGATGTAAATTTTGAAGACTTATATTAAGAAGTGTTCAATGGCTTTTCTCTTGGAAGGGTTTCCACCTAAAAAGATTTTGTGTACTATCTTGGATGTTTTGCATTATTGAATGTTATTGATAATTTATGTTTTGATTAAATTCTAATAATAGCTAATTCTCTGTGAAGTTAATATTAACTAATTGAAGAGAAATATTGATTCCCACCCCCTCCCCTCCCCCCACCCACCACCCTTATTTTTTTTTTCTCTGAACTAGAATGAGTATATATTTTATATAAATAAAATGCATCCATTCACATGAAAACCGCGATTTTACAAGGTATTTCAAGCCTACTAAGGGCTATTGAAACAAATTTTGTTCTAGTGATCCTATAACTATATATTCGACAAAACTAGAACAATAAATATTTACATTTTAAGTGTGCCATTCAAAAATAGTAAGTAAACATCCATTGGCGTTGGACTATTGAGATCCAAGCCAGTGGAAACTTCTTCATTGCTCATGTTCAAATCCAGCCCGGTGGAGTCTTCTTCATTACTCTTGCTTCTCTTCTCCACCTTGAGCTTTAACTACTCAATTTGTTTCCGTAATGCATCCACCTCATCTTCCAATTGGAGAATTTGTTCCTTCTTCTCCAATTATTGCTCTTGCATGGATATATTCTCCTGCTGCTATTGGTGGATGCAACAGTGTAGCACAACCAACCCTTCCTGAATATCCAAGTGATCCTGCACAAATTTTTGTAGGCTTGCCTATTTCTACCTCCATCTAGAGAATTTCCCACTCGTGGCCCCCCTGTCCTCGGCTTGCAACGACCCCATTAGCCCAAAAGGGAGCTATTCTCAGTGCTGTGCACACCCATATCCATCTTCAGAATAGCTCCAGCCAACTTCTCCAGAATGCCACAGAACCCACAATCATGCCCTCACGACTCCAGGATACCCTTGAAAAACCTCCAAATAATCCCCGAGGTTCTATTCCAGAACCCTCTCCCAGTCAAGTAGAGTATCAAATCTCACACCCACAACATTCTCAATAATGTCTGCACTCAGACAAACATCCCTCTAGATTTTAACACTCGAATTGTCCCTGAGGTTCTATTCCATAACCCCCTCCCAGTCCATCAAACTAACAACACTCAACCCATTAGCCCTCACCCAAGAAAACACACTCAAGAAGGCATCTCCCTGAAGTTTAACACTCAAATACTCAGGCACACTAACAAATGCCTTGAGATCATGCACTACAATCCAGACCCAACCACTGACTCTTAGAAACCTCAGCTTCAGCCACTAGGCCTTCGCAGAGGCCACATGAGTAGAAAATAACCTTAAACCATAAAATTGAACATACCATTATTCCTTAAATAGAAAATGCAGGATTGTGTGATGATGCAGTACAGTTGAGAGGTACCGCTGGAGCTGTAATCCCAATGAACCTCCATAAATTCCCAACAGTTCACCATAACTTCCAGCTCTGCTCTTGGTTCGTCATTCTCATCCAAACCTTCCTCCCATGAGCAATCATGACATTTCGGAGCATGAGAATTAATTTTTGCTCCAAATTCCCCATTAACTTGCTATCACCTGAGGTTTTGCTTCAGCCTTTGCACCATGATCTAGGGCATGGGAGCTGGATACACACACATTGAAATATTCATGCATAACTGTTGTATTAGGGTGATGACATAGACATGTCGCAGCCATAAGCAGAGGAAGCCCATGCCATGAGGCCTAAGCACAGGCCAGGTCTCGCATGGAGTGATGCAACAATGACCAAGGTGCAGGGGAATGAAGGGGCTGGGAGAGGGGAACATGATGGAAAGGAGCGGAGGAGGGACGCAACAAAAGAGGAGAAAATCAAGGAGAGAGGTAGGAGAATGAAAAAGGATAAGGGTGGAAGGTTCAAATAGGAAAAAGGGAAAATGAAGGGAGGGGAAGGGGGGTTCAAAAAGAGAGGGAGGATGAAAGGGGGGGAAGAGAAACCAATAGGCTAACTTCAAAAACCAAATCGCATAGTCCCAATTTCTAATATTTTCTAACTTCTTAGCTAGACCAAGAACGAAATCCTAAACCCAGAACTTAAAGCTCATGAATGCAATTAGGGGATGCAAGTCATTCCATCGACCTCATTCAGAATACTTCTTTCTTTGCTCAACTGGGAGGATTGGTTTTCCTGTTTATCGTCTTCTTGTTTATTCCCTCTTAGAATATGGAAAAAAGACACTAAATCGAAGGAGGGGATCAACCCTTGGGATCTATTGATAATTTGGTTTAAGCTAATGTTTTTTGGCTGATGAAGTATTATTAATATGCATGATGATTAACATGGAGTCCCTTAAGACCTGTATTTTTTTAATGCCCTTCTTTTGAGCCAATCTGAGACATAGAAACAAGTCATAAGATTCTGCTTGATTTTTGTCTTCCTTCCAAGCCCCCAAGCATATCTATCTTCGATGATTCCTTTGGGATTAATGAGAATCGCTCCCCTTCCTGCCACCCTAGATTCATCTCCCTCTTTCAAAAAACTATGTTGATGTCTTTTATTTCTTCTTTCTAGATATGTGTATCTACTCTTGTAGCTTTGAATTCCACTGCTCTTCATTTATTTTTTCTTACTTCTTATCCTTTATCAACATGAAATCCATTTATAACTTCCATTACATATTTCTCTGTAGAATAAACCCCCTCTAAAATATTTTAAAAATAAAATATAACATTTCAGTCATAAGTAAGTTTAAAAAAATATCACGATACTTAAAATAATACATGACACATAAATAAGAATAAACAATCTTACATTTCTTTCATTATTGTAAAATATTCTTACATTTTATAATTGCTCTTTTTGAAAGGATATCTAATCTTCCTATATTTTTCAGCTTGTTTTAGAAGTGCGTAAACAATCTTTGTACTTGTCACTAAACCTATATTTTGTACCAAGCCAAGTGCATGATAATTTTCTTTCACATTCAAACGCATCACCATACAAATACATTTGTTCTAAATTGTTTCTTTGTTTTTCCTTAACATACCAAGAATACTCCATTTTGTTTTCCTCTACTATAGATTTCCATTCTCTAAAATTCTTCATTCCTTTTGAAAGGTACATTGATGTACTTTGAGCAAAAGAGTTAGATTTTTCTTAGCTAGAATTTATGGAGGCTTCAATTAGAATTTTGGACGCCACGATTGTAGGTCTTGATCTAAATATATTCACAAATAACTTTTGTGATGTCATTTTCCTATATGAAATAATAAAAGTATGAGTTTTTATTTTATAATAATTATAACATTTTTATTTTATTATATTTAAAATGATGCAAGAAAAGTGTTTTGGGTGTCCCTCTTGCTCTCATCTAATCCACATTAACACATCAATATCTAAAATGACTCCATGGAATTTGAAATATCAAGATGTTCCCCAGCCTATATATCTATTAGCCACCTGTTATGCACTCTTAATATAGGTTTTGTTTCCATAATTAGTGATAAAGTAACTCACGAACATTGATAATTTTCTCCCCTTTTCAAGGAAAAATGTCCCAAACCTTCAAGAGAATTTTTGTCGAGACTTTGGTGACTTAAAAAATCACATTTTTAATCATGTATGTATCTGTGTGTATTTAGAAACTCAGTAAACAAATCATAAAATTTTAAAAACAAAATGAATAAAACAAAAAAAACTTTAACGAATTAAAATTCAAACAAAATAAAATTGGTAATAAAACTTAATTCTTATTAATTAAACACTTACAAAAATAAATACATAAACATATATCAAAATAGCATAAAAAAAAAAAAACAATTAAAAAATATTTTAAAAGAGAGAAAATTAAAAATTTAAAATATTATTTATGACATCGTCCACGGTTGCCAAAAGGGTGTTGTGTTGATGCCGACGATAATGCATGAATTGTTGCAGGTGTTGTTGCAATACTCTTTTGGTACTTGGCATGGTAGAGGAGTGATGTCGGGCATTACCCTCGCCCTATTCGAATGGGGATGCACACACTATTGTGGACACTATGTTGATGCCCTTTTGACCACTGTAGGGGTGGAGGGGTGAAGCACCGAACTTTATATATATATATATATATATATATATATATATATATATATGATTTTTTGAATTTTGAATTAATTATTTGTAAATATTTGATGTTAATTTTGTTTTTTCTTAAATAAAAAATATTTGATTTAAAATCTATTTTTTAATTAGTTTTTTGTTTTTGTTTTTTTAAATTTTAATTGTCTTTCTATATATTTTTAAGTATTACTTTTTTTGGACTTTTTAAAATTATATCATATATATATATATATATATATATATATATATATATATATATATATATAAATTTAAAAAAAAGGTAATTTTGATTTGTTTCCTAGTTTTTCCTCAATATATTAAAAAACATTTTTACTTGTATTTTCCATTTAAATGTTATGAAAATTGCTTTTATATTTTTTATAAGAGGGGATTTTATTAGTATCCTTGGACGAAGGATTTTCCTCAATGAATGAGTTAATATTCTTTGGAGACACTTGATCTAGGACTGACTAATCAACTTGGGCCTCATCACCCATAATTCCTGCCTTTGGGGACTTCAAAACTTCATATCTATTATTGGAGGAAGGATGTTGATGAGATTAAGGCTTTCTGTCATGCAACCTCTTAGTCAAATTCTTCTTTCTCATCATTGCTATGAGAATATGCCAAAGGATTAGAAGAAAGATGAGAAGCTAGAGCCTTAGGATAACCTTTTGCAAAGTGTCCATTCTCATGACAAAAATTACATTTAAGGGGATCATATTCATAATCCAACACCTGAAGATGTGACCAACTGTCCAATTTAAGTAGCGTCACCGGAAGAAGGCCTTTTGAAAATCTATTGACACAAATTCTGGTACAAGAGAACACTAGTACAAAATGACTAATTAGTTACTAAAAAAATGACTAAAATTTGCATATAAATGACTATTTTTTCAGTCGGTGACCAATAGTAGCTAATTTACAGTATCTTATAACACAACCAGCTTTTAGTTGTTTTTAGCTTAGTCATCAATTGGTTGTCCCAATTATGTTGTCTAGTAGTATATTTGGTCATTAATTTAGTCATTGATTTGGTCATTAATTTAGTCATTGACTTGGACATTAATGTAGTCATTAATTTAGTCATTGATTTGATCATTAATGTAATCATTAATTTGGTCATTGATTACCACAATTATTGACTAAATATACAAAAAAATATATTACTAATTAATCACCCAAGAATACCAATTAATGACCAAAGAAATATGACCAAAATGTTGGTCATGTTATAAGATACTGTAAATTAGCTACTAATAGTCACATATATGCAAATTTTAGTCATTGTTTGAAACTGATTAATGACCAAAGAAATATGACTAAATTTTGGTCATGTTATAAGATATTGTAAATTAGTTACTGACAGGCGTATATACACAAAAAATAGTCGTCATTTGTAATCTCAAATTTATAATTTGCAGTAGTCATTTATCTTTTTTCTGGTGGTTTCATATTCATTATATAAATGATTAATTTAGTAGTTTATATTCATTTCATTTACTTTCATTAATGATCATTATAAACAATTAATTTAGTCGTATATTCATTTTATTTGTGTTCATCATTAATAAACATAAACTACTAATTTAGTAGTTTTAGATTGATTTTATGTGTTCATTATTAATCAACATAAATTAATTAGTATGATTTTGCAACTAAATTTAAAAAAAATGGCATACAAAGTACATGTTCATCTAATGTGAAAACACAAAGTTATATATGTTAATTACAAGGCTAAGTAATATCAAATGCAACTATAAATAATTCCAACCACAAATTACAATATGAGTTTCCAATTTAATATTTGTTGGAGTATAATTTACACATGAAATATTGTTTCATCACTTCAAAACATAATCATTGTGTTGCCAAGGCATTGCAAGTGAATTCATCAACTCTGAAGACTTGACCATCAGTCTCTATGTGTGTGTCTTATGAGGGATATTGAGTCTATGGGTACCACGAGACCAGTTCTCTCCCCTCTCTTTAATTTTCATTTTGTTACTCTAGTGTTATTGTTCTCCTCTTTATTCAATCCCTTCTTACCATCAATATTGAGTTCTTTTCCTAAACAAAAAAAAGATACAATGCAAAGTATAAGACATGAAATTCGATTAGCGTTGGAATATAAACTAAAGTAGACTATAAAATATTTATACGATCTATACCTCAACATCAACAATATTGTTAATGCTATTTTTCCCCACAAAAGCAAGAAACTTGAACAAGTTTTCTTTAGTTGGGCAATAGTGGCCACTTTGTGCTAAGATGACATGTATAAACAAAGCAAATAAACACAACAGAACTACCAATTTCTATTAAGAATATCTGATGCTCCACTTTTGTAGTTGTATTGTTTCCTCTAGTTATCTCTAAGAAGTAGTAGCACTTCAACAATAAAACAGGGCAGAAGAAATCTAACAGGTGGAGCAAAGTATTGCTAACACAAGATTACAACAAGAAAGTAAAAAGAAATAAGACAAGACTTTGTAAATTGTGATACTAACCAAGAATATAGCGTCAATATAGTAATCTTCAATTGTCAGCGTAATATTCCACATGAAAAGGAATCCAATTCCCATAAACCAACAAATTATGTATGCCCCTTATTTTCCTTGTAATTAATTGAGAAAGATTAGCACATGCAATTTCCATTTAGAATCTCTAAAATGATTCTATAAATATTCAAAACAAACTTAATGTTACTCATTCATTTTTCTCTAATGCATACAAAACTAAATATGCTAACTTGTTTTGAGCTAGAGAGTTTTGTAATTCATTGTGTCCAAAATCATTGCTTATTCTCATGACTGCTTTTTTTAATGATCAGGAAATAGACCTATATTTGATTAGAAAACATATTTTTCAGAATATATTCCATTTTTCTAATTCAAAGTTAAATTTCCTTTCCATTTATGGCGTTCAAACAAACTAGAATCATTTTCATTTAATAAATCACTGTTGTAATATACTACTAAACGAATAGCTCCATAATGAAGTTAATTAGTGGTGGAATACTAATAAATCACAAATACATGCAAGAAATAACACCACTATATGTCCTAGGCATGCCAAGTCTTTATCCTCTTGGTTGGAAATATTACTTCAAGAAAACAACATATTTGAAAAAGAGAACTTTTCTAAAACTAACCAACTCCAATGTATCCAACAACATTGACATTTCTATTGGCATGCCCTCAAAATGTGTGGAAGTATCAAACAAGTGTAGTGCACTTCCCTGTAAGGTTAAAGTTTGGCAATGGAACATGTTGTCCCTTAGTCTAATCAGGTTTTAACTTGCTCTTTATAAATGAGAGAGAATGGGAATTAAATTTAGAACAATGACATAAAGCTTTTATTCATTCACATTTACCTAGATCCTAAACAAGCATTGAAGTGCTATACAAATCCAAGCATGTCTCACATTCCACCACGAAACAAAATTTCCAGATTTTGACTGTAAACCTTGAGCCTTTCTCAAATTTGTAAACAAGTAACATCATAAATATTCTTTCTTAGTTCTCAAACCTTCTCCTATGTGGATCTTTAGAAAATATGTGCATACACATATCACATTATATCATGTTTTGGAGTACATTTACAAGAAACCAATCACTCAAAATTTTAAAATTTTGGCAAGATTGAGGCATGTGTTAAATGCCCATTATCTGCATCTCTACACAATGGTGTCATTAATAATTTGAAGGTTCTTGTCTTGATAATATGATCTAATTATTTCTTTGTGCAAGATGTTTTTTCACTACCATTATTAAAATTTTGATGTTTATGAACAATATATAGATACAATGGATGCTTTGAATAATAAAATAGGCAATTATTTTTCCATTAAGAGTGTTTAGTATTTTCATATGGTTTAAATTCAATATTTCTATTGGTGGTACTTAGGGTCAACCTAAACGGTTCTTTCACATGCATCAAAAGAAGTAAAATGTGATAATAGGAAGGACTCGTGCAAACTTTTCTAATCATACATGTTGAATCTGCAAGTTTTTTGTTGTGCTCAATTTCTTATTGGAGTAAGGTCCTATCAACTGACAAAGTTTGTACAAATGTTTGAAATGATACTAAATAAGTTGGACCTGGGGGACTGAAGAACAAAAGCACAAGACAATACTTGACTGAGATCTATAGATGGCTAGAACATAATCAACTTAAACACCCATCAATGTTTGACTCTTACAAAGGCAACATCCCACGTATTATTGGTTAGCATTTTCAACATTGAAACTTGTATTGCACCTTTTTTTCAACTTGGAAATAGCATTAGTTCAATGAAATTAATGCATGATCTTTCTTTTAGGTAAACCAGTGTCATCCACAATGCCTATGCAGAACATGAGTACATGCTCAAATCAACCTAACTTCACTGATATTGGTAATCATCTTCACTAACTAGTGGGTAGATAAAGGATCTTGGTCATTGTATCAACACTCACCCCAAGGGGATATCATGTGATTTTGGCTCAACACTCTTCCCACTAGGTTATTATGTAATATAAGCTCAACACTCTCCCCATAAGGCTATTATGGTCTCAACTTCACTAACTAAAGCAAGGCTTTGCACTCTTCCAACATGGATATTTTGTTTTCTCCCTCCATTAATTCACCATTCTAGAACAACAATGGCATCCCATGGCATGTATTGAACTATTGCAAAACGTTAATGAACCCAAAGCTTTTACATGAGTAATGAAAAATAATGATTAGTTGTGAGCACAATTCCTATATCCCCACCTCAAAAAGTAAAAGATCTCCATATCTAAAAAGGGTTTTCCATAAATAAAATTTTAGGTAGTTAGGGTCTCTTTCTATGTTAAACCCTCCACTAGTTGACATCACTAGCCACATGTATAAAATCCCTAAAATGAAATTTCAATTAAATAAGTCAATTTTCCAAAGTAAAACTCACCCAAGGTTCTCACTTATATGGTGACCTGGGGTATATATAAGTTTGGATAACAATGTTTGAGCATGTGTTTCCTTTTTTGAATATTGATGTGCATAGCAATGATATCACTGGGGTTGCTCCTGACACTTGATTACTATTAGTTTGGGTACTAATAATATATTACTCAAATGTACTTTACTATACATGGATCTCATTATTAGCATCCACATAAATAAAATTCGCAATATAAAAATTTGAGTTATTCTCTTTCATCTAACTAGCATTAGTGTAGGTCCTAAATGTTTGAATTTGAAATGATACTTAATAAGGTGGACCTGAAGCACTGATGAATGAAAGAACAATAAAATACTTGTTTGAGATCTATAGGTGGATGGAACAAAATTAACTTGAACTCCCATCAATGTTTGATTCTTACAAAGGAAACATTCCACATATTATTTCTTACACTACAATGAAATAGGTCTTTGGTGAGGGTTAAAAAATGCCATCATAAGCTCATTGGTGATGGTCAAAAGAGCCTTTGTTGATGGGCCTCAGTATTGCAACAAGAATTCTACAACTCCCAAGGCTACCGACTTTAATTATCAACCCGGGGTTCGTACAAAATTAAGAGGTGTCTGCACTACATGTGTGGCATACAATGTGTCCTTTGTTGTCATGAAGTAATGGAGTGCATGTAATGAAGTCAAATCATAAACTAATTGCAAAAAATGAAATGTTCGAAATAAAACCTTAACCTATTGCAAGAAAGAAAGTACAAGGAAAGGGACGAAAATTCAATGCTAAATCACACCATTTCTTGATTAAATGCCAAGAAACTATGCTTTGCAATAATGCTAAATTATCGTGAACCAAATGGTACTATCTAAGCATGGAATTAAGAATCATCAAATATCGCTAATGTGCAAGTAAAGGGACTAAAATAAATCTATTTTTGTCTTTTCATGCAAAATCAAGTATGCAAACTAATTTCTTTTGGTGATGTGGTAGGTGAATTAAGGATGTTGGAGGTTGGATGGAAGGGTTAGGAGATGGTTGGATGGTGCGGGAGACTCTTGGGAGGATTTTTGTGACTTCCTAGAGGTTTTCCATCAATTTTGCCTCAAACAAGCCATTTCAGGAAAACCTACAGGATGTACTAGAAACCTACACGATGATCCTGTAGGAATTACATTGAACCTACATGATACAACCGAGAGAAAAATGTGAGGTATTGGAGGTTATGGAAGGCTTAAATAAGGTAGTAAATGGGTGGAATGGAGTGAAAAAATGCCTAGGATCACTCAAAAATCAAAACAAAAGTTGGGAGATGGATGGATTTGCTCAAAAAGCTTAGAGACGTTTCCTTGTGAAATGATGAAATTGGTGAGGGTTTAATGACTAAGAAAATCAAATCAAAATTGGATGGGACAAATTTTTTTATTAACTAGGATGTCTTAGGTCCCTATTCAAAGTGGAATCACTCAAAAAAACCTCTGTTAACACATGAAAAATAAAAATAAAAAACATTACTAGTCGAAAATCTAGAAATTCGAGAACTAGTGAGCTAGTAAATCTAAAAAATTCCTAACCAAATCAAGTGTAGATGCAAAGGGGAATTTTTTTTTTTATGAACTAGAATGTTTTTGTGATCTAATGTAAGTGGAATCAAATTTATTGAAGGTCATTAGCATGCTCTAAAAAATAGTAGAAATTTACTGTTCTTTGCTAAAAAGGAGGTCCAACAATCTAGATTTGGGAATAAGAAGACTAATCCAAGCAACTCAATGATTCCTATGAACTTCCAAATATTTTCCAAGGATGAAATAATTCTTGTGATCCTGAAAAAAAACTTACATAAACCATTTAACTCAATCCTACAACAAAAAATCATTAATTCTAAATGCAAAAATAGAAAGAAATAAAAACAAGAGATGCATGTGAATAAGCAATGAAAAGAAGGAAAGAAAATGATACAAAAGGGATCTAAGGTTCTTGGGATGGCCAAGCCCAAGGAAAATTAGAGACCTATGGAGGAGGACAAGATTTAGAAGCTAAACACGACACCAATCTTTATTATTTTCATCAATAGAATTCCATCTCTACAAGAAAATACAGTGGAGCTGCAAAAATACAAGCTCTCTCCACAATAACACTAATGAAAATACCCCCCTAGAGGAAAATTCGACTTGGTACTTATAAAAAATAATTACGAATCATTCCCCATGAATGAAGGAAGCTTTTCCCACCAAAATACCTTGATTAGTGGATCTAGTCCCCAATACTAGGAATTTGAATTAAATGGCAGGGAACACATTCTTATATTTTCTCAATCATTCCCTAGAGGAAAATTCGACTTGGTACTTATAAAAAACGATTAATAATAATTTCCCATGGATGGAGGAATTTTTCCCCACCGAAATCCGTTGATTAGTGGATCTGCTCCCTTGATTGGTGGATCTGCTCCTTTGATTAGTGGAACACATTCCTAGATTTTATCAATCATTTGAGTTCCACAATTTGTGCCATAATTCCATAATATCTTATTGACTTATTATTTATTATTGATCCTCCAGTAGTAGGTAACAAGCCACTAAATTATCTCCTCCTCCAACTCTTCATAATCTGCCCAATATTCTCATAATATTCCATAAAAATAAATAATATTAGGCACAAATATTCAATTATTCATGAACCTTTCTAATGAATATATTAAAGTCAAAAATAATTTATCTAATGCAAAAAGAGAGGTTTAATGTGCTGAAGGATGGTCATAGGCCTTACTTTATGTTTTAAATTAGAGGCATGGGCCTTAGTTTATGTCTAATTTAGAGGCCCATCGTACCCCCCTGCTAAAATTGTTGCTCATCCTCTGAGAAGCTTAGTGACCTCATTGTGCCTCATCCATGGCCCTGGTGGCCTATCTATTATGCATTAAGAATCTTGGCTGTAAGCTCTCAAGGACAAGCCCAAAAAAATAATCGTGCAAAGAAAAATCATTGTTTTTTTGAGACCATTTGCTTGCCTTCTTGCCCTTTATTCAAGATGGATTCTTGAATATTTTTCAGTTTGGCAAGGTCTTCCACACCCTTATCAACCATATGCTACCTTGTTCCACCATTTGAACACCTCTAACAGCTTCAAAATGCATTGAGATGAGAACTAGGACATCTTGTAGGAATTCCTGTCAAAACTACACGAAACCTACAGGAAACTGTGTTAAAACTACAGGAAACTAGTTTTGAGCATAAATGATAAACTGAGTTTAGGGCAGGCCCTCAACTTGACTCCCATGCATTTCTCCCATTTTTAGGCCCTGGAAAAAAGCTAGAAAGATATTGGAGACCTCTTGGAACACCTATTTTCATCACTGCAGTTTGATTTATATTTTGATGGTGAATGTCTTATTTCTTTTTGTTGCCTTCATCTTCTTCCTTGTGGCCTAGTTGACTGCCTAATGGCTTTGGTGTTCTCTGAAAAAGTTATGCCATATTTGGGTTTAACATAATTTATTCTTGTATCAACATTCTACCTTCCTGTAGTAGTCATTCCTCCTCTTTCAAAGTCCTCTAACTGTATGGGAGTGATGAGAAATGACGAACATGGATTGGATGATGATGCTTGGGCTCAAAGGGAGTAGTGTAGGTTTGTGAAAATGGAGAGGATGCTTTGTTTGCTTATTTTTTCAAGAATGAAATGGGATGGATGAATGATGAATAAATAGTGAATATGAAGTGGATGGAGGGCTTGGAGTTTTGTGGTGACTTGGCCTTTGTAAAAATTTCTTCTTTTAATTGCTATCCTCATTCCTTGAAATCATCACCCTTCATAATTTGACTTTTCAACATTGCATGAGTGAAGGAGTGAGTTGCAATCAACTAGTTGAAGGCGGCTGAGACTGCTGACCCATCCTTAGCTTATAAAATATCATCTCTCATGCATTGACAACAAATTTCTAACTATAATATGCTTAAGAGAAGAGGTCAAGAATATTGCATACCTGTACCTACCTATTGGTTGTTGGAGAGACCTTCATGTTTCTGCTGAGTTGATGTTGATGTACAGGTGTTGGATAGTGATGCTGCTTCTAAGCTCTGGAGGAGCTTCTTTGACCTATAGATCTCCTTTAAAACTACTCATTGCCAATCCTGTAGGTTCTATTCTGTATCCGGTAGGTTTATAGGACATCAACTTTTTGTCCATATCTCCCAAACAGTAGGCTGGGTTGAGTTGAATTTTTTTAGCGTGTTGCCATCATCATTATGCACCTCCCCATAGAAAAATTTTGGTCAATGGATGCATGGATATCGAGAAAAACTAAAAATGGTTGAAGGTGATGGAGGCTGATTTCTTGGAAACTGTGCACTGAAATTTTCTGAAATTGCTTGGGCATGTTACCATTATCCATATGCATCTCCCCATGAAACAACTATTTAAATGGATGCACAAATATTGAGAAAAATGCAAAAATCGATGAAGGTGACGGAGGCCAATTTCTTGGAAACCATGCACTGGAATTTGTTGAAACTGCTTGATCATGTTACCATCATCCATATGCATTTCCCCTTGAAACAACTTGGCAAATGGATGCATGGTTTTCAAGTTATGGCAAAAACAAATTTCTGCTCTATGTATTTTTGTATCGTGTAGTAAAACATAGCATCTTATAGTTTTTTAGGACAACAAGGAAAATGAGTGGTAGAAGCTTGAGGATGATGGGTGGATGGTGAAAATAGATGAGGGTGATGGATTGGCATGGCCTTGGCCTTGTTGGAGCATTTGAGCGAAGTAAGAGAAAATCAAAATTTGACTTCTTTTGACTAGGCTTGACCAATTTTCCTTTTGGTACCAACTTGTTCTTGTTGCTTGCAGATGTTAGAGAGTACATGCATGCATGAAGCAAGGATAATTTTATTTTTTATTTTTATTTTCTTCTAGGCCTACTAGCCGCCTCAATGAGGTTTTCAACTAGTAGGTTTGCCTAGGCACCTCAAAGGAGGTTTTCACCTAGGATCTTCTTTTTTCTCTCTTTTTTTTTTTCTTTTCTTCAACCCATTGACCGCCTCATGGAGGTTTTCAATCAATGAGAAAACCTGAGGTGCCTCCAAGGAGGTTTTCACCTTAGATTTTTATTTTTTTATCTTATTTTTCATTTTGTTTTTGTTTTTTTCTTTTCTTCTACCCTATCCTACTTGAAAAACAAAATCACTCTCAAGTATAAGAGTACTTCCAATGGAGCTATGTGCACATCAAGATGACAAACAAAATGATGTGGAGGCTTGAAATGTATGCTTTGACATGTACCTATATTTCAGAGACCAAATGACTTGACTTTGAAAGGATCAAGCATAGTTGAGGAAGAGAGTGATGCTGCAACTTAGTGACTGTCTGGAATCATATTTCAATAAAGTTGTGATGTCTTTTGTCATTTTGCTAATCTGGATCATTCTTCAGGTCTTCTTCTACCATGAACTTCAAATCTTCCTCTTTTGCTGATTTTTATTTTGAATACATGGAGGATTTGATGGTAACCATGAGGCATTTCTCTCAATCTATGATTTTGATGTCCACTCTTCATCAATCGCAACCCATGTGTCTTTGGTCTTTTTATTTGAATCTTCTTCTTCTGGATGTGGTCCTTCAATGATATTAAGAGAATCTCTTTTTTGGAATACCCTTCCTGAGCTATGGTGAATACCATTGAGCTCAAGAGGAGATGTTTGGAAGTGTTGTATCTCGACATTGTAAGTGGGCTGAGCTACTTTAACGTGAGGGTTTGGAAATGGTGGTGCAGGTAGTTGAGTGGGAGTGTATATTTGAGATGGATGTGAATGGGGTTGTGGTTGTGGTGGAGGTGAATGGTAGGGATAACATGGAGTTGGGTATGGAGGATATTGAGGATATTGTGGATGACTCCCATAAGTTCCTTGCCAACCTTGTTGCCAAGATTGGTTTTGGGGTTGAGATGGCCAATGTTGCCAAGGAAAAGGTGTGTTCCAATTACTTTGAGGTGGATATGCATAACCTTGAAATTGTGAATTAGGCTCTTGCATCATATCCAACTGAATAGGTGCCATGGTTCTCTTGGAGCTACATAACATTGCTGCATTGGAAATTGACTTGCTCCATTGTCCTCTTGGTAAACTTTCTTCAACCTTGGTAATGATGGCCAATGTTTAACATCATGTGATTCTGCAACACAAATATCAGAATTTTCTTTTCCTTCATCTTGCATTCTTAACATTTCTACTTGTTTTGTTAGATTTCTAAGAATTTTTGTTTTAAAATCATCAAACAAATTTCCAAGTTTAGCTTGACTTACTGATCTTGATGCTGATTTACCTACCCTTTCTTTTCATTTGATATGTGTTTGCATGTTTCACAAATTTTCTCAAATGATAATTGATATACATCACCTCGACTTATGAGATTAAGGAGATCAATCCACTCATCCCTAATTGTTCTAAGTAAGAGGGTTTTTCGTGTGTCAGATCCTAAATGATGTAGCTTTGCCCTCTTAACATTATACATGAACCTATATTATATATCCTCAAGACTCTCATCTTCTCGTTGAATCATTCTAAATATTTCTTCTTTATGATCATGATATTTATATTTTTCTGGAAATACCTTTTACATATCATTCCATGATCTTATTGAATTAGTCCCTAAAGTCATGAACCATTTAAGAGCTCTATCCCTCAATGTTGCTGGAAACAATCTCAATTTTTGAGTTTTTAATAAGTAACCATAAGATCTACAAACAATTTCAAATTAAAAGAGAAACGTTTCTGGATCCTTTGACCTTAGACCATGAAATTTTGGAAGAAAAGATGGAGGTATGTTCTTCATGTGCACACTTCCATTAGTATCTTGCAAGTTGAATGGGAAATCCGATGGGATCTTCCTCATTGTCATCATCACCATCAATTTCTTCTACATTCTTTGCCATCTTCTTCTTCTACTTGCAAAAGTGAATGGTGATATGGCTCTTACTACACCATGTGTTCAAATGGGGGGGGGGTTGGTGTTGGAGAATTTTTTGTTTTTGTTTTTATGATTGAACGAAAACTATAATGCAATGCAATTTTCTACTTTTGAAATTAAATATGCCTAATGAAAATATTTTTTTTTTGCAAAAAATGAAAAGAAATGAATAAACTAGGGAAGAAAACAATGCATACTTTGACACCTCCCTGACAACAATGCCAAAAAGTGATGGGCCTCAGTGTTGCAACAAGAATGCTGCAACTCCCAAGGCTACAAATTTTAATTATCAACCCAGGGTTCGTGCAAACTTAAGAGGTGTCGACACTATATGTGCGGTATAAAATGTGTACTTCCTTTGCTGTCATGATGTAATGGAGTGCATGTACTGAAGTCAAATCCTAAACTAATTGCAAGAATGAAATGTTAGAAATGAAACCTTAACCTATTGCAAGAAAGAAAGTACAAGGAAAGAGACGGAAATTCAATGCTAAATCACACCATTTCCTAATTAAATACCAAGAAACTATGCTTTGCAATAATGCTAAATTATCATGAATCAAATGCTACTATCTAAACATAGAAGTAAGAAGCATCAAACATCACTAATGTACAAGTAAAGGGACTGAAACAAATCTGTTCTTGTCTTTTCATGCAAAATAAAGTATGAAAACTAATTTATTTTGGTGATGTGGCAGGGGAATTAAGGATGTTGGAGGTTGGATGGAAGGGTTAGGAGATGGTTGTGTTAGTGTCAGTATCTGCATACTTCCATTAGGGATCAAATTAACTCTTTGCATATGCATTCTAGGAGTCCCATACTGAAAATTTTGCATCATTCCATTAGGTCATGATATATTGATCCACTGATGGTTGTTTTCTCTTCAGAAAATATTTCCCTCATAGACTGTACTTGCTGATCCTTCTTCAGATTGTCTCCAGTCAGGGTTTCATAATCAATCGACAGTTCATTTCGTTAGATCATAGGGCATGATTTCATTAGGTCCAGGGTTTCATCATCAAGGTCAAGAAATTGATTTCAAAGTGTAAATAAAGGTCAACAAGGGTATGAGGATGATCAATAAATCAAGCATGATGGCTTGAAAGTCATAGCTACTGAAATTATTATCTTTTAACCTAATGTAATTTTCACCTCAAAAACATGTTTTTGAGGTGAAAACAGAGTATTTTAGTTTATTTGTATTTCATATGTAATTTTAAGTTCCTATATGTAATAAGTGATCCCAGCTACATCAGAGCATTTCTCCTTACTGCAAGACAAACAAGCATTGTAAAATTCAAGTCAAGATTGAGCATTCATCCACCTATCAAAAAGCAAAGAGTCAGAAAATCAAGAACAGTGACAAAAAAGGGTGAAAAGGTGAAAGTGACAAAACATTAGCAAAGGGGGTTTTGAGGAGAAAAAATTAAATTCAAGCATGTATAAAGGTCTTCTTGCCTTCATATCTCCTTTATTTCCATTTAACCTCCCATTGAGCAAACCCTAGCAGAAGTTTTTCCAATTTAAGGGTCGAAATTAGCAGAAATAGCTTGGCATTTTGCGTTTCCTCTTGGTGTTGTGCACTTCCTCTTGGCGCTATGCATTCCCTCTTGGCGCTGTGTGTTTCCTCTTGGCGCTGCGCACTCCCTCTGTGCACTGCGCGTTTGACCAGTTTTCATTCATATTTGCTCTTCGACATTCCTAACACCTTCTCAGCTTTATGCAAGTAAAAAATCATTTTCCTTCTCCTCAAAGTTATTTTCTCAATGTTTGAAGAGTGAAATCAAGATTGGTGTTAGTTTCATTTGCAAAACCCTAGTTTTCCTCTTAACCCTAATTTTTGCAAGCAAGCTTCTCGTTTTCCATAAGATACCTGATCAATGCCCTATATTCCTCTTTAGAAACCTCTATCCCTACACCCACCAGACTTCCATCTACCTTTCCCTTTTCTTTTTCCTTCCCAAACACTTCCATTCCCCTACCATTTACTTAGGGTTTCATAACAAAGACACCATGGCTGATGAAGAATATAGGCCACACAGTGAAGAAGAGAGATCAGACAAAGAGAGAAACATAGAGCAGAGAAGGCCTCATAAAGGAGGGAAAATTCTTAGGTTTGAACCCACAGATCTCAAAGAGCTCCTAGCATCTCCTATAACAGTGACAACTTTCAAATGGTTAGGGTGTTTTGAGTTTTTTGAGCAGGTTCAAGCAGTCCAGTACCACCTTGAGTTGACTAGGATTTTCATAACTAAAATTCAAGATAACCAAGTCACTCTTGCAAGCATAACTTTCACATTGTTTGCTGCCATCATATCAGTTGCCACTGGGATTCCAGAAGTTGGGGAAAAATGGTTCAAGCAGGGTGAGATAGAAGCATGTTTTTATGAACCATACCTCAAACCTAGGTACAGAAGTCAAAGAAAAGGTTACTTCCCTTTCTCATATCTCCTTGATAGATATGCACCTATGATGAAGATTGTAATGAAATATTTTTCATGTGAGGGTAGGTTCTCTAGGGTCTATTCCTACCACATTCGGTTACTTATGCATTTTTCTAGGGTTAAAATGCTCAATGTTCCCTACTATCTTTTCAGGAGTGTGAAGAAGATGGCTTGCATTGCCTAGAGAAGAGAACACAAAGATCGAATGAAGAGTTTATTTCACCATTCCCTCATAAAGATCATAGTTCTTTATCACCTTAAAGATCTTAACATTGCATGGAGTACATTTATAGCTAATACCATTTTCACTCAAGCTTCCACTCAAGACATTCCATCATCATCTCATCCACCATCCTCCATTCCTTCATTTCAGCCCATGCATTATTCATCCTCCTCTGATGAGTCAGTCATACCATCACCACCATTATCACCACTCCATGAACCTGTTCTTTCATTTGGCAGAAAAGGGGACAGTGGAAAAGGACAAAGTGATCAGGGTCAAAGCAGCAAGCAAGGAAGGACTAATTTAGATACTTTGGTGCACACTTATCAGAGAGGAAACAAGCAAGTTTTTGTCCCACATATTGTGGGAGGGGCCTTTCTCTCTTCATCATCAAAGTAGGAACACAAAGGAAAGGGAAAAATCGCTGAAACAGAAATGCAAAAACAGGAAAAAGACCCCCATGAAACTGAGCAGGATTTTGACTTAGTGGACTTAGATGAGGAAGATGAGAAGGAAAACACCAAAATGATCCTAAAAGCGCAAGAAGCATTGATAGGTGAGCTGCAGGTGAATCTACAAAGAGCAAAATACATCAAATTTTATTATGAACAGGAAAATAGGAAAATGGAGACCAAGCATGAGCCTATGGAAGTTCAGCTCATCAAAGCTAAAAGGGAAGCTAAATGGATTAAAGTCCAACTTGAGGAAGCCTATGGTGACTATGGTGAGCCCATGGAGGAAAACATGCCCAGGAAGAGGCCTAGGACTAGAGGCCTAAAGCGAGCTTTGAAGCTTGAAAGAGAAAAGGAAGCTCAACTTGCCAACCAACTCACCTTAAATGAACAATTTGGCATAATGATGAATGAGAACAGGGAATGTTGGCTTGAGAGGGCTAACAATCATCTTGAGGAATTTTTAGCTAAAGGTAATAGAAACACAGACGTTCAAAGAAAAATGGACAAATATTATGCCATGAGAAGCAAAATTGTTAGAACCAAGCTCAAAAGGGCTCGTGCAAAAATTGAGGCCTTAACTCATCAAAAGGAGAAGGAAAAGCTTGAACTATTGGTCGAGGCTTCTCTTCATGCTTAGTCACCTTTATAATCAACTATGTCAACCATTTTTGAATACCCTAAACTCACTTTTTGCTTTTGGCATTTCTTGTTTTTTCAAGGCAATTTTTATATCAGTTTTTTAGCCAAACGTGCAGCGCCCTAGGTGCTGCATAGTTTTTGGACGCATTATTTGGAGGAATGGCCACCACCATTGGATTCAGAAGGCCCAAGATAGTAAGGAAAACCATGTTTCTAGCCTTGGAAGGCAAACCTGGTTGGTGAAAATGGAAAAAAAATAGCAAAAAATCACATTTTGCCTCATTTTTGGACCAAGCGCTGCTCGTCTGACCAATCTTGGGAGAATCCATTTTGGAGGGTCAAATCAAGTTCATTTTGAAATCTTAAGGTAGATCTAGAAACTAAATAGAATAAGATTTCCAACGAGCTATCCAAGGCTCAATTTGGACACCAGGAAGGTAGTCAAAACTCACCTTGAAGATGGCGCTGCGCGTTTCCTTCAAGCGTTGCGCGTTTGACACTAGCGCTGCGCACTTGATAGGCAACCAGTTCTTTCACTGTTTCTTTGGTTTTTCACTTTTCACCTTTGGAATTTTGGTTTTTCACTAATGTAATTCATGATGATGATGTAATTAAAGTATATTTTTTGTTATCTAGGGTAGATACATCAGATGAATGGCCTAAGTGGCATGTAATGAATCAATTTGCTTCATATTAGGAATGAGTCAGTTTGACCACCCTAGTCTTTAGCTATCAGTTCAATATTGTGTGCAACTGCTCCTCCTCTCATGGAATTTGACCCATAAGGCTAGGATTAGTTGTTTTGACGCCTATATCATGTATTTTCTCAGTCATTGTGTGGGTTGGACTTAGTTCGATGCTCAGAGCTTGATTGTACATCATTGTAAGTAGTTTGGCAAGGAGATTAATAAGATTTGCAGCTATTTTTATGGGATCCCTGTGGTATGGAGTTTTAGTACAGTTTCTTCTTTTGTGATCATTTGTTTACATGTTTTATGTATGCCATCATTCATTCCATTGCTTCTAGTTGAATGTTTTCAAGTTTGATAAATAGAATCCATTGTATCAGTGCTTTGCTTTGGGAAATCATTCAACATTTCATGTTTTCTACTATTTAAGAAGGATCCATGATTTTCACATGCCCTTCTTAGCTCCTCATCAGTCTTAAACACCTCACATCATCAAGCCTAAAGTGCTAAAGCCTATGCCTACCTTGCCCCATAGAACACCCTGCATTTCTGACCTAATTTCCCAGACCTAAACTACCCAGCTCCTCCTGATCCGGAAAAACACCAAAAAATTCAATCAAAAATTTCGAGCTGCTCCACATCATCAAGCCTAAAGTGCTAAATCCTATGCCTACCTTGCCCCATATAACACCCTGCATTTTTGACCTAATTTCCCAGACCTAAACTGCCTAACTCCTCCTAATCCGGAAAAACACCAACAACTTCAATCAAAATTTTTGAGCTACTAAACCTAGCCTAAAATCCTTTACCTATTCTAGTCATCTTGATTGAGATCCTTATGGAGAGAGCCCTCTCCTGGCCTAGTAGGGCTAGCTACTTGGCTAAGATTGGTTTGTGGTTACCCTAGCATTGCCTCCCTTTAGCCTGAGGTCAATCTAGGCGATAACAGGTTGGATGGTGTGGGAGACCCTTGGGAGGATTTTTGTGACTTCCTAGAGGTTTTCCATCAATTCGACCTCAAAACAGGCCATTTCAGGAAAACCTACAGGATGTACTAGAAACCTACAAGATGATCCTGTAGGAATTACAATGAACCTACAAGACACAACCAAGAGAAAAATGTGAGGTTTTGGAGGTGATGGAAGGCTTAGGGAAAGTGGTAGATGGGTGGAATAGAGTAAGAAAATGCCTAGGATCACTTAGAACTCAAAACCAAAGTTAGGAGATGGATGGATTTGCTCAAAAATCTTGGAGAAGTTTCCTTGTGAAATGATGAAATTGGTGAGGGTTTAATGACCAAGAAAATCAAATCCAAATTGGATGGATTTTTTTTTTTTTTTTTTAACTAGGATGTCTTAGGTTCCTATTCCAAGTGTAATCACTCAAAAATACCTATGTTAACCCATGCAAAAAAATAAAAAAACATTACTAGTTGAAAATCTATAAATTCAAGAACTCGTGAACTAGTAAATCTAAAAAATGCCTAACCAAATCAAGTGCAAATGAAATGGGGTAATTTTTGTTATGAGCTAGAATTTTTTTGTGATCTAATGCAAGTGGAATCAATTCAATTGAATATTGTTAGCCTGCTCTAAAAAATAGCAGAAATTTACTATTCTTTGCTAAAAAGGAGGTCCAATAGTCTAGATTTGGGAATAAGAAGAATAATCAAAGCAACTCAATGATTCCCATGAACTTCCAAATATATTCCAAGGATGAAATAATTCTTGTGATCCTACAAAAGAACTTACATCAACCATTTAACTCAATCCTACAACAAGAAATCATTAATTCTAAATGCAGAAATAGAAAGAAATAAAAACGATAGATGCATGTGAATAAGCAATGAAAAGAAGGAAATCAAATGATACAAAAAGGCTCCGAGGTTTTTAGGATGGCCAAGCCCAAGGAAAATCAGAGACCTATGAAGGAGAACAAGATTTAGAAGCTGAACATGACATCAATCTTCATTACTTTCATCAATAGAATTTCATCCCTGCAAGAAAATACAGTGGATATGCAAAAATACAAGCTCTCTCCACAATAACACTAACGAAAATCTCCCCCTAGAGGAAAATTCGACTTGGTACTTATAAAAAATGATTAGGAATCATTCCCTATGAATGGAGGAAGCTTTTCCCACCAAAATCCCTTGATTAGTGGATCTAGTCCCCAATACTAGGAATTTGCATTAAATGGCAAGGAACACATTCCTAGATTTTCTCAATCATTTCCTACAGGAAAATTCAACTTGGTACTTACACAAAATTATTAATAATCGTTCCCCATGTATGGAGGAAGCTTTCCCCATCTAAATCCCTTGATTAGTGGATCTGCTTCCTTGATTGGTGGATATGCTCCCTTGATTAGTGGAACACATTCCTAGATTTTTTCAATCATTGGAGTTCCACAATTTGTGCCATAATTCCATAATATCTTGTTGACTTATTATTTATTATTGATCCTCTAGTAGTAGGGAACAAGTCCCTAAATTATCTCCTCCTCCAACTCTTCATAATCTACCCAATATTATCATAATATTCCACAAAAATAAATAATATTAGGCACAAATATTCAATTATTCATAAACCTTCCTAATGAATATATTAAAGTTAAAAATAAATTATCTAATGCAAAAAGAGAGGTTTAATGTGCTGAAGGATGGTCATAGGCCTAAATTTATCATTTAAATTAGAGGCATGGGCCTTAATTTATGTCTAATTTAGAGGCCCATCATTTGTCACCTAAAATTGAAAGTCACCAAAAGTATAGGTGTTATGGTGACATTCAAGGTATGTCACCAATAAAGATTTATAATGAAGGATAGTGACTGCTACCATTTCATATGAGAAATGATGACAAACCTTAGCCTCCGTCACAAAAAAATTGAACATCACTAATGATGGAGTCACCAAAAGTATAGGAGTTGTGGTGGCATTCGAGGTCCATCACCAATAATGACTATAATGACGGATAGTGATTATCACCATTTCATATGAACAACAATGATTTATTGTGATGGGTCTTTCATGACCATCACTATTAATGTATATATATGTGGTGATGTTCATTGACCATCACCATTTCATATGAACATCAATTATTTATGGTGATGGACCTTTCATGGCCATCACTATTGATGCATATATATGATGGTGTTCATTAACCGTCACCATTTCATATTTTTGTAAGGGTAGAAAATGTCACCATAAGCTCATTGATGATAGTCAAAAGAACCTCCATCACCAAAAAATAATCATTGTCATTCCATCTGAATAACAGGGCACAATGGGATCGAATCACAAACCTCCTACTTGTAAAAAAGATGCTCTTCTATTGAGCTAATACCCTTTAAAGAATTAGATTTGAAAGAATAGATATAGGGGAATAACAAAAAAATCCATAAAGAATACGATTAGAGGGGGAAAAATAAATTTGATAAGAAAAATAATAACCAGCAATGGAATCTACTAATTTGAACATTTTTGAAGTACATTAAACAGGGATGGAATCCATAGTACATTAAAGTGACATTGGTCAATGCTGGGATTCGTCAATTGTTGACTATCCATAGCGCCACCGACTAATGAACTGTGACAAGAGATGTTTCCATTAATGGAGAAGCATGTTTAAAGCTCATTGTTTCTTGATAACCACAGTCTCTAACTAACAACCATGCATAGTTCTAGCCACTGCAAAACATGGACACAAAAGTGAGCATAAAGACCAAAATCATAGTACCACCAATCTAATGAACTGTGATAAGAGATGTTCCCATTAATGGAGCTACATGTTTAAAGCTCACATTGTTTCTTGATAACCATTGGCTCCAACTAACAACCATGCATAATTCTAGCGCATCACTGCAAAACATGGACCCAAAGTGAGCATAAAGACCAAAAACCCAATATACCTTATTAGAAAAAACAAGAAATCAAAATTTACTTACAATTTACCAACCATTGAAAGGATAAAAACATGAAAGAAAACGTCTTGATACTTCTCATCAAGGACAAACAAAATCATATCACCTTAAATGATGAATTTAGAAACCTTTTGAGTTCAGAAAATGGTGTTAATACACTTAACTTTAGTTGGTTGGAAAAAATAAGTCAAGGAGGAATTTTAAAATCAAGCATAATTATTTATTCATGGCATAAAACAAGTTCAATACTAGAGCATCGAAGATAATTGGACTAGAAAATGAAATACAATATTCAACTTGAAGATATTATTGGAAGAACTAAAAAGGAAAAGAAAAAGAAGATGTGTAGATTTTACTTCAGCTGATAGCCAGATTCACATGAGGAACTTAAAATGAGCTTCTCCTAACCCTTCAAATCAAGGAACCCACGACCTATTCTCATAAATGATGGTTAAAAATAATGAAATATTTGACTGCCAATACTCATTGCTTGGTCCTATCATAAAAGTGAAATATCAAGAGAGTATACCTCTGGTAAAGAATGCTTATTTTTTCAATTGTAATATCGTCGCAATCATTAGGCTATCATCGTTAGGAAACTTTGTTGCATAAAAAACATCATAGGAAGAAATGTTGGCTTTATCACTGATGAGCCCCGGAAATGGGTAACTATATGGGCTCATTTTGCCTATTATTATCGTTTAATCCACCATTCTCCATAGTTTTATGCATGCTTTTGAATATATTTATGTTAATTTAGTGAATGGGAATAGTCACTTTACCACAAAGTCTAATACGTGCTTATTGCAGATTTTTGGACATTTTTGGACCAAGATCAGACACTTATGAGCAGATTGGCAGCCAAATTCGAAGAAACAAGGCTGAGGATTTATAGGAGGGGTGTCTCCTACACTAAATGACCCCTTCATCGAGTTATCCAATAATAGCTCGGAGTTCAACAACCCACCAAAGATGATTTCAAGGGGCAGTCGAGCAGGTCTAGTGAAGTGGCTGTTATCTACAGTTTTGGGCAGCCAAGCTCCTAAAGTTAAGGAGGAATGTTGGGAGTCCTCATTTACATAAATAGGAAGGCTTCAAGCCTTAGTATTTTAGCCATTTGATAGTCTATTTTTGCACTTTAGTGCAGCCTTGTAATCAACTCATTTTCGAGCTTCTTCTTGCAGACAGTTTTGTGATGTAACTATTATTTTTTGATCAATGAAGATGAATCCAGCCTTGAACCAGCTCTGATCTTTCCTAGGGGGCTATAGCTCTTGGGATTGGTCCCAACCCAAGTGCCCAATACCTCCTTTGTGTACTTTTATGTGTTTTTACTGCATTCATAGAATAATTTCTATTATATAGGTTAAATCTTGCTTTGTTACTTAGGTTGTTTTTGATGATTAAGATAGTTGTTCTCACTTCATGTTGATTTGATAGTTTGATAACAGAAAATATCCACAAAGAGGCTACCAAGCAGGCCTTGATCTCCTTTCTTCCTCCTTGGGACCATGAATTGAGACCAAGGCACACTTGCTGCCACAAAAACATTGTTTTTTTCCTTCCAATGCAATTGCTAGTGTTAGAGTTTGAGTTGGAAAAGTTGATATCAATTGTGTTTTCATGCTTAGATCTATTCTTTCTTATTTTCCATATCTTTCTTGCATAACCTCCTATTTATAAAGTTCTTTTCATCACTTTTCTGGTTTCTAGGTCATAATTAGGTCAAAATAGATAAAACTCTGTTTTCTTAGTCTTTGCTTGGGTTAGTTTTGGAAAGAAGTGTGCAGAAAACCTGTAAGAAACTCCAGCCTATCCTTCCTCCATCATACAACCTACTCCAACCTCTCTCTCAAGGTTTCCTTCACTCATTCGCTATGCTTTCCCAACTTGCCCTAATTTCTACATTTTTGTGCAACATTGCTTCCTTCAACTTTGAAGAAATCCAACCATCTTCTTCACTCCTGAGATTCATTTACCAGGTTCTAGACCCCTTAACATTGCTATCCATCCTTCATTTCCACTTTCCCACCATTTTTTCACCTTCAACCCTATAAAAACCACTTTCGGCCACTTCTTGTAGAACTTCCTATAGATCCCCTGCAGCCTCCTGTAGAAGTTCATGCAAGCGATTTTCCAAAATTTGAGCGCAGTGGAAATCTATAGAATGGTACCAGGGAATCGTTAGGTCCTCTCCACACCTTCCAAACCTCCTGAAAACGCCCACTCCATTTCCTTTTTGCAATAAACCTCTGCACAACCACAAATAGCTAAAACACATGCATAATAATTCTGCATAAAATTGCTCAAAAATACAAAAAGATGATTTTTCCATATTTTCCTTTAGAAGTAGCTTAAAAACATGCATTTTACCTTTTCAAGAGTAAATGGCATTCAGTTCAGTAGTTTACATCTCTTTTCTTGCACAAGTAGGGTTAGTCGGTGAAACTAGGGTTTGCTAGGGTTTGCATTTCCTTTTAGCTTTCATCTTCTTTCTGCAAGTAGACTAGTCTCTTTTGAGTTAGCTTCCTCCCATCATAGTTAAAATATTCTTTTGAGAACTCACAGAAGTTGGCTTGAGCTCCTAGCGAACTTGTGTCAGTTGATCAAGCGACAACTTGCAGTAAGAGCTAGTACTTGTGCATATAGCATCGTCACTTCCAGGTTTGTTATGAACTACCGGGTTGATAAAAGTAAAGAAGGGAGTCCCAAGAGTTGCAACATCATTGCTACAATATTGGAGCTCACCATCTTTTTGGCACCGTTGCCGGGGAAGCATTAGAGTATTTTGTGATTACTGCTTTTCTTCTATTTTCTACTGCAACTTGCTGCTAAAGTAGTTTATTTCAGCAAAAGTAGAGTAGCTGTTTCATTTCAATTTTGCAATTTCAATTATGCAAAAGTAGATTAGACCATTTCTTGCTTTCATTTCAATTCCACAATTTCATTTCAGCAAGCGTACATTAGCACTTCCTGCTTTCATTTCAATTCTGCAATCTCATTTCAGCAACATAGATTAGTCCTTTCCTGCTTCCATTTCAATTCTTCATTTTCGTTTCAACAAGATAGATTTTAGTTAGTTGCAGTTCAATCTATTTCATTCTTTGCAGGTACAAGCATAAAAAGAAACAAAAATCACCCAAAAAAAGAGATTTCCTTTCATGCCTCGTAGGAACAGAGACAATTCAGGAAAATTCCTACCCAACACCCCCACCATATCACTGAGTCACCCTTCTCTCTTCTTTTCTGGAAGTGATCTAGAAGAACCTATAGGTGAACCTCCAGAGATATATGAAGATCCTATAATAGAAGAAGAGCAAGAAACCATTCCTCCTGAGACCATGGCTGAAAACAGAAATGGTAGAGGAAATGGGGAGAGAATAGAAGGTGCCTTTCCCATCCGAGAGACCAATGGGGACACAAAAATGAAAAACATAAGTCCCTCAACCTTACCTCACTTCCACGGATTGACTACTGAAGACATTGATACCTTCTTGTTTGAGTTTTCTGTCCTTTTTCAAACTTATGACTATGTAGAAGACGAGCAAAAGTTGAAACTCTTTCCCTCTACCCTCAAGGATGCAGCACTACGCTGGTTCATGGGGCTGCCTGGAAACAATATCAAAACTTGGGCTCAGATGCAGCAAGCCTTTAAAAACAAATACCGGGACTACTATAGGTCAAAGGATACAAAAGAAGAAATCTTTCGAATGACCATGGGAAGTGATGAATCTTTAGAAGACTATGAAGAGAGGTTTCAACTCAATTATAAAAGGGCCAGGTGCACACTTGACCCTGAATCTCTGAAGTTGGTTCTGCTTAGATGAGTCCCTAAAGACCTTCTAGATACCCTTGATTTGCTGGCCAGGGAAGACATCTACCAGCTACCTTATGATGACATAAAGACTGTGTTTAGAAACCATTCTAGGGCAGCCAGAAAGAGAGGTAGGGGAAGTCAACTCTTAGCCAGTACCCCCTTATCTAGTTCATTCCTTAAAAATGAATTTGCAAATCAGATGGAAGATTTCAAAAGCAAGATGAGATAGACTATTGCCATGCAAATGGATACCTTGCGAATCCAAAAGAAGCAAGAGGAAGCTGAAAGGGCTTTGGCCATCTTTTGTCCCAGGTGCACTAGAAAGCATCCTAGGAATGAATGTCCATTGCACTCTGTAGAAGTGTGTTTTGTCTGTGAAGAAGACCATCCTACAAATCAGTGCCCTTCCTTGCCTGGATTTAAAGCTATGTACCAAGGGGCTGAAGGAGCCACTGAACCACTCTACTTCATGAACCAAAGGAGGCCACATGGACCTAGACCTTACCAGCAGGGAATGCAAGGGACATCCCAGACTTATTACAACCCCAATCAAGCCACTTCCATGCCTTCTTGGGGTCCCCCTGCTCATCCTTCCTAGTCCACACCCCCTCCTTGGTCGTATCCATCTCAATACCATACTCAACCAGCTGCTCACTCATTTCATTCTCACACTCAGCCACAACCTCAGTGGAATGCACCTCATCAAGGGTGGAGGCCCCAATAAAACTCTCCTCCTGCTCTTTTTCCTCCACCACCTGCTCAACCACAACCAATACCTCTTTCTCCTCCAAGACAACCCCAGATAACTGCTCAACCGAACTCGAACCCCAATAACAAACAAGCCCATCAGGTATATACTGGAGAAACAACATGCCCTACCTATGCTGTGGAGATTCAGGAGATCAACCTACGATCTGGGAAGGTCCTCCCAGCTAGCCAACCTCCTCCTAAGGAGGATGAGGAAGAAAAACGGAAAAGTGAACCCATAGCCATTCCACCCTTTCTTGAGAGACTAACTGGAACCACGCAACCAACCCCAGAAGAAACTGAACTTCTAGGAGAACTTAAATAGTTATGTGTGAAAATACCACTTCTCCAGGCCATAAAAGGTACCAATCTACAACAAGTTGATCAAAGAGAAGTGTTTTAGGCACCCATGTAGGTGCAAGTGAGATGCCCCAACTATCAATTTCATAGGACAACTGTCTGACCTGATGTTGTCCAAAATATCTTGACCCTGGGAGTCCTGTAGTTGATGTCTACATCAATGGCACCATAATCCCCACACCTTGATTGATATAGGGGCTTCCATTAATGTAATGACCAAGGACACTATGCTTAAACTCAACCTTCAGAGTTCCCTAAGAAAGACCTCAATAGTACTGTAGTTGGCAGATCGCTCCACTGTGACTCTTGAGGGGATTGTGGAAGATGTCATGGTCTCTATTGATTCTTGGGAGTACCCTGTTGACATCTTGGTTCTTTAGCCAAAGGTAAAGCTCACTGGGTATCCCCTCATCTTGGGGAGGCCTTGGTTAGCTACTGCAGATGCTTACATCAGTTGTCGAGCTGGGAGCATGACCATCAAGAATGGGCATATGTCCAAACAGCTAGTCCTATATCCTCCTGCCCAACCTATGCTAGAACATGACTTACCCCTCTGGTTGGAGGAGGGAGATGAGGATGAAGTCTACTCCGCACCATTGTGCACAGTGGAAGCCACCAGGGGAGGTCCTCAAACCGAGGATGATCTTATTGAGAATTTGATTCAAAATCCACCCCCTAGTGTGTTGCCATTAGAAGAGTTAGTGGAAGAAACCCAAGCCAGTGCTTTATTTGATCTATGTGTGGCTGATTTGACCTCTCTCCGAGTTAAGATGTGGAATTTGGCCCTAAAAGAACCTTGAAGTTCAACTCATCCCTATCCACCTCTCAGGAGAAAGAGCTGTGTAGCTTATTGAACAACCATTTGGATGCTTTTGCTTGGAGCTATAAGGAGATGAAAGGAGTCCACCCTTCAGTCTGTACTCATCACATTTACATTAAAGAGGATTGTAAACCAGTCAGGCAGCCTCAAAGGAGGATGAATCCAGCCCTTAAGGACATTGTCAAAGAAGAACTGCAAAAGTTGCTGGATGCAAGATTCATCTACCCCATCTCTGACAACGAGTGGGTTTCTCCTTTGGTGCTTGTGCCTAAGAAAAACGGGAAGTGGAGAATCTGTGTAGATTATCGAGAACTTAACAAAGCCACCAAGAAGGACCATTTCCCTTTGCCTTTCATAGATCAAGTGTTAGATGGCCTGGTAGGAAAGAAGTTCTTTTCCTTCCTAGATGGGTTTAGCGGGTACAATCAGATCCAAATCAGCCTGGAAGACCAAGATAAGACCACTTTCACTTGTCCATGGGGTACCTTTGCCTACCGGGTCCTTCCCTTTGGGTTATGCAATGCTCCTGCCACTTTCCAGAGAGCAGTACTGAGTATATTCGCTGAGCTGGTTCATGATTCAGTGGAAATCTATATGGATGACTTTACCCCTTATGGTTCTAACTTCCAAGAAGCTTTGACTAACCTGAGGAAAGTTTTAGCCAAGTGTATTGAAATGAACCTGTCCCTCAGTCCTGATAAATGTGAATTCCTAATGACTGAAGGGACCATGCTAGGTCATACAATTTCTCAGCAAGGTTTACAAGTGGATCCCAACAATATTTCTATCATCCAAAGGGTCCCGCCTCCTCAAAAGGTAAGATATGTTCAGAGTTTTCTAGGCTTAACAGGATATTATAGAAGATTCATTAAAGATTTTAGCAAGCTAGCCTCTCCATTGTTTGGTCTTTTGGGAAAAGATGCTGAGTTCATATGGACTGAGAATTGTCAAGAGGATCTGGATGCTTTGAAAGGTAAGCTGATAGCTGCCCCAATCTTGAGAGGTCCAAACTGGGCCCTACCTTTCCACATTCACACAAATGCCTCAAATGAAGTTGTAGGAGAATCCACAGGACAAGTTGAAGAGAAGCTACCATATGCCATATATTTTGTCAGTAAAAACCTGTCCAAGATAGAGTTAAACTACATTGTAACTGAGAAAGAGCTCCTGGCTGTAGTCCATTCCGTAAACAAGTTCAGACACTACATCACTGGCTATCAAAAATTCATGCATACTGATCATGCTGCAATTAGGTATTTGATGAATAAACCTGATGTAAATACTCGTATCATTAGATGGTTACTTTTATTGTAGCAATTTGATTTGACCATTATTGATAAGCCAGGTAAGGAAAATGTTGTTGCTAATTTTTTGTCTAGACTAGATCTACCTTCAGGTGAATAAGGGATGGTGGATGATCAAATGCCAGATGAACACCTATTTGCTATTTCAGTACTCTCTCCATGGTTTGCTGATATAGCAAATTATTTGGTTTCAGCACAGTTTCTGCCATACCTGTCCTCACAAGAAAAAAGCCAGATTGTGAGGAAAAGTGCCCCATTCACTTGGATTGGGGGCAATCTTTTTAAACTTGGCCCAGATAAGATTTTGAGGCGATATGTCAGGGAGGAGGAAGTTTTTGACATCCTCCTAACCTGTCATGATGGGCCCTATGGGGGCCACTTTGCAGCAAAGAGAACCACCTTTAAAATTCTACAGACAGGGTACTATTAGCCCACTCTTCATCAAGATGTCAGGAGATACATCAGCCAATGTGAACGATGTCAAAGGATGGGGAAACCTACTCCAAAGGATGAGATGCCCTTGCAGCCTCAAGTGACTTTCGAGCCATTTGAGAAGTGGGGCATGGACTTTCTGGGCCCTATCAACCCTTCTTCAAAACATAAGTCGTACATCATTGTGTGCACAAATTACCTGACAAAGTGGGTGGAAAAAAAGGCAATCAAAGTAACAATAGAAGAAAAAGTAGCTAAGTTTTTGAGAGAAAATATCTTCTACAAGTTTGGCTACCCAAGAGAATTAGTCACAGATCAAGGAAGTCAGTTTACCTCTAACCTGATTGAAGACCTACTCACTCATCACAAGATTAAGCACAATACTTCCACCCCTTATCATCTGCAAGCAAATGGACAGGTGGAAGTTACTAACAGAGCTTTGGAATGGATTTTGATTAAGGTAGTGAGCAGTAGCAGAAAAGATTCGGCAGATTGCTTGGTTGAGGCCACCTAGGCCTATAACACTACTTGGAAAGATACAAAAAGTTTCACACCCTATGAGCTGGTTTACGGGAAGAAGGCTTTGTTGTCCATAGAATTTGAATATAACACATTGAGGTTGGCAGCTCAGTTGGACCTAGATCTCAACCATGCACAACAGGAAAGATTAATTCAGTTGAATGGATTAGATGAACAGAGAATGCAGGCCCTTCTCCACTCAGAGGTAGTTCAACTTCAAAGAAAGATATGGCATGACCGACACCTCAAAGAAAAGCAATTTTATCCAGGAGATTGGGCACTGCTGTATGATTCAAGATACAAGGATTTCAAGGGCAAGCTAAGGACAAGATGGCTAGGACCATATACAGTGGAAACATGCAATGGAAATGGTTCAGTCCTTATTCAGACCATTGATGAAGAAGCCATCCATGCTTTTCAATGGGAATAGATTGAAGATCTACAGGAATCCCCTTTCCAAGCAGGATTTCATTGAGGCTCTGGGTAAATCAGTATTGGTAGTGGAGCAAGTCCCTGTCTCCACTTCACCTACACCATGAGCAAAAAAAAAAGGTAGAAAAAGCAAAAAAATAAAAGAAAAGGAAAATGGAATAAAAGATCCTTGGGTGAAAACCTCTTGGAGGCACCCAGGGCATACAGTGAGGGTGAAAACCTCCTAGAGGTGCCCCAGCTGTCTCAGAAAAAAAAAAAGAGAGAGAAAAAGAGAAAAAAAAGTAAAAAAAGAAGAAAAAATAAACCTAATTTCTTTTAAATAAATTGCAGATTGCAGGTTTTAGGAGGATTGCACAAGACAAAAAAAAAGTACATGACCAGGCTGCATGCATCCCTAATAATCCATTCCTCCATCACTATTACCCTTTCCCAAGTTTTGGTCTCATTTGGTATGAAATTTCACATCCTGTAGGAAACTTTGTATCTTCTACAAGAGGATCCTGTAGAAACTACAGAAAAGCCAAAATCAATCTCAGAGGAGGACCCGAGGGTTGGAAATCTATCTATGAGGCCTGTGAACCTCCATGCCACCATCCATCGCCCTATGTCTCCATTCCATCTCTGTACACCTTCATTGCACTCATTTTTATGTCCCTGCATAGTCACACCTAGAAATTCCATTTCCTTCATGCTGCAAACAAAAAATGAATGACAAATCAAAGCAGAAACCTTTTCACTCACCCTACCTGATACCTTCCATCTGTGATTCCTTGTCAGTCAAGACTCTCATCAGCAGTTGTATCCCTACTCAAATATTAGCTTGAATTTTAGAAGGAGAAGCAGCTACCAGAAATCGTACAGGATTCCTGTAGTAGTTGATCCCTCTGAAAAGCATACTACAGAGACAGTGTCAGCAAAGTTGGGCATATGAAACATGCAAGGAGATTTGTTTGAACATGAGAACATCAGAAAAAGCCTGATGCCAAGCATGCAGAGCGCAAGCAGCAATAGCAGTGAAGAAATGGGTTCCAAAATCTGAAATATGCATAACACGGCCACGATTGAGCAGGTAAGTGCCTAAACCTATTCCTCAATTACATGAATCATATTTCAAGGCCGCATGACTATGGGAATGGTTACGATTAAATGGAATCGGTGGCCAGTTAATTGGCCACCCTCGTTCAGTTACACATCCTCGTGGAATTCAAACGAGCCCCGTCAAATTCAAAAATGCCGACCAGATACGCAGCCAGCATGTGTGGTATGTCCATTCAGGAAAAAACATTTGGGACTGGTAGTGGTGGCAGTGGATAACTGAAGTAAGGGAGGGGATGGCGGTTAGACGACATGCAAAAAATTATGACCGTGACATAGGACCAATGGTCCGGATGGGGATAATGTACCCATTCGGCCACCTCATCTCCTCCCCACAAATCATGCCAGCAGTTAAAAGACAACTCAGTTGAGGCCTTCGCCACCCTTTGTTCATTTTGCATTCAAGACATTTTCGAATAGAGTACGCACCCACCACTTCTAGAGCAGCTAACTAGCCATCCTCTACCAGTTTTCAGCCATTTTTTTAAAACCCTCCTGCCTATCGGGCTCTATAGGAGCATTGTTTCATTCTACAGGAGTTGAGAGATTTCTACAAGAAAGGCAGAGAACAGCTCTGCAGAAGGAAACTCGGGATTTTCGTTGAAATTCAAGCTCAAAACGAGGTAGGCTTGGGAAAACCTCTCTGCATATGACTTGTTTGAGTAAGGTGGTGAATTAAACGCAACATTAGATTGAAAAAAGAGAGTGAAAGTTTGCCTGCACATTGAAAAAAAGTGAAAGTCTGCCTGCATATTTTCCTTGAGTCTACATAGTTTCTGTTTTCTTCTCTGAAATCTGCCTCCTCCTTTTTCAAATTCTCCTGTAAGGAAGATACATGCAATAGTAGAGGCCAGCCTGTGTGTGTGAAAAGAAAAAAATGAATTTTCATATCTATCTACCTACTAAAAAAGAACTTGTGTCCTTATCCTCTTTCTGTAAATTTTTTTTCTTTTCAAAAACAGAAAGCCAAATTCAGGATAAAAACAGTTTAAAAATAGGGGAATTATTGCAATTTGATGTTGTAAGGAGAAGCACATGGGGAATTCCTTCTTTGATCTCAGAAAAAGACAGAATTCAACTATCCTTTGTTTCAGTGTTGACTGTTTTTTCCACCTGAGCATTTTCTTTTCTGGTTAAAACACAAAAAGAAGCACTCAACACCATGCTAGGAGGATTCATGAGAAAAGAACCTTTAAACTCTAGCAAATTGTATGAGCACCCTGAGGTGGTGGCCCTCTTCACTAGGGCAAACTGGATATCCTTCTTTGACAGAATTCAGGGTTATGATGAGGAGGTGACTGAAGAGTTTTTGATGTCCCTAAGACCACATTCAAAGACACATGCCACAGTTAGTTTTAGGGGTTTGACCCTAGAGCTTACACCTGATTTCATCAGTAGAATCACTGGTCTCCCACTGGGGCTCCCTTGGAGCAAAGAGGAGAAATCATTGGGACAAGTTGCTAAGAAGACATTTTTTCTGCCTGAGGAGCATCCTGTAGAAGATAAAAACAGGGTCAAAAGGACAAGCTTACCTCCTCTCTAGAGTGAAGTCAGTTACCAAATAATAAATTATATCACATGTGAAGGGATGTTCAACATCATTTATGGTTATCATTTTAGGTTGTTACATGAATTGAGGTATGGGATGGACTTGCCTCCAGCTAAAAAACTAAGCATCCCATATTTCCTCCTTCAGTTTTTAATTGAATGTGATACAAATCTAAATGCAGGGGTCCCAGATCAGTTGGCCCACCATGGGCTCATCAAATTGTTGGTGGAAGATGCCTTACACACCTATACTATCCCCATAGATTGGGAAATTTTCAGAAATATGTCCAGGGATGATGACATCAAAACTTTGACTGAGGATACCAGCCCATCCGGCATTGATGAGGAGGAGCAAACTGAAGAAATTGAGAAGAACACTATTGAGGAAGCATAGGACATTCAAACAAAAGGTAAAACAGAGGAGAAATATGGAGAAAAAGAGGAATTTGGAAAGAATACTAAGCCTAAGGCAGAAAAGGAGACAACGTCAAAAGCAGAGAAGAGAAAAAGGACAAAGGTTGGGAAGAAAAAGGCCAATAAAGCCCAAAAGAAGACTGCCATAGCTAAGGGAGGGGCCTAGAAAGAAAAAGAAAAGACACACCTTGAGATATCAGTGACACAAACAGAAACAATGGGAATAGAGAAGGCTATAGGAAGTGAAGGAAAAGAACAACAAAAAGAAACATCCCTTGAAATGTTGGCAAGGGAAGCATCAGTTGTGTTTGCTGCATTAAGAACACCTACAAAAAAAAAAGGAAAAAGAAAAAGGCAAACCTCCATGTATTTTAAAGCTAGAAGAAGCACAAGGATCAAAGTGGGCAAACCCTAGCTACCATCAAAGGAACCAATTGTCATTGAGGACACACCCACTAAAAAGAAGGAAGAGTCTCCTTCCAAGATATCTGTCACCTATGAAAGGGGAAGCCCCAAAACCTCCACTTGGAAAGAGAGAATCAAGTTGATGGACTCAAAGGCAGTTCTACAGGAAGCTGAAACATCTCACAGGAAACTCTAGCAAAGTTAAAAGAAACTGAGAAATTGGAGGAGAAGGAAACCAAACAATCATAGGAGGAGAGAAAGGCCAAAGCAATACCTGAACCAAGCCCTCAGCCTGATTTGGGCTCCTTTTACAATCTGCTGGAGGGTGGGAAAATCATCCCACAAAAATTTGTTGTACCTTTATTCTTAAAATTAGAAAAAGAGATGGTTAGAACCCACACATGGATGAAAATCACCAAACCTGAAGGAGTTGAGGACATAGGCCACATAGAGGACAAGCTAAAGGAATTAAGAGGGGATTTGGCCATGGTGAGGCACATAGAAAGCAGTAAAAGAGCTCAGCTACAGGAAGAGAATGAACTGCTGAAAAAGTAGTTGCAGCTACAGGAAGTTCATAAGGGAGATAGGCTGTCCATTTTGGGAGGGTAGCAACAGCAAGAAGGTCCTCTAACATAAAAGGAAACAATTGAGAAATAGTAGAAAGAGGGAGAGCCACAAGATGATGTTGAGATGCTAACAAAACTACTGCAAGAAAAGGAGTCTCAAGCAACAGGAGAAGTGTAGGTTTTGAAACATCAGTTACAAGAAAAAGAAGCCCAAATGGCCTGCATGGCCAGCTGGGCAACAGAAGCCTTACAATGTAGGAAACCTGCTAAATACTATGCATTATATATTAAAGACCAATGGTTACAATTTCAAATTAAAACATTGGCCCAAATGGGCACCATCCCATTCCAGAATTACAATCAGTTTATGCATTTGTGTGACAATAACTCAGCTAAAGATAAGGCCAAGTTAGCAGAATTCCATTTACACAACTTGGCACTTCCTAACATGAATATATGGGACCCAAAAATTGCATTAGGTGACCTACAACTCATGGCCATGGCTTCTTGGTCAAGCCATGAGGAAAAGAGGGCAATAGAGATTCAGAAGATTATGACCAGGGAGCTAAGTGAGCCACTCATGACAAGGGCAGAACTAGAAGATCCCTCAACCCTCATATATGCCCATCGGCACCTTGCAGACAACCCTCACATTGCACCTAACTATGTTGAAAGGCAAGCACAGGCCATTGCTCACTTTGAAGATATGGAAAGACTGTTTGGTGATAACTGCCTTCATGCTTGCACAAGAAGATGGAATACATTGTCCCATAGTTTAAAAATAAGAGAGTATCACTCCCCAACCAGAATGAGGGAGGCTATGAGAAGAGTACCCTTATACAAACAATCAATGTAGAACTTGAAATCCAACTAGATTAGCCTTAAGTTCAGCCCTCCACTACTGCTAGGGTTGTTAGAAGGGGTCAAGGAAGAAGATGAACAAAAACAATGGGAGGAAGTGGACAGAAAGGTAGGTTTTCATGACAGAGAAGAGGACATCACCTTAGAGGCCTGGGATGTCAGAGAGGCAGTCAAAGCAATCAAAGATGATGAACTAGATTAGTTTCTCAGAGGATGAGCAACACATTCAGCAGGGGGGTGATGATCAGCCTCAGAAATGGGTAACTATATGGGCTCATTTTTCCTATTATTCTTGTTTAATCCACCATTCTCCATAGTTTTATGCATGCTTTTGAATATATTTATGTTAATTGAGTGAATGGGAATAGTCACTTTACCACAAAGTCTAATACGTGCTTATTGCAAAATTTTGGACATTTTTGGACCAAGATTAGGCATTTATGAGTAGATTAGCAGCCAAATTCGAAGAAACAAGTCTGAGGATTTATAGGAGGGGTGTCTCCTGCACTAAATGACCCCTTCCTCAAGTTCTCCACTAATAGCATGGAGTTCAACATCCCACCAAAGATTTCAAGGGGCAGCCAAGCAGGTCTAGTGAAGTGGTTGTTATCTATAGTTTTGGGCAGCCAAGCTCCTAAAGTTAAGGAGGACTGTTGGGAGTCCTCATTGAAATAAATAGGAAGGCTTCAAGCCTTAATAGTTTAGCCATTTGATAGTCTATTTTCGCACTTTAGTGCAGCCTTGTAATCAACTCATTTTCGAGCTTCTTCTTGCAGACAGTTTCGTGATGTAACTATTATTTTTTGATCAATAAAGATGAATCCAGCCTTGAACCAGCTCTGAGCTTTCCTAGTGGGCTGTAGCTCTTGGGATTGGACCCAACCCAAGTGTCCAATACCTCTTTTTGTACTTTTATGTGTTTTTACTGCATTCATAGAATACTTTCTGTTATATAGGTTAAATTTTGCTTTGTTACTTAGGTTGTTTTTGATGATTAAGATAGTTGCTCTTGCTTCAGGTTGATTTTATAGTTTGATTAAGAAAAGATCCATAAAGAGGCTACCAAGCAGACCTTGATCTCCTTTATCCCTCCTTGGGACCATGAATTGAGACTAAGGCACACTTGCTGCCACAAAACACTATTTTTTTCCTTCCAATGCAATTGCTAGTGTTAGAGTTTGAGTTGGAAAAGTTGATATCAGTTGTGTTTTCATGCTTAGATATATTCTTGCTCAGTTTTCATAGATTTCTTGCATAACCTCATATTTATAAAGTTTTGTTCATCACTTTTCTGGTTTCTAGGTCAGAATTAAGTCAAAATAGATAAAACTCTGTTTTCTTAATCTTTTCTTGGGTCAGTTTTGGAAAGAAGTGTGAAGAACACTTGTAAGACACTCCAGCCTATCCTTCCTCCATCATACAACCTGCTCCAGCCTCTCTCTCAAGGTTTCCTTCACTCATTCGCCATACTTTCCCAACTTGCCCTAATTTCTACATTTTTGTGCAACATTGCTTCCTTCACCTTTGAACAAATCCAACCATCTTCTTCACTCCTGAGCTTCATTTACCAGGTCCTAGACCCCTTAACATCCCTATCCATCCTTCATTTCCACTTTCCCACCATTTTTTCACCTTCAACCCTCTAAAAGCCACTTTCGGTTACTTCCTATAGAACTTCCTATAGAATTTCTTGTAGATCCCCTGCAACCTCATGTAGAATTTCATGCGAGTGGTTTTTCAAAATCTGAGTGTGATGGAAATCTTCAGAAGGGTACCAGGGACTACTTAGGTCCTCTCCACACCTTCCCAACCTCCTGCAAATGCTCATTCCATTTCCTTTCACCAATAAACCTCTGCACAGTCACAAATAGCTAAAACACATGCATAATAATTCTGCATAAAATTGCTTAAAAATACAAAAAAATTATTTTTCCATATTTTTCTTCAAAAGTAGCTTAAACACATGCATTTTACCTTTTCAAGATTTAATGGCATCCAGTTCAGTAGTTTACATCTCTTTTCTTGCACAAGTAGGGTTAGTCGATGAAACTAGGGTTTGCTAGGGTTTGAGTTTCCTTTTAGCTTTCATCTTCTTTCTGCAAGTAGAATAGCCTCTTTTGAGTTAGCTTCCTCCCATCACAGTTAAAATATTCTTCTGAGAACTCATAGAAGTTGGCTTGATCTCCTAGCGAACTTGTGCCAGCTGATCAAGTGACAACCTACAGTAAGAGCTAGTACTTGTGCATATAGCATTGTCGCTTCCAAGTTTGTTACGAACTACCGGGTTGATAAAAGTAAAGTAGGGAGTCCTAGGAGTTGCAGCATCATTGTTGCAATACTGGAGCTCACCAATCACCAATGTAAACTAAACTTCATGTATTGAAATTCATCTTTGAAATGTTGATAGACACATGCTCTGACCCAAGCACGCTGAAATTATCGATAATGTTAGCTAAAATGGAAAATCAAATATGAGAAAATATATTTTAAAGAAAATGTATGAGTGTATTTTACCAAAACTGAGCATTGTATGAGTCTATTATTACCTAAACCATCTCACAATGCTCTTCATCAACTCCAACAAGTAATGAATAATCCATGACATCAATTGACTACAAACACACATTGCACACAATCATGATAACTGACTAGCTTAACAAAAATTTGAAACTAAGATTACAATTATAGTTGATTAAGGAAAACGAAAACTATATTTACCACGAGAAAGGAAGTATCATTCCAGACTGCTCTCTCCAAAAGGCACTTGGCTTTATTCCCAAGAAATATTAGAGCAGTTGGCATGGTCTCTAAGAGATTCTATTCCAGAAGAACTTTGTTGTTGCCAGATGCATCTGCATTGTAACGGGAGCAACCAAAACCTTTGAGGTTGTAAACCCGTGTTAAATTTCTTACAAACAATAGATTTTCCATTATCACCAATTCATCCTGATCTCTTTGCCACCTTTTTCATTCTCTATAGTTACCAGAAAGATAAGCACATTATGTAACATGCACACACACAATGAAGGAAACAAAGCATGGTAAACTCTCTATGAGTCTACAAAAGGTAATTGTCAAATATAGAATAAACAATAATATGAGTATCCAACCTAATAAATACCAAGGATCTTTGCCAAACATGTGGAGCTTCCAGAACGTAATGAGTCACAAAAATATTTGAAATATTTTGAGGAAAACTTGATAAAAGACTCCAATTTTTCCCTGGTGACTCTCTTAATAATAAATCTTTCATCCAAGGATTTTGCCAAAAAAACATTGCTATTTCTTCCTTGAGGTCCCCATTTCTTGCAACAATTTAGTGACAATCTAAAGTCCATCTCTGTTGGACAACACTTTCTCCTAAGGGCATCAATTATTTTGCATAATAACGAGTTACCAATTACTTAACTTTTATGGGAGGACCCTCATCACAAAAGGATATTTTTTCATGTCTTTCTATATAGTGATGAATCTAAACCCCCATTCCCTTTGGATCCATATGTGTAAATATCCTCATATCCTAACCTTATCTCTTTGGAAATAACTTTACTCAAGTCTAAGGAACCATCTGATGGCTAAAGTGGATTTGAAACAACTCCACCCATACCAAATAAATTTGCACATTCCTTTATTTTATCCATGTCTATTTCCTTTTAATTCTCACTATCAGGTACCTTGTCATATAGGCAAGCCTGATATTCTTGTGAGCTTAGTGCATAAGTTATTATGCTTGTTGGCTCATCATTATAAACAACAATAATCATATTATTGACACCAGTTGGTAAACACAACTTACCCACTCCATTACCACCTAGATCACTGACAGATGAAACAAATATATGACTATAACTTCTTTGAGAGTCAACTCTAATAGACCGCGATAAATTTTCTAGTAAAATCTTGCTACAACTTTTTGGTAAGTTTGACATAGGAGACCCAATGCAACATCCAAACTCTCCTGATAGATTTAATTATTTACTGGTGAGGGAGGTATGCTTTTCTTAGGAACCTATATTCCACTTTTATCATTCATGATTTAAGTAGATTTGGACATAATTCTATTTCTTATTGCAATTTGTTGAATTGGATTAAAATATTTTTTGTCTTCAGATCCATTGCCATTGGCACCAGTAGCCAAAGTGGCAAAACCAACTTCTTGCCCTTGTGATGTCATAGATACAACCTAAGATTTTACTAATTGGAATTCAACTATCCATGCTGCATCTAATGTATTTGAAAAATCATCGAGGATAGGAGAATCATGCTATAACACTTTTCGATAGGTTGCCATATATTCATCCAAACCGTTTGTATTGTCCCTACTATCAACTGCTTCAAAAAGCATTGTCTCAGAAACATTGATGTTGGTATTCATTCACCATTCTCCATGTCAAAATTATGAAACATGGTACCATTAGTTGTACTGGATCAATCTCTAATGTTTGGATCTCCTTCTACGTCATCGATATATTTTGGGTTGTTTTAACTTCTACCAATTTAATAATTTCCAAGCCTTAATTTAATTTTCCATTCACAGTCCCAATTCCCTCTAAATGGTCACACAAGTAGGAATTTCCCACATTACTAATCATGGAAAGTTGCCCAGATCCATTATTTAAAACATGCTTGTCGCCAACTTGGATATCTTTGAACTGAAGATTCTCAAAAAAATAACTCTATCTAAATAATTTCCATCAACCATGGAGCATGTGTCCTTTGTCATCAGAATGCAAAAACCACCACTAGCATTGTTACTATCTTTGAATGTACCCTGATGGTATCCAACGTTTTCATTTATGCTAGAATAATATTCCTTATATGGAATCTTAAAATCCTCCAGTGGACTAGATTCCGATTTGGCAAGAGGGTTTTTCACTATAAGAGATGAATCTAAATGGAAAATATGGTGATCCTATTCATAGGCTTCATAAAGAATAAGGCACCTTATATTGTTTAGCTTTAAAATATTAGCAACAAGTCTTCCAAGTTCCAACGTGGCGTCTTGCAACAAACCCCATTTGAATTTGATAGATTGCATCAAAAGAATGAACCCTATGAAGAAATGATTTCCAACTAAGAAATTTCTATAAACAAATATGGAAATATTAGACAACCTAAAGTACACTAAACAACCTTTATATACATCTATAATATCACCTCAAATTCAACTCTCTCTTTATACAACATTCCTTCAAGCTCTCCAATTTGCCTCCTTGATTCAAGAACCTTAATAATAGAATAAAAGGATCTAGATGTGGCGATTTTATGTCTGAGCAAATTAAAAACCTCTCTAAACAACATTCCCACTTTATCTGCAACCTGTTCATTTGCATCAAAATGCACATTAGTTTGGATCTAGGGGGTCCTACTTCATTTATTTTTCTGCTATTCCTTACTTCTCTCATGCCACCTTCTTAGATAGCTCCTCTATTGTTATTTGTTAATTAATATTAACCTTGGATAAAATAGAAACAATGAAACCATTTTCTAGATCTGAATCTTTTCATTCCTTATCTTGAAGTTCCAAATATGTTGTGATTGTGCCATATGAACCTTGACCCATAGGAGATATAATTTCAATTGGATATGCCTTTATTGAAGTTGACAACTGGATAAATCACTTGAAGGAGTAGTTGGCAATGAATGTCTCTATCCAAATGGATATATATCCCACTACACCTTGTAACTTGAGCATATGTGTCTCCTATGGAGTATTTCTTAAAAACAATTTATGTTTAAACAAGACTGGTTCCAACAACACTAGATTTACTAGTAACATGTGATATAGGTGGTCCCGTCCCTCCACTAGTAAGAGGTGGTTTCTTATCAATCAGAGGGTCATCTGCTAAGGCAGAGATAGTTGACATTGTCTTATACATTTCATGTTTTGCATTTCTTCTGATTGGTTTTGTTCTAGAATAGGAACAACAAAATTGGGTATCATATAAATAGATTTATCTAAAATTAACTGTTTGTCTAACAATGAAACAATTATTGGTGATGTCAAGGGAAGTTCAAGCAAGGTGGAAAATTCATTTGCAAGGAAACAGGTCTCAAGGGATAAATGGTAAGCTGCAAACCCTGCATATTGAACAACATGTTTAGCTTTCTTCAACTGATCATGACTGACACCCGTATGCAGAACTTGTAAACATAAGAGCAAAGTGAGTCCCATAAATTATGACTTCAATAAAAGAGCATATAACTTAAGATCAAAATGTCACCTAATTTGGAGATAGTCAACAATATGAGATACTTTCAAGAACACAATTTTGAGAACCTCTTTACTTTGTTGGAAATATTTCAGAGGCAATATTAGATTGGTTTTGAGGCTCCAGTCTCCATCTGTGAATTATATTATCATAACATACATAATAGAAGTACCATTTCTATTGGACACATTAGAATTTCAAGGCATATTAAGCATAAATATAATACTTATTTTAATGAAAATAAAATATTAAAAATACACGATGAATCCTAGATAGTTTGACACCCTTGTAATCACCATCCTAGATTGGAAAATGATTTTCTAGTTTGTATTTGAAATGCAAATTTATTGATTCATGTCAGAATCTATAGGACAACACTGATCAACATGAGAAACATTTCCTGCATAAAATAAAAAATAAAGTTGTAAAATACCTTGCTGATTTTGGAGGGAACAGGTAGAGTGGGTCCACATGGCCTCCCCACACCAACTGAAATTTGAGGAGGGATGGCCCCCTATTTATCAAAGCTTTTCCCCCTGGCTCTGTACAAAATTACTTGAAACTCCAATTCATCTCATTTTTTAGTTTCATACTTTGGAGAGCATATTTGGACAATAGAAATGAGAACAACTTAGGGTGGGAAAGTTTGGTAGAACAACACTGAAAACAACTTTGGCAAGTAGATTTGAAGGGAGGAACAAAGTTTTTTCTAGCAGAAAAACACTCAAAAATCTTACTTGTTTTTTTGTTTCTTACTCTCATATATTCTTTTGATGGAATCTCGTCCATCATATTGCGGAGGGTATGATCATAGAAATCATGGTGGAAGAAGTGGCAAAGGGAGAGGAGATGGTGAAAAAAATGACATAAATTTCCCATTGATTCCCCTTTGTGGAATTGTGTAATAGAAAGATAGAGAAAAAGGAGAAAAATAAGGTGGAAAGTTGAAACTACTTATGGAATTGCATAGGTTCAAGGAAAATTTTGGATTCATACTCAAGGGGTAAAGCCCTTTTTCTTTGGATTCCTAACAATGGGGTTGAGTTTTGTAATCTATCACCCCAAAGATTGAGGCACAATTTCAAAAGGAGCATGATGATGCATAATTAGCCAGGGAAGAAAGGAGGGGCAACAAGCATGTTCTCGTAGGTTAAAAAAATGGGCAGCAAGTTTCCTCAACAATTGAGGAAGCCTGGAAGAGATTGAACACCAAAATCTTGGAAAGAGCGTATGATTGATTGCAGGAGGGAAGAAATAGATAATGGAGTTTCCCTTGCCATACATTCATGTGGTATTCCCTTTATAGATTATTATATCTCTATATTGGCAAGTCATGTTTAGAGTGGTGAATGAAGCACCCATTGGTTACAAGAGACAAATTTTGAAAAAGTATGCACCACCATTATACAGAAGGAGAAGTTGTTGAGGACTAATACAACAAATGAAACATCAGTAAAATTGATAGTATGTCTCTTTCAAGCCCATACTTCTTCAGAGCAATAAATGCTTCAAATGAAGAGAAAAGCATTGAATTCATGGTTGAGACTTACAAAAGTAATTGAGATTTCGAATCATGGCTACAATAATTGAATATGGATACTATTCTATACAACAAAAATGTGTTCTTAAACAAATCCCATACAACCAAGATGTAGGTGTATACAACTCACAGAATGAAAAACATGTGAATTTTCCAAAATGCTAGAAAATTTAAAAAATAATTAGACAAAATTAAAGATGTGGATGTGCTGTAAAATTATATAGAGGTTATGCCATAAAGACCTTTTAAATCAAGATTTTTGAGGCCTTTTTTTATTTTTTTTAATAACGATTTTAGGGAAGATTTTCCCGGAACTTGTATAGGGCATATTTTTTGTTGTACCTTTCAATACAAAGACATATACAATACAAGAAATCATATGTTGACCATTTGTATGTGTACAATACAGAAAATGTGCGAAAAAATAAATACCCCAAGCCCAAACTAGGTTGTATGGTGACTATGCTTCAAACATCATGCAAGTTATCACAAACAATGCAAGATCACACAAAGCAATTGATGCAATCATTGAGCAGGCATGACCATATGTTTGGGACACCATGTGCAGTTCATAGTTTGAATCTTGCTTTCAAAACTATTATTGTTGAAGTTGCACAAACGAAAAAATATTTTGATGAAGCAAAAGAAATATAATTTTTTATTACGAAGGACCAACATGTATAAACAATGTGTAGACAATTTCCCAAGCTCCAACTTCTTAAGATTGGAGAAAATAGATATTCATCACACCATGTCTTGATTTTCCTTCCGACACTTGGGGTTGCTTTGTCTTTTATGGCAGTTTGTCCCAAGTGGAAAACATGGAGATCACCCAACACTGAAAAAAACAGTGCACATCGGAACTATCATTCTCGATTAGGCTTGTTGGGGTTAGATTGAGTAGTTTCTTTCCATATTGAAGCCATAGTTGATCTATTACAAACTTTGTGATATAGATAATGTAGATTAAGATAGAGATTGGTTCATATGTGCATTTATTTTGGATACGAGAGAATGAGCTACAAGAATAGCAGGGATCGAATTGTCAAAACAACTGCGACAGAGTTCAATCATATGACCCAATCAATACAATATTGTGTAGCTACAGTGTAACATTGTATGATGAACACTATGATTGCATAATGTTTTAGAAATGGAGTGTAAAAATTCTTGGATGTCTGATGAGCCCTAAAATTGGATAACTTATTGGGCTCATTTTGCCTAATTGTCCTTGTTCAATCTTCCATTTTTCATAGATTATGCATGTTTTTTAGTATGTTTGTGTTATTTGAACGAATAAGGGTGGTCACTCTACCTAGGAGGCTAATACGTGGTTATTTCAGGATTTTTGAACAAATTTTGGAGCAAAACCAAGCAATCATGGGTCAGTTGACAGCTAAGCTTGAGGTGAGGATTCGTAGGGAGGTTGTCTCTTTCATTAAATGGCCTTCCTCGAAATCTCCACCCTCAACTCCGAGCTCCACAGGCCACCAAAACGAGTTTTAAAGGCACCCAAGCAGTTTTGGGAAGAGTGACTGTTTACTAGCAGTTGGGACAGCCGAGTCCCTTGAATCTAGGAGGACTGCTAGCCCCCTCGTATTGTACAAATAGGAAGACCTGAGCCTTCGTAGTTTACTTTTGGAACTGTTTGTATTTTTGCACTATAGTGCTGTCATTTTGCTCAGCCTGTTTTCTTGTAGCTATTGCTGTACAACTTTCATATGATGATTATTTTTTAATAATGAGAAGCAGCTTTAATTGGCACCAGATCTGAGTTATTTATAGGAGCCTACAGCTCTTGGGGTTGGGCCCAACCTGAGTGCTAAGGCCTCCTTTATGTATTGTTAGTTGTTCTTTATGCATTTCCAAAAACATTTCTGTTAAGTAGATTAAAATTTGTTGATTAACTAGGTCACTGTTAATGGTTAGAAAGACTTCTGATGCTTAGATTTAGTTGATAGGTTGTTAATAGGGAAAAGCTTCACAAAAGGGCCATCAAATCTCTGGTTTTACCTCTCCCTCAGTGGGATCAGGAGCTGGGATCAGGGTGACTTTGCTGCCCACAAAAACACTGATTTTGCTTTGCCATGCAATCACTAGTGTTTGATTTTCATGTGTGGAAGTGGGTTACAAGTTCAGACTTTTTCTTGCTTAGTTTCATGAGTTAGAATAAATGGTTTCATTGCAGTTCAAAGTTATGTTCATTCTCTTTACTGACAGCTATCACAAATTAGGTCAACGTAACTAGGTCTTTGAATTTACAAGTCTTTGTTTGTTCATATTGGAAAAATGACTTGTAGAGCACCTATACCATTCCTTCATCTACTTATTCTCCATCATCACCATCCACTCCACCCTCTACTCAGAATCCTTGCCTCACGTTGCCATTTTCTCCCATAACCCTAGTTTTGTGTAACATTGCTTCAATATTCTTTGAACCAAATCTAGCCATCTACGTCTGTCCACAGCTCCATCCACCAAGTCCTGGACCATCTCCAACCCTCACCCTACCTCCACACTCACTCCTTCACCTTTTCCTCTCCATCCATCCACTAAAATCTCACTTTTGAACATCCTGTAGAAAATCACAAACATCCTGTAGAAAATCATAGACATCCTGTAGAGCCCCTGCAGACTTCTTGTAGAGGCTCACGAGTGAGGTTTCTTGATAGCCAACCTCGGTGAAACTCTATGGAAGGGTGTTAGGGATTCCTTAGGCCCTCTCTGAACCTTCTTTACCTCCTCGAAGCATTCCTTCTCGCCCATCCACCTCTGCACAGCCAAAAACAGTCAGATCATATGCATAATAACTTTGGAAACTTATTCAAAAATACAAAAAGATGTTTTTTCATATGTTACTATAGAAGTATCTTAGATACATGTATTTGCCTTCCTAGAAGTCAATGACATTTCTTTCAATAGCTTGCATCCTCTTTCTTGCATCAGTAGGGTTAGCTGGTAGAATTAGGGTTTGCTAGGATTTATGTTTCCTTTTAGCTTTCCAGTTTCTTTCTACAAGTAGATCAACCTTCTTTAAGTTGGCTTTCGTCCATCAGTTAAAAAGCTTCTTCTCAGAGCTCATAGAAGTTGGCTTAAGCCCCTAGCGGACTTGTGCTAGCTGACCAAGTGACAGCTACAACAAGAGCTAGTACTTGTGCATACAACACTGTCGCTTCCAAGTTTGTTACGAACTACCGGGTTGATAAAAGTAAAGAAGGGAGTCCCAGGAGTTGTAGCATTATTGCTGCAATATTGGAGCTCACCACCCTTTTTGGTGCCGTTGCCGAGGAAGCGTCAGAGTATTTGTGACTGTTGCTTTTCTTCTATTTTCCTACTCTCGCCTTCTGCTAAGTAGTTTATTTCATTTCCATTCTGCAATTTCATTTATGCAAAAGTAAATTAGACATTTCCTGCTTTCATAGATTAGCTTTTCAATTTTGCAAGCGTAAAATAGAATTTCAATTTTGCAAGCATAGTCTAGTATTTCCTTCTTGCAATTTGATTTCAGCAAAATAGATTAGTCTTTTCCTGCTTTCATTTCAATTCCGCATTTTCATTTCTGCAAGACAAATTTTAGTTAGTTGCAATTCCATCTGTTTCAGTTTTGCAGGTACAAGCAGAGAAAAAAGCAAAAACAACAAAAAATCCTTTCATGCCTCATAGGAACAGAGATAATACTGGAAAATTCCTACCCAACACCCCCACCACTTCACTGAGTCACCCTTCTCTCTTCTTTGGTGGCAGTGATCTAGAAGAACCTATAGGTGAACCTCCTGAGATATACGAAGATCCTATAACAGAAGAAGAGCAAGAAAACATTCCTTTTGAAACCATGGCTGACAACAGAAATGGTAGAAACGATGATGAGAGAATAGAAGGTACCTTCCCCATCCGAGAGACTAACAGGGACATGAAAATGAAGAACATAAGTCCCTCAGCCTTACCTCATTTCCATGGATTGACCACTGAAGACCCTGATACCTTCCTATTTGAGTTTGTTGTCCTTTGTCGAACTTATGACTATACAGAAGACGAGCAAAAGTTGAAACTCTTTCCCTCTACCCTCAAGGATGCAACATTACGTTGGTTCATGGGGTTACCTGGAAACAATATCACTACTTGGGCTCAGATGCAGCAAGCCTTTAACAAAAAATACCGGGATTATTGTAGGTCAAAGGAAACCACGGTAGAAATCTTTCGGATGACCATGGGAAATGATGAGTCTTTAGAGGACTACGAGGAAAGGTTCCAACTCAGCTATAAACGGGCCAGGTGCACACTTGACCCTGAATCTCTAAAGTTGGTTCTACTCTGAGGAGTCTCTAAAGACCTTCTAGATACCCTTCACATGCTAGCTGGAGGAGACATTTACCAACTGCCTTATGAGGACATAAAGACTGTGTTTAGAAACCACTCTAGGGCAACCCAGAAAAGAGGTAGGGGGAATCCACTTTCAGCTAGTACTACCTTCTCCAAGCATGAGTTTGCTAATCAGATGGAAGATCTCAAAAGTGAGATGAGACAGACCATTGCCATGCATCTTGATACTTTCCGAATCCAACAAAAGAAAGAAGGTGAGAGGGCTTTGGCCATTTTCTGTCCCAGATGTATGAGGAATCACCCTAAGAACGAGTGTCCATTGCACTCAGTAGAGTTATGTTTCATTTGTGAGGAAGACCACCCCACAAACCAATGCCCAACCTTACCCGGATTCAAAGCCATGTACCAAGGGACTGAGGCACCCACTGAACCTCTCTACTTCCTCAACCAAAGGAGACCGCATGGACCCAAACCTTACCAGCAGGGGATGCAAGGGACATCCCAAGCTTATTATAGCCCCAACCAATCTGCTCACATGCCTTCTTGGGGTCCCCCTGCTCATCCTTCATGATCTGCACCTCCTCCATGGTCTTATCCACCTCAATACCATACTCAACCCACTGCTCATTTGTTTCACTCACATGTCTAGCCACAACCTCAGTGGAATGCACCTCAACCGGGGTGGAGGCCCCAATACAACTCTCCTCCTGCAATTCTGCCTCCACCATTGGCTCAACCACAACCATTACCTCCTGCTCCTCCAAGACAACCCAGATGCCTGCCCAATCGAACCCGAACCCCAACAACCGACAAGCCCAGCAGGTATACACTGGGGAGACAACATGTCCTACCTATGCTGTGGAGATCTAGGAGATCAACCTGCGATCCGGGAAGACCCTTCTAGATCACCAACCTCCGCCCCCAGAGGACGAGGAAGACAAACATGAAAGTGAACCCTAATCCATTCCACCCTTTCTTGAGTGACTAACAGTAACCACACAACCAAACCTAGAGGAGATTGAACTTCTGGGGGAACTGAAACAGTTGTGTGTGAAAATACCACTTCTCCAGGCCATCAAAGATGTACCGATATACAACAAATTGGTTAAGGAGAAGTGTTTCAGGCACCCAGGTAGGAGAAAGAGAGATGCCTCGACTATCAATGTCATAGGACAACTGTCAGATCTAATGTTGGGGCAAGTAATCTGTCCAAAGTATTTGGACCCTGGGAGTCCTGTAGTTGATGTCCACATCAATGGCACCATTATCCCCCGTACCTTGATTGATCTAGGGGATGCCATTAATGTGATGACCAGGGACACCATGCTTAAACTCAACCTTCAGAGTTCCTTAAGGAAGACCTCGACAGTCTTGCAGTTGGTAGATCGCTCCACCGTGACTCCCGAAGGGATTGTGGAGGATGTCTTGGTCTCCGTTGACTCTTGGGAGTATCCTGCGGACTTCTTGGTCCTTCAGCCAAAGGAAAATCTTACTAGATACCCCCTCATTTTGGGAAGGCCTTGGTTAGCCACTGCGGATGCTTACATCAGTTGCCGAGCTGGAAACATGACCATCAAAAATGGTCCTATGTCCAAGCAACTAGTCCTATACCCTCCTGCCCAACCTATGCTAGAACATGACTTACCAATCTGGTTGGAAGAAGGAGATGAGGATGAGGTCTACTTTGCACCCTTGTGCACAATAGAAACCACTAGGGGAGGTCCTCAAACCGAGGATGATTTGATTGAGACTTTGATTCAAAATCCACCTCCCAGTGCACTGTCCTTAGAGGAATTGGTGGAAGATACCCAAGCCAACACTTTAGTCTACCTCTGTGTGACTGATCCAACCTCTCCCAGAGTTAAGAATGTGGAGTTTGGTCCCGAAAGAACTTTAAAGATCAGCTCTTCCCTATCTCCTCCCTAGGAGAAGGAGCTGTGTAGCTTACTGAACAATCATTTAGATGCTTTCGCTTGGAGCTATAAGGAGATGAAAGGAGTCCATCCTTCGGTCTGTACCCATCACATCTACATCAAAGAAGATTGTAAACTAGTTAGGTAGCCTTAGAGGAGAATGAATCCAGCCCTTAAAGACATTGTCAAGGAAGAATTGCAAAAATTATTGGATGCAAGATTCATCTACCTATCTCCGATAGTGAGTGGGTTTCGCCTCTAGTGCTTGTGCCCAAGAAGAACGGGAAATGGAGAATCTGTTTAGATTACCGAGAACTTAACAAAGCCACCAAGAAAGACCATTTCCCTTTGCCTTTCATAGATCAAGAATTGGATGGATTGGTAGGGAAGAAGTTCTTCTCTTTCCTAGATGGGTTCAGCGGGTATAACCAGATCCAAATCAGCCCGGAAGACCAAGATAAAACTAGCTTTACCTGTCCTTGGGGTACCTTTGCCTACCGAGTCCTTCCCTTTGGGCTATGCAACACTCCTACCACTTTCTAGAGAGTAGTATTAAGCATATTTTTTGAGTTGGTACATGATTCGGTAGAAATCTATATGGATGACTTTACTCCTTATGGGTCCAACTTCCAAGAAGCATTGAATAATCTGGGAAAAGTTCTAACCAAGTGCATTGAGATGAACCTGTCCCTCAGTCCCGAAAAATGTGAATTTCTGATGACTGAAGGGACCATGATATGACATACCATTTCTCGCCAAGGGTTACAGGTGGATCCTAACAAAATTTCTATCATCCAAAAGGTTCCACCTCCTAAGAAGGTAAGAGATGTTCAGAGTTTCCTAGGCTTAGCAGGATATTATCGAAGGTTCATTAAAGACTTCAGTAAGCTAGCCTCACCTTTGTTTGGACTCTTAGGGAAAGATGTTGAGTTTAAATGGATTGACAACTATCAAGGGGCACTTGACGAATTGAAAGATAAGCTGGTGTTCGCCCCGATCTTGAGAGGTCCAAACTGGGCCCTACCTTTCCAAATCCACACTGATGCCTTGAATAAAGCCATAGGGGCAGCCTTAGGAAAAGTTGAGGAGAAACTCCCATATGCCATATACTTCGTCAACAAAAACCTGTCCAAGGCAGAAATGAACTATACTGTAACCGAGAAAGAGTTCTTGGCTATAGTCCATTCCCTAAACAAGTTCAGACACTACATCACTGGTTATCAAACATTTGTACACACTGATCATGCTGCGATTAGATATTTAATGAATAAGCCTGATGTCAATGCTCGTATTATTAGATGGTTACTTTTGTTACAGCAATTTGATTTGACAATTTTCGACAAGCCAGGTAAGGAAAATGTTGTTGCTCATTTCTTGTCTAGATTGGACTTGCCTACAAGTGAAGAAGGAATAGTGGATGACCAGATGCCGGATGAAAATCTGTTTGCTATCTCGGTACTCTCTCCATGGTGTGCTGATATAGCAAATTACATGGTCTCAGCACAGTTCTCTCCGCATCTATCCTCAAAAGAGAAAAGCAGAATTGTAAGGAAGAGTGCCCCGTTCACTTGGATCGGGGGCAACCTATTTAAACTTGGCCTAGATCAGATCTTGAGACATTGTGTTAGGGAGGAGGAAGTCTTTGACATCCTCCTAACCTATCATGATGGACCTTGTGGAGTCCACTTTGCAGCAAAAAGGACTGCCTTAAAAATTCTACAGGCAGGCTACTATTGGCCTACTCTTCATCAAGATGTCAGAAGATACATCAGCTAGTGTGACCGATGTCAGAGGATGGGGAAACCAACTCCAAGAGATGAAATGCCTCTCCAACCTCAAGAGACCTTCGAGCCATTTGAGAAGTGGGGCATGTATTTTGTGGGTCTTATCAACCCTCCTTCAAAGAAACGGTCTTACATCACTGTGTGCACCGACTATTTGACCAAGGCGGCAGAAACGAAGGCAATCAAAGCAGCAACAGAAGAAAAGGTGGCTGAGTTCCCGAGGGAAAATATCTTCTACAAGTTTGGCTACCCAGGAGAGTTAGTCACCGATCAAGGAATCTAGTTCACCTCCAACTTGATTGAAGACTTGCTTGCGCAACACAAGATCAAGCACAAGACTTCCACCCCCTATCATCCTCAAGCAAATGGGCAGGTGGAAGTCAGTAATAGAGCATTGGAAGGGATTTTGACTAAGTTTGTGAGCAGTAGCAGAAAGGATTGGGTGGATCACCTGGTTGAGGCCACCTAGGCCTACAACACCACATGGAAGACTACAACCGGTTTCACACCTTATGAGCTGGTCTACGGGAAGAAAGCTTTGCTGTCCATAGAGTTCGAATATAATACATTAAGGGTGGAAGCTCAGCTGGACCTAGATCTCAGCCATGCTTAACGTGAAATATTATTGCAGCTGAATGGATTAGATGAACAGAGAATGCAGACCCTCCTCCACTCAGAAGTAGTTCAACTCCAGAGGAAGATATGGCATGACCGACACCTTAATGAAAAGCAATTCCAGCTGGGAGATCGGACACTACTGTATGACTCAAGATACAAGGATTTCAAAGGGAAGCTGAGGACAAGATGGTTAGGACCATATACAGTAGAGAAATGCAATGACAATGGTTCAATCCTCATTAGGACCATTGATGAAGAAGCCATCCCCATGCTTGTTAATGGGAATCAATTGAAAATCTACAAGAAACCCCTTTCAAGGCAGGAGTTCATTGAAACTATGGAAAAATCATTGCTGATAATAGAGAAGGGTTCTGCCCTTGTTCCAGCCACACCTTGATCATTCAAAAAAAAAAAAAAGGAATAAAAAGATCCCTGGACAAAAACCTCTCTGAGGCGGCCAGGGCAGGCAGTGAGGGTGAAAACCCGTATCTTCTGCATCAGAATTGGAAATTTCGAAGAGAGGTAGGCTCGAACACGCCATTCCCATGCTTGATATTTCGAAAGGTGGTGAATTAGCTTGTTTGAAGTGGGAAAAAATTAAAACCAGTCTGCCTGTGGGTCAAGAATGGTGGTTTGCTTATATGATACATGGAATTTCTTTCAAATGATGCTGCATCACATTTTCCTCCACAGTTCCTGTTAACCAATTCTCTCCATGAACGATAAATCACTGTAAGGCTCACCTGTGCACATATAAAAAAAAATTGTGGCTGTTATGTGGATGGAATAGAAAAAAAAGCTCTGCACCCTGTCTGTGAGAGCCTGATTTCCTTTTGACAAGTTGAGTTTTGGGCAGCAGCAGTAGTATAACCAGGAAATTGGTGAAAGGGGAGATACAAACAACTAAGAAACCCTATCCTGAGAATCAAAGGAGGAAACCATATTATAATTTCCATTCTAACCAGAGCTCAAGCCAAAAACAGAGTGTTTTCATCATGCCAGGAGGGTTTATCAGAAAGGAACCCTCAGATTCCAGAAAATTGAGGGAAACTCCCGAGGTGGTAGAACTGTTTACCCATGCCAACTGGATGACCTTCTGTGACAGAATTCAAGGTCACGATGATGAAATAACAGAGGAGTTCCTAAGGTCCCTGCAGCCCAAATCAAAAACACTGGCCACTGTAAATTTCAGAGGATTGACCTTGAAACTCACCCCACAACTCATTAGTCGGGTCACTAATTTGCCATTGGGGATACCCTGGGATAAAGAGGAAAGGAAATTGGGCCAGAAGGCCAAAAAGGAATTCTTCCTACCGGAAGAACAATTTTCAGAGGATAAGAATGGGGTCTGGAGAGCCAGCCTTCAGCCATTTTGGAGCGAGGTCAGCCTTCAGATTATGAAATATATTACCTGTGAGGGGCGATTCAGTATTGTGTATGGTTATCACTTCCGCTTGTTAACTGAGCTCAGGCATAAGATGGATTTGCCCTCAGAACAAAAATTGAGCATCCCATACTTCCTCCTACAGTCATTGATTGAGTGTGGCACAAAACTGAAGGAGGGGACACCAGACCAGCTGGCTCATCATGGGCTTATCAAGCTCATAGTAGAAGATGCCCTCCATACTTATACTATCCCTATCTCCTATGATATTTTCTGTAATATGTCCAAGGATGATGAGATCCAGACTCTGGCCGAAGGACTCACTTCATCCAGCAGTGAGGAAAAGGAGCATATTGAGGCAGAGAGGAAAACTAAGGGTAAGGAAGCTAAGGGTAAGAAAACCCAGGGTAGACCACCACAGGAAAAGCCACAGGTAAAGCAACAGGAAAAGTAAGAGGAAAAGCAAGAAAAAGGACAGGCTGCTGAGGCCAAAGCTATGGGTGGAGTAAAAACAAAAACGCCAAGGGAGAAGCGTTTGCAAACTCGGGCAGAGAGGACTGAAAAAGTCCAGACAAGTAAGGGAACACCCAAGGAAACCACAACACAAGTCAAAGAGAAGGCACCCCCAGCCAAGCAAGCCAAATCAGTAAAAACTGGTTCTACAGGAAGCCAACAGACTGTTTCTACAGGAAGCCAGAAAACTGCTTCTACAGGAAGCCAGAAAACGCTCACTACAGGACTTTCTACAGGAAGTCTGGGAAAAGGGCAGCAAAAGGAGAAATCGCCCAAGATTTTAGCTAGGGAGGCAGCAGCTGTGTTGGCCACCCTAAGCACATCTCCCAGGCAGAAGGAGAAGCGAAAGAGGGAGCTTCCACTATATTTTAAGGCGAGAAGGAGCGTGAGGATTAAAACTGGCAGACCCCAGCCACCGTCCAAAGAACCAATCACCATTGTAGACACCCCTACCACACCAAAGGAGAGGTCCCCCTCCAAGGCAACCATCACTTATGAACGGGGAAGCCTGAAGACATCCACCTGGAGGGAGAGAATGAAAATGTTGGACACAAAGGCCTCTCTATAGGATGCTGAGACTATTCTACAGGAAACACTGGCTAGACTAAAGGAGACTGAAGCAATGGAGGGTGAGGTAGCTAAATCACCTCAAAGGGAAGAAAAGGTAGAACACATTATGGAACCTAGCCCCCAGCCCAGCTTGGGCTCCTACTATAACTTCTTGGAGGCCAGAAAGATCATTCCTCAGAAATTCACAGTGCCACTTTTCCTTGCACTAGAGGAAGAGAGAGTGAGGACCCACACTTGGATGAAAATTGCTAAGTCCAAGGGAGTGGCAGATATAGGTCCTCTGGAGGAGCAGCTCAAGGAGGCCAGAAGAGAATTGGCTATGGTACGACATGTGGAGAGTAGCCAGTGGGTCAGGCTATAGGAAGAAAATGAGCTGCTCAACCGACAACTACAGTCACAGGGGCAAGGGAAGGAAGACAGGCCTCATATCTTGGGAGAGAAACAGCAACAGGAGGGGCCCACAATAGCCATAGATACCCCTTATGAATAGTAGAGAAAGGAAGGGGTGTAGATAGAAATTGAGATACTGAATCAGCAGCTACAAGAAAAAGAATTGGAGACACAATCTCTGGAACAACAGATACAAGAAAACGAGGCCCAAGCTGGCCTGCATGGCCAACTGGGCAATAGAAGCTCTGCAGTGCAAGCAACCTACCAAATCCTATGCCTTATACCTCAAGGACCAATGGTTACAGTTTCAAATCAATACCTTGGCTCAAAGGGGCATCACCCCTTTTCAAAATTATCATCAGTTTGCAGCTCTATGTGGCAGTGGTTCATCTGAGGATAGGGCCAAATTATCAGAGTTCTACTTGCACAACTTCGCCCTTCCGGACATGAATGCATGGGATCCCAACACGGTGATAGGAGATGTCCAGCTAATGGCCATGGCCTCTTGGATGAACCATGAGGAGAAGAGAGCAGCAGAGGTTCGCAGTATCATAGGCAGAGAGCTTAGTGAGCCTCTCATGATCAGAGCAGAGCTGGATGACCCCTTAGTAGTGATAAGTGCCCACCAGCACTTGGCCAACAGTCCTCAGGAGCTACCAAAATACATTGAGCAACAGGCTCAAGCCATTGCCCACTTTGAGGACATGGAGAGACTTTTGGGAGAAAACTGCATGCATGCCTGCACAAGGCGGTGGAACACACTGCCTCATAGCTTGAAGATAAGGGAATACCACTCTCCCACTAGGATGAGGGAGGCCTTGGGAAGGGTACCTCTCTACAAACAGTTGATGCGGAACTTGCAGGCCAATTGGATTGGCTTGAAATTTAGTCATCCTTTACTTCTGGGATTGCTAGAAGGAGTGAAGGAAGAGGAGGAAGGTAGATAATGGGAGGAAGTGGAAAGGAAGGCAAGATTCCACGACTGAGAAGAGGATATCACGGTAGAGGCCTGGGACGTGAGGGAGGCGGTCAAAGCCATCAAGGATGATGAGCTGGACTAGTTGCTTAGAGGATGAGCAACCGATTTAGCAGGGGGATGATGATGAGCCCCAAAATTGGTTAACTTATTGGGCTCATTTTTCCTAATTTTCCTTGTTCAATCCTCCATTTTTCATAGATTATGCATGTTTTTTAGTATGTTTGTGTTATTTGAACGAATAAGGACGGTCACTCTACCTAGGAGGCTAATACGTGGTTATTTCAGGATTTTTGGACAATTTTTGGAGCAAAACCAAGCAATCATGGGTCAGCTGACAACCAAGCTTGAGGTGAGGATTCGTAGGGAGGTTGTATCTTGCATTAAATGGCCTTCCTCGAAATCTCCACCCTCAACTCCGAGCTCCACAGGCCACCAAAACGAGTTTTAAAGGCAACCAAGCAGTTTTGGGAAGAGTGACTGTTTACTAGCAGTTGGGATAGCCAAGTCCCTTGAATCTAGGAGGGCTGCTAGCCCCCTTGTATTGTATAAATAGGAAGGCCTCAGCCTTCATAGTTTACTTTTGGAACTGTTGGTATTTTTTCACTATAGTGTTGTCATTTTGCTCAGCTCGTTTTCTTGTAGCTACTGCTATACAACTTTCATATGATGATTATTTTTGAATAATGAGAAGAAGCTTTACTTGGCACCAGATCTGAGTTCTTTATAGGAGCCTACAACTCTTGGGGTTGGGCCCAACCCGAGTGCTAAGGCCTCCTTTATGTATTGTTAGTTGTTCTTTATGCATTTGCAAAAACATTTCTGTTAAGTAGATTAAAGTTTGCTGATTAACTAGGTCACTGTTAATGGTTAGAAAGACTTCTGATGCTCAGATTTAGTTGATAGGTTGTTAACAGGGAAAAGCTTCAAAAAAGCGCCATCAAACATCTTTGGTTTCACCTCTCCCTCGGTGGGATCAGGAGCTGGGATCAGGGTGACTTTGCTGCCCACAAAAACACTGATTTTGCTTTGCCATGCCATCACTAGTGTTTGATTTTCATGTGTGGAAGTTGGTTACAAGTTCAGACTTTTGCTTGATTAGTTGCATGAGTTAGAATACATGGTTTCATTGTAGTTCAAACTTCTGTTCATTCTCTTTACTGTCAGCTAGCACAGATTAGGTCAACGTAACTAGGTCTTTGAATTTACAAGTCTTTGTTGGTTTAGATTGGAAAAATGACTTGCAGAGCACCTATACCACTCCTTCATCTGCTTATTCTCCATCATCACCATCCACTCCACCCTCTACTTAGAATCCTTGCCTCACGTTGCCATTTTCTCCCATAAACCTAGTTTTGTGTAACATTGCTTCAGTCTTCTTTGAACCAAATCCAGCCATCTATGCCTATCCACAACTCCATCCACCAAGTCCTTGACCATCTCAAACCCTCACCCTACCTTGACACTCACTCCTTCACCTTTTCCTCTCCATCCATCCACCAAAATCTCACTTCTGAACATCCTGTAGAAAATCACAGAAATCCTATAGAACCCCTGCAAACTTCCTATAGAGGCTCACGAGTGAGGTTTCTTGATAGCCAACCTCGATGAAACTCTATGGAAGGGTGTTAGGGACCCCTTAGGCCCTCTCTGAACCTTCTTGACCTCCTCCAAGCATTCCTTCTTGCCCATCCACCTCTACACAACCAAAAACAATCAGATCATATGCATAATAACTCTGGCAACTTATTCAAAAATACAAAAAGATGTTTTTTCAGATGTTACTATAGAAGTAGCTTAGATACATGTATTTAAATTCCTAGAAGTCAATGGCATTTCTTTCAGTGGCTTGCATCCTCTTTCTTGCATCAGTAGGGTTAGCCGGTAGAATTAGGGTTTGCTATGATTTACGTTTCCTTTTAGCTTTACAGTTTCTTTTTGCAAGTAGATCAGCCTTCTTTAAGTTAGCTTTCATCCATCAGTTAAAAAGCTTCTTCTCATAGCTCATAGAAGTTGGATTAAGCCCCTAGCAGACTTGTGCCAACTGACCAAGTGACAGTTGCGGCAAGAGCTAGTACTTGTGCATACAGCACCGTCGCTTCCAAGTTTGTTACGAACTGCCGGGTTGATAAAAGTAAAGAAGGGAGTCCCATGAGTTGTAGCATTATTGCTGCAATACTAGAGCTCACCAATGTCAAACCTCCATGACAAGCTATGTATCTGTTTAGTTCTTGGACAAATTGGTTGGACATGCAATAATATCAAACCTGAGAATGAATGCTGGTGTAATTATTTGGATATAGGCCACTAAGTGAATAGATCCATGTGAAATTCTTGCCATTGTCCTTTCAAATTGACTGTCATAGAGTATATTCTTATTTGTCGCTGGAAATGAAGTTGTCTTCCATATATCAAATGGAACAACATTAGCCAGTCTATAAAAAATTGATAACAAATAACATCACACCACTGAGCCTAACAACATCTTTATTATCAGAAATTCCAGTTTGATTTTAAAAGCCAACACATGAGCAATTTGGTCATATTTTACCCTTTTCTATCTTTTCTAGTCATAATGATGAGCTCAAAACTTCCAGACTATGTCCATTTGTGGTCCCTTTACTGCTGCCAATAATATCAACATGTGTGCAAGTGCTAAGTCATTTTTCCTTTGGGACCATGGACATGTTTCAAAACACTAAGACAGATTTTGCGAGCATATCATCCTCATAATTTCACTCATACTAATTCATGTGTCCAGGATCATGTTACTATAATCCATAAAACCTTGAGTGGAAAGAAAATATGCATCAAGACAAACTATCTACATCAAAATGAATGTTACATGCATCACCATGATCAACCCAGAACAAGAAGCATGAGATCACCAAGAATTAAACCATCAAAGAAAATATGGAAATGATGTAGTAGAGGGGTTGTTACCATCATCAACAAATTGTTGTATATACATGAATAATATCATCTCAAATATGGGCATCACTACATTTCAGAAGGAGAAGAATTGCTAGGTTGTACACCTCAAGATGAAGTACCAACAATGATGACCTCATCTAGCAAGGGAAGGCTGGAAGAAACACCCAAAGGAGAGGATGGACTAGATGATGAAGTAATCCCTTTAGTCTCGACTCCCCATAGACTATTCAATAACTACAAAGAATTAACTCATAGGAGTTTGTAAAGGTGGACCAACACAAGATGGAGATGTGGAAAGGTTCACTAAAACCAACTGGGAGTCATCAACAAGCAACCCAACAAGAGAAGAAGAGGCATGTTCCATGGATACATGCTGAGCCTTATCAGTAGAAAGGAGCTATAGAAGAGATATTAATAGTCATCATGAAAGGCTCATCAAATATAGCATCATGATGCTTAGTCACTTGGTAAGAGGTAGGGTCATAGAGATGATACCTTGAAAAATTTCATAGTAGCCAACCAAAGTCCTATAGGAGTCTAATGGACATGAGATATATCATGTCTTTCATGATACAAGTGGGTCCATGCAATTGATCCAAAGAACCTAAAATGTGAGATAAAGGACTTTCAACCATGCAAACAATAATTTTCTGACCTTGCATCAAGGAATACTTATCATGCTACAAGGTAATGCTAGTCTTTGTTCCTAATCAATGGCTTATTCTGTCCCAGAAGGCCAACTAAAATACAAATGTAACCTTCTTCTCCTATCCATTGTATGTGATTTTCTTTCTCCTCGCTTAACCTTAGTATTTCATTAAGACCATACAGCATACTCTGCTCCTCATTAGAATCTAGATTAGGTTTCAATGAAGCTATTGTGACCATTGTATTTCTATCCTTCCACTCTTCTATAGACCTTCAGAGTATGATATTTGGTCTGAGCTCTTTACTGATTAGCGCATGATTAGTCATGGGACAAGTAGTGTGCCCCTCTGCAAAACATCTTTCAATAGAACTTCTATCAAATGTTTGACAAGAAGAAATCTCAACAGGATCTTCCATTACCTCTCAAGAAATTGGACAGTAAAAGGATTGTAAGGGAGGCAAAGAATGACTTCCCAAAGAGAACCTTTTCTCGTAATATACCTTATCCCTCTCTTTGGAAGAAGATGCCACATTTGCACAACGAAGTAATCCAATGATTTGTTCCATTTACAAAGCCTCTGCTTCATTTTTTTCTCAATATGGTATCTTCCATATCCCTTTTAAACTCTTCGTATTCTTGTTTCAAAGTTGATGTATCAGTGGAAACTCCCACTACTTTGCAATATGCAAAAGTAATTTATTTGCGTAAACATTATCAGTATGCCTTTCTCTGATCCCAGATTCAATTTTATAAAAAATTTCTTCTTCTTCCACCGCTGCCTTGAACTCGACATTCTGCATATCCTTACAATGCTTATCAATTTTCTGTCTAATAGCCAATGACACATCCAATCCTAAGAGAGGAAGCAAAGTCAGAGCATGTCCAATTTCCCTCGTAATACCTTTCAATTATTTCACAATATTCCTACAATTGAGAAGAAGATAAAACTTTCTCTTTTGTGAACAAGTATCAATAACATTGTTTGCGGCCTTGAGAACCCTTTAAAAAATCCCAAGAGATTGTCTAATAGTTTGAGTTTCCCTTACATTCTTATTATTAAGCTCTGTTAAAGTGGGCCTAATATTTTCTAGATACTTGGAATGTTCCCTAAGGCTCTCTTGGTCATAAATCACATCTTTTGTAGCATGAATGGTGTCTCTAACTAGCACTAAAACTTTGGTTATCAACTTAGACACTGGTGCAAGTTCTACATTACCAATTACTCCATTAGAAGTGACTTGAATAATTACTCCAAGAGAAGACACCATTGTTCATCCAAGGAAAAACAGGAAGAAACTCCTGGGGTGATGAAGATCTCCTTTCTAGAAATTTGATCAGTGGAGAGCCACACACATATCCATCTGACCCTTTTACAAAATTTCATTCACTTGAATGATGGTCATTCGATTTGTTGCAAGCAAGCTCCGAGGAGTCTAAGAGTTTTGGAACTAAGTGGGCTTTGTTCGTGTTGATTCTATTTTGCAGATTATCCAATTATATAACATAATCTTATTTTTAAAATCTGGGCAATGATGACCATTATGGAAACATCTAATTGATTTCTACCTGGGTGGAAGAATACTTCTCCTGTATGATTATTTATTGGGTTTTACGATGTTCAAGCCATTCTTGTAAGCACTCCATTTTTTTCTCTAAAAATTCTGAGGAGGGTTGGCTACTCTTTATGCACGAATCCATTAAAATAAGGCTGTTTCCAGTTTGTACAACATATTAGTCATCACGATAAAATCATTGGTTATCTGACACATGCAATGAACAAATCAACGAGTTATGGAAATTAGCATCCAATCTCATCTTCAGAATGACACTTTTGGTGATTCCGGTAGCCATTTTTTTGTGGGGTGTTTGGTGGCAACCATTTTTGAAAATTAAGGAGATGAGTTAGATTTGGAGGAAATCCATGAGTTCTATAGAGTGGGTGCTCCATTTCCCTCTCAGAACTCACTATGTTGGCCAAGTATTCTTATGGTCATATCTCTTTTGCATTGTAACCTCTGGATCCATAGGGTTGTGCGTACTGGGATTTTCCATTGTTTTTATCTTAATATGTCATTGTTAAGAGTCACTTTCATGACAACTGTGTCAATTTCTAGAATCTTGTTGTTCAACTTGGTAATCCCAATCGAAGATGGTGAACCATTCTGTCATTGAGCATGCATTGGAAACATCATTGCAGTCTCTCACTCTCATTTGGGCAAACATCCTAATCATGCCTCTTAGCAGTAGCATGATCCCTAATCACCTTTGCTAGCCTCCTGGAAACAGGTCTATCGATCCTCATTCTTTGTCTCAAACCTTCGATTTTATCTGCTTGTGGCCGGGGTGGAATCTATGTAGGCTGACGTGTTAGACACTGTCAATTTTATCTGAGCAGGTTTGATAGAATAAAGGATGAATCTAAGGAAAAACATTGGGTTTCTAGAATGAAGGATGAATCCAAGGCAAAACAGTAAGAGATAGATAAATTATACAAGATCTTATCCAAATTTATGGCGATTTCTTCATTTTAGCCACTGAAAGATGTCTAAATTTAGAGTGAAGAAAACAATGCCCCACTATGTAACCATTTATATATCATATGTGGCTGAAGGGCTAACCAAGAGTTAACCTTTCAACAAGGACCACTGAGTAAAACCTTCCAGGACCAACTCTTCAACGTTGTTGTTGGCCACTCAACCAGGGCATGTAGTATTTCAGAGGTGAAGATTGTCTCTAAAACGCCTGTATACCTGGGAGCATGCCTAGAATGAACAATACACTTATGTCACATTCCTTCTCCCAATCCATAACTAGTCTAAGAGGCTGCAAAGGTCTAAATATCAATATCTATACCATGTCCCATGTATGAATCTTACATTTTTTACAACTCAATCAAAAACCAAAACCGACTTTTTTCTTACGAGCGTCGCATTTCACGCTGAAAGGACTCTCTGTAGAAGGGAATCACCACGATTGGAGAAAGCGAGAATCCAATATCTTGAATGAATTCAATCATATCATTAACCAAATCGTTTACCTGATTAAAGAGACACCTGGTTTGATTGAATTCTGAGCTCCAAATCCTATTCTTTTCACATTCTCCTAATTTCTTGCCAACACCTGGTTTGCCTAAATTCCGAGCTCCAGATCCTAATTATTTTCGCATTCTCCCAATTTCTCACCAGAATTCACCCCAAGAAAATTATCCACAATGGGAAATCACCCAAATTCCATTCGCGATGCTTCCTCAAACTTTCTGAGCCTCAAATTAAGTAATCTTGGGTAGTTTAAAGTCATTTGACTGCCAAAAATACCCATCTTGCAAGGCTCCGAGCTATTTCAGAAAAACCCTTATGGCTGATGGAAGGACCTAAATGGCTAAAAATACTCACATTTCACGCTAAAAGGACTCTCTGCAGAAGGGAATCACCATGATTGGAGAAACCAAGAAAATGGAGGGAAATAAATGAGGGAAAAAACTATTTTGATTTTTGAAAGACAAAAATCCCATGAAACCTTAAATGAAATGTGTAAGTATTTTATTTTGGTTAATAGGGTTTTATTAATCATAAAAAATCAGTTGGGTCTTTATGTCACCAAGCATTATTTGAGGGGATTTTGATTTATTGATATCAAAAATGTGATTTATGATGAAATTAAAATAACCTTTGTGTAGTTAAAAGGTGTATCAATGTAGTAATTTTATGGTGATAATTATGTTCAATGAAATGTTTGGTTTAGTAAAGATAAATAATTTTTAGAGATTTTCCATGATGTGGGGAGTCAATTTTGGAAAGGTGATAGTTTGGCTTCCACATTCTTTAGAATGTTGATATCTTTTTGTCCATAAACATTAGGGGTTGAAAAATAATATAGGCTCTATAGCTAAGTTTGTTCCAACTTCGCTATGTTTTGAACCAAAAATTGTTATTGACCTCATGGATATGATAGAAATTTTGTGGCTTGTAGGGTAGTGTTGTCATGAAATAAATGGAGGTACTAGGTAGGTAGGAAGAATCATTTTGGTGGAACTTGGCCATAAAAGGGACATCTATCTTTGAATAGTTTTAAGAGAAAATACACCTCGTGGATTATTATTGTAAGGACATCACTTTAAAATCTAGGCTAGTGTGTACACACTAACCAAAGGGTGATTAGTCAAACCCACAAAAGTATTATAGGTGCCTCTAGAGAAGTAGGTGTTTTTGTGTTCTCATTGGCTAGGTATGGGCAATGAAGATAGAGTAAGATAAGGATTTAGCCACTAGTATTTCCTATAATTTTGATCCCTTTTTCTAGCATCACCCTTCTTAAGGTAGTTGTATATTTAGATTAATTGAGAAGAAAAATGATATCGTTTGATGGATCCTTTTAGTTAAGAATTACTATTGGAAGGAGATACCAAACATATTTTGTGAAGAGTATATAGTACTGTGTCTATGATGAGGGTTATGAGTGCCTTAAATTTGTATACTACTCATGTATAGTATTTTTTTCATGGTTATTCTAGTTATTACCATTTGCAATTGCAATACAAAACCAAGGGAATATTGGAGGTCTACCTAGGTATGCAAGTCTTATTATAATAAATTTACATATCTAAAGCCTACATAAAGCAATTTTTCTACTTGGAATCATCATAACCCAATATCTAGACAAGGGGAGCTATCATAGATAACAAGCCATACTTAGTAGGTGCAAGTTTGATATGTGCCACCTATAATTGGGTTAACTTGGCAATCCTTAAAAATGGGAAATCTAATTTATTAATTGTATTTAATGAGAAAATACCATGTAATGGAAATATTTCATTAAGATTCAGTAAGTTATAATTTCAAACTAAAATGGCATAAATGGAAGTAAACCTGAAAGGATATCTTGGTTCATAATCTAAGATATTTTTCATTGGCTTAATATTGAATTCTTGTAGTAAGCTTGAGTTCAATATAAAACTTCATCATCATTGATAAGGGATTCATCCCCCAAAGGCATAACTCCCTTCCACTTCATCATTTAATGCAAAAGTTAAAAGGAAGTATATACACTAGCATACACATTACCAATGACATGGAAAATATCAAGGAGGATAAATTGTTTATTAGGATGACTCATCTTACTTATGTTGAAGCTCAAATGGATGTAAATCTTGAGTGAATCCTAGAAGCTCATAGAATTCAATAAAACTATTATTTCAAATGGAAAATCCATACAATGGTAGTATGCTTGAAAGATTATCTCTTTCCATGTTATGGTTTCATCATCTTAAGAAGCCTCTAAATCCCCTAGGCCCTAAACCCCTAAACCTACCTTTATCCCTAACCTATTAACCCCTACCGCCTTAACCATTGAGCCCTAGTCTAGTCTTATTAACCCTTAAGTTGCTAAAATTTAAACTGCTAACCCCTTACACCCTATACCCCTAAACCTTAAACCCCTTAGCCCCTAAACCATAATTAAAATCTACATCTTATGTCTACTTCTCTTCTTAACTTACTCTCAATTTGTTGTGTACGTAGAATACATCTATAACGAAAAAAAGAATATGTTATTTTATTAATATTTTAAAGTTGAGTTGTTAAATTTATATATACTTAATATTTTGATTTTTTTTTAAGTTTTGAATCTATTTATATATTTAATAACATAAAAACTTAAAATAGATAAATTTAATCATAATTATTAATGAATTTCTAAAAACAAATTGTATAAGTAGTTAATAGTCAATAAATATTGTTGAACGACTATATATAATAATACTTTTAAAATAAATTAAGGGAATTGTTTAATTTGTTATTGTCAATATTGTTGGGTATTTGGTTACTTATCTTTTAATAAGTATATCATTATGACCCATGAGGTGTAGACTACTTGGTTTGCATGGGGTTTTTTCCCCTTAGGTCACAGTTTCAAACCTCATGGGGAGGGGTTGAGGATGGAAGCCACTTTGGGGGAATTAACTATCCCAAGGGGCATCCAAGCTCGACTAAGCCTCACACAATCATGGTGAATAACATCCTATTGTGGGTAGATCAGTCTTCCTCTATCCAATAAAAGGGCTAGCCCTGGCTTAGGCTTAGCCTAATCACAAAACAAAACAAGTATATCATTATGATCTCCTTGAATTAAGGATGGTACTATGTTATGTCATTAATGAAGAGTCACTGGAAAGTAACAACATGGAAAAACTAAGCTTAGAGCTTATAGCCAAAGCATCAAGAGTTATAATAGAATTCTTAAGTGATCACAGTAAAAATAATACACATCGGAGATATCATATACACATGGATCATACATATCAGGCTAAATGTGGTAGCTAAAGAAACCTCTTCCTACACCTAGTGTCCTAGACGGACAAGGCAAGTTGTCATCAAACCAATGATACATCCATGAATTACATATAGATCCATATATCTCAGTTGGGAAATGATTGATGTGAAAAGAATCACAGGGGTTGAGATGACAATAAAAAATTAAAAATATCCTCTAAAAAATCATATAGAAAGTGGGGTAACATGTCCTATGACATCCAACTTGCAATCTATGATGGGAAATCCTCAAAATTCAATGAAAATGATGATGAATTGGATGACAATGTTAAAGATAATGATTATGATTATGAAAATGATGACATTTAAAAAGGGAGAAGATTGGCCAAGGTCATTAGCATCATCATCATAATCATTATTATCATCATCATTGTCATTGTAACCACCATAATCTTTATCATCATCATTGTCACTGTAACCACCATAATATTTATCATCATCATCATCTTATCCTTGGAAGTTGGGATTGATGCCTTGTGGTTTTCTTAAGACTTAGAAAAAACTAATTTCAAGGGCTCTAATATAGGTTTTGATGGTTTATTGGCAGTCATACATGCTCCATTAGGATGTGCATATGCGTTATAAGGGTGGTGAAAATTAGTGATGAAAGGAAAGTTGTTTCACCAATGTGGACAACCACCTCTATCGTTTTGACCAAGTTTCTTAATTATATAAAACCTTAACCAAAATCAACATTATTTTTAATCATAGATTAACCTTAGCTTTTGTGTATGGGTCAACTATAAGATTATCTTAAAAAATAAACCTCAATAGTGTTTAACTATTTGTAATGCAATTAGAAAAATAAAATATTATGTATTATGACAAAAATAGCCATTCTATTGAACTTTTGACGGATGTTGACCAGAGAGATGTTTTCGAGCTGGGAAAATATTGACTTTGTCAATCGTCAGTATTCCAATAGATAGATAATTAACCTAATCAAATGTCAAATATTTGATGAACATTCAATTGTCGCTGCATATTTGACCAACAAAATTATCGTCAAATATATGAATAACTTATCATAGGATATCCAAAGATAATTGTGTTTGTTGGATGTTGGGTGTAGGAATTGCACTTAAGCAAGCTCCTTCAACACTTAATTGTCAACCCAGGGGTTTTGTAAACTTAGAGATGAAGCACAGGAAATGCCAGAAGTGGTATGAACTTTTCTTATTCCTAATCCTTGTTCTTAAATGAAATGTTGTAGAATAAAACAAAAAACAATCTTAAAGGCAATCAACACCAAAGAAATTCTAGTGTTGGAATGTAAAGGAATAATTTGCGATGAAATCAAGTAAATGAACTTTCACATAACTAGAAGCAATATTAAATGCTGAAATGAAATTCTGTGTTTATCTTCAATATAGATGTTTAATATCTTAACAAGTGGGCTCTCGCAAAGATCTGTTTCCCAATTGATCTTCCTTCTACAGCAAGCAACCTGTTCTTGTACTATTGCAATCTTCTTGCACTAGTGCAGGTATAGTACTTATATGAAAAAGTATATTTTACCTTCTTTACTGAAGACTTATGTCTTTATGGAGGTGCTCTAAGCCTCAAGGCTTAGAGCACTCTGTTCCTGTGACAAGAGACCAGCTCTTGCACCGAGACAGAGCTTCCTTCACCAAAGTTTCCAATTTACTTTCGATAGAATTAAAAGACGCGTTAAAAATAATTGCAATTGAAAACTAGATTCTGAGATAAATTACACGTGAAAAAGAATGCTTTATTAATTGAACTTTGCAATGAAAGTAAACTTCATAAAGAAAAAACAATTCGGAATAATCAAAGCAGTAGTCAAAGTAATTTGCATGCATCAAACTAACTTTCGATAATTCACTTATAACGTTTCCGTTCCTTTTTTCTTAAGTCATAAAATGTAAGTGTAAAGTACGGTGTTTGTAATAATGTCCTTCCTTAATTCACGTAAACATTCTTAGATCCTTCAGAAGTGTAACTCTTAACATTAAGGATGATTACTTTAATTAACAATAGTTTTTCTTGCAGGAATAAATGAAATTATAAGCAAGAAAAGGAACGTAACACTTGTTGTGAAGTAAATGAATAAACTAGAGTGCAGGAAACTACATGCATTGGTACAGGAAGAATCTTCTTGCACGACCTGAGCGGAAGCAAACTAAGACAAAAATTATAAGGAAAGAATTGCAGGAAGGAAATTGCAAGAAAGTAATTGTAGGAAATAAATTGAAAGAAAGAAATAAACTTAATGAAACTTCCAAACTACAGATCTGTTCATGCTTGACTATGAAATGAATTTAACTCAGAACTTCTGAAATAAACATAAGAACAATTTGAGCCACACAACTGCAAATGAATAAATGTTCACACAACCTTTTAAATGGCGAAAGCATAAGGGTAAACGAGCTGGGTGAGCCAGGCCCTAGCCAACCATCTCATTTCTCATTTAGGAAACGAAATGGTTCAACACTTAATCACACATCAAATAAAAATTAGACACAGTATGAAGAAAACATGGCATGTTCCTTGTATTAAACTTGATTAGAAAATATACATGATAATACGAGTCCAGCCCAGAACCAAGGGCGATACAAAATTACAAAGTAAATGAAATTACAAACTCAGAGATCGCTACCTTGGCTCTACCTACAGTCTACATTATATACAGTCTCTTAGCCTTAGCCATATTTTGCTAATTACAACCATTTCCTATTCAAGCCTTTCGGTCGAATGGACTAACAAACAACATTGCAAAACTGGCTAATGGTTATAATAAAGCATGAACTTTGCTAGCCATAGACCATATTCTTGGCAAGTATCCCTAACTATATGTCGCCAAAATCCAACCTTAGATATTCCGCAACTGAACTAGGAGTCGTGGATCAAAAACACCTGCGTGGAAGGATTCAAACTATCATGGAGTAACATCCTTGGCGGTGCAGGAATCTGCCTACACTTATCACACTAAATAATGATTAACATTTAATTCTTCAATTAATTTTAGGAAAGCTAAACATAAGTTACAAGAGATACTAAAAGGTATGAAATCTATGTAAAGTAATTAATAAAGCACTTAATAAATATTAATTATGAAATACAAAGTATATGTAGGAATAGATGATTATATTGGACTACTGCAGGAATGAGAGGGTTAAATAGAGATAAAAAAGAGGTTAACGCTTATGGGAATAGGGTAAAAATACAACAATTTGGGACACCAACATTAAATATATGACAAATGTCGGGTTTTTTTTTAAATAAGAAAAAATATTTGCAAGTAAAATTGAATAGTATGACTGACCTATCAGAGTACGACATTTTATTTTCAACCCATATGCACTAGTGGGGGTTAGGGGTTATGATCACAAGTTAAGAGGATAAGGGGTTAAGGCTTAGGGTGTTCATAGATTTTAGGTTAGGGGATAGGGATTCAGGATGTTCCAGGAATTTACAATTTGGATAAGTAATTGTTTGATCTTGATGTTGTTATTAAGATTCTAGAATATTCCCCAAATCTACAATTGAAATGAATTCAACAACTTTAGATTGGCCACATATGTTAGCTTCTTCCAACAAATTTTAACTAGATTAATTTTATGGAATTCATGATTTAAGGGTGGAAATTAAACCTCTTTATCATTTGTAGAAAATATGTCATTAGTGCCCTTATTGCGGTCCACATATTATCTGAGAAACAACAAAGGAAAAAAGTAGTGAGATTGGTGTTATCCTGATCTCTTAGTGCACATGGAGGGGGATCTCGACAAGTTGGTCCCAAAATGTTTGTAGTGGTGTCTAGATCCTATCAATCCATTGTAGCCTCACACTCTCTGTAGTTTCAGATATACAAATCCAAATCAACATGTTACACAAATGTATGTATTGTGTGAAGTTTCACATCAACTCAAACTAAAACTGCTCACCATGAATATGTGTGGAGCTTCCTTAGTCCTCAAACCTTCTCCAGTGTGGAGCTTGAGAATATATGTGCATACACATATCAAATTATAGCATGTTGTGGAGTACATTTACAAGAAACCAACCATTCAAATTTTTATATTCTATTAAGATTGAGGCATGTGTTAAATGCCTATTATCTGCATCTCTGCACAATGGTGTCATTAATATTTTGAACTTTCTTGTCTTTCTAGTATGATTTAATTATTTCTTTGTACAAGATGTTTTTTCACTCCCATTATTAAAATTTTGATGTTTATGAACAATATATAGATATAATGGATGCCTCGAATAATAAAAGAGTCAATTATTTTACCATTAATAGTGTTTAGTATTTAAATATGGTGTAAATTCATTAGTTCTACTGGTGGTTACTTAGGGTCAACCTAAAGAGTTCTTTCACATGCATTAAAATAAGTAAAAAGTCATAATAGGAAGGAATCATGCGAGATTTTCTAATCGTACATGTTGAATCTCCAAGTTTTGTTGTTGTGATCAATTTCTTACTAGAGTACCTATCAGGTGACAAAATTTGTACAAATGTTTGAAATGATACTAAATAAGGTGGACCTAAGGGACTAAAGAATGAAATCACAAGACAATACTTGACTGCTCTCTATAGGTGGCTGTAATAGAATCACCTTGAACTCCAATCAATGTTTGATTCTTTCAAAGGCATCATCTGACATATTATTGGTTAGCACTTTCAACATTGAAACTTGTAGTGCACCTTTTTTTCAACTTGGCATTAGCACTGGTTCAATGAAATTAATGCATGATCATGTTTTCAGGTAAACCAATGTCATCCACAATGTCTGTGCAGAACATGATTACATGCTCAAATCGACCTGTCTTGGCTGATATTGGTAATCATATTCACTAACTAGTGGGTAGATAAAGGATACTAGTCATTGTATCAACACTCACCCCAATGGAATATCATGTGAATTTGGCTCAACACTCTCCCCATAATTCTATAATGGTGTCAAATTCACTAACTAAATCAAGGCTTTTCACTCTTCTAACATGGATATTGTATTTTCTCCTTCCATTAATGCACCATTCTAGAACAACAATGGCATCCCATGGCATGTATTGAACTATTGAAAAAATTTTAATGCACCCAAAACTATTACATGGAGAATGCAAACTAATGATTATCACAATTCCTATGTCCCCACCTAAAAAAGTAAAAGATCTCCATATCTAAAAAGGATTTTCCATAAATAAGATTTTAGGTAGTTAGGGTCTCTTTCTATGGTAAACCCTCCACTAGTTGACATCACTAACACCATGGATAAAATCCCTAAAATGAAATTTCAATTAAATAAGTCAATTTTCCAAAGTAAAACCCACCCAAGGTTCTCACTTATATGGTGATCTAGGGTATACATAAGTTTGGATAGAAATGCTTGAGCATGTGTTTCCTTTTCTGAATATTGATATGCACAACAACGATATCACTTGGGTTTCTCTTGACACTTGATTACTATTAGTTTGGGTACTAAGAATATATTACTCAAATGTATATATGTAATTAATATACATGGATCTCATTATTAGCATCCACATAAATAAAATTCCTAATATAAAAATTTGAGTTACTCTCATTCATCTAACTAGTATTAGTGTAGGTCCTAAATGTTTGAATTTGAAATGAATATACTAAATAAGGTGGACTAGAGGGACTGAAGAATGAAAGAACAAGACAATACTTGACTGAGATCTATAGGTGGCTAGAACATAATCACCTCGAACTCCCATCAATGTTTGATTCTTACAAAGGCAACATCCCACGTATTATTGATTACCATTTTCAACATTGAAACTTGTACTACACCTTTTTTTCAACTTGAAAATAGCATTGGTTCAATGAAATTAATGCATAATCTTACTTTTAGTTAAACCAATATCATCCACAATTCCTGTGTAGAACATGAGTACATGCTCAAATCGAGTTGTCTTGGATGATATTGGTAATCATCTTCCTAACTAGCATCCACATAAATAAAATTCCTAATATTTATTTATTTGACTAAATAAATAAATTCCACACTCTGAAAAACCCTTAAATCATCTAGATTGTACAAATTAAACCACTCAAACTTATAATTTTAACAAACATCTACTCAATTTTGGACAAAATCTACCCAGAAAATATTCAGAGAAAAAAATCAAAAAGTAGCTAAAATACAACATTCTAAAGCCATTTTAACCCTGTTGATGGAATTTTAACACTGTAAATGGATTCAAAGACCCCTTTGTCTCTAAATTTTAACACTGCAAATGGATTCAAAGACCCCTGTAGTGAAATGTAACACTTTGGTATCAAAATTGCAATTTTCCATTTCTGGATTGGTACATAATTAAAAATTACTAACATAAATGACTAATTCATATACTTTTTGTACTTGTTATTTGGTCATATTTTTATTCTTGGACTATAATAGTCATTTATGTTAAGCATTATTAATTTTTTCACTTATTATTTAGTCATATATTTTAATCATAGACTAAATTAGCCATTTAAGTTAGTCACTTTAGTTTAGTCACTTATTATCTAGTTGTATATTTTATCCCCAGACTAAATTAGTCATTTAATTTAGTCATTTTTAGTTTGGTCACTTAAAATTGCTCAAATTTAGTAGTAATTCACTTGAAATAATTGTGGTGACTAACTTTTTTAGTCACCTAGTCATTAATTTCATCATTTTCTACTAGTGGAAGTTATTCTCCTATGCCATACAACTAGGAATAAATTGGCCCAATTTATCCCCATTAGGCTTGAAAATACTTTCGACCCAACAAAGAAGGGAAATATATGGAAATATGATCCACACTGGTGCAGAAGAAATTTCCATTATGGGATTGAAATCTAGATATCAGTGGGTGAGAAACATTCCTCTAGTGTCCATGAAATAAGGTTAATATCTATAGATATGAACCCTATCCTCATTTTCAGAAAGAAAAAACATCAATAACCATTTCTATAACAAAAAATACAAACGTGCTCATGATTTACCCAATTAGGATAGACCCATTCTAAAAAAACGTTATAGCTAGGCCAAAGGCTAGTGAACTTACCAATCAACCCTCTTTCCTTCAATAAGAGGAAAAACCCAAATCAAGAGAGCGAATTTACTTCCACCTTTTTAAAAAATTTTCTTGGGAGGCCCATTGAACAAACGATGATCTCAACCTCTCAAGAAGTAGAGAAACACCACCATATCATAGTCCAACAGTAGGAAAAACCCCAATGACTTGTGAACACATGGAACATGAAAAGAACATCCGAATTGATAGAAAATCGAGTTGACTAAAAACCAAGACAAATCTTGATTCAATGACAAAAATCCTAGATCTACCATGAAGATTAAAAATCCTGCACTCAACCACAAATTAAACCCCAAATCTACAACAAAACAATCAACACGAGGGGGAGGATAATGAAGGATAGGAAAACATAGTTTCTCACCACAACCACTTGTTTTGACGAAATCTTCAACTCCATTAAGATCCATTTATAATTTTTAATATTACAAATAAGTTCAAATACCTAATTTTTTTGAACCCCAAACACAGTTTTTTCTATTTTGAAAATATTTTTTTTCTTTTCCTCTCTAAAATATTGTAAATTCTTGATGTTTTTCTTTCAAGATGATACAAAAATATTTTAAAAAAAGTTTGATTGATTCAAAAAAATTATAAAAATCGAATGTATTTCAAGTTTTTACTTAATTTATTTTTAAATAGTGAAAATTGAAAAAACACACTAATATTTTAAATGCAAAATCTTTTTCTTAAACTGAGGGTCTTAAAACTTCTTCACAAGTTGTTTCATAATCTTTAATCAATTCTCCACAAGATTGGATGTGATGTGGAGAATACGAAAGAAAAAATTACATATATAACAATGATTGTACTAGTAGATATGTGAAAGAAATTAAAAATAATTTAATTACCTAATAAATGATATTTTTTTGTTTTGTTTTTTTTTTTCCAAGGGGAAAAGCTAGTAATATTTTGTTTGTTTGTTTGTCAAGTTGTCTGTGATCCTCTAGGCTTGACTTGTGGATTGAGGAGCCATGAGCCAAGGGCATCTAATCCGTCAAAGTCACCCGGGGATCGCACTTGGCCTAGGCCACACCAGGCCTAAGATGACTGGATTTTTTAGCATGTCTCTTCCCCCTAGCATAGGGCACAACCAACCCCTGTGAGGTTTAATCCTGGGTGACCTTGCTTCTGAGTCCCATCCTCATCTGATTGTGCTAATGGACTTGATGAAAATCTAGTAATATTATTTATATGTAATAATTTACGTTTGTATATGACTGTAGCGTTCCTGAGGCTATAGTAGCCCAAAAGGATGCACAAATGGAATCAAATGCTTATATTTATACAAAAATGGATTTTATGATCACCTAATGACAAATTTTTGTAGTTCTTTCATTTTTTTATACATTGGCAATATAATGTTACTAGAGATAAATGAACAATCACAAAATGTAAACAAATTTTAGAATCCTGAAATGTCCCATGTGTGTGCATATAAAATAAATATTATGATTTCTACATTGTTCATATACATCCTACTTCTGGAATGATAAAAAAAAATACTACCCAATTGAGATTTCATAGAAAAACAAAAATTGAAATGCTTGAGATATTTTAATTAAATTATCTCCATAGGTTGAGAAGATGTTCTATGATGCAGACATCCTTTTTTTAAATGAGTTTTTCACTGCCCTCATCCACTTCTAGTCCACTCTTAGAGAGGTCATCGACACATTGATTCCTATCCCTGCGAATGTGATCAAATGTGATATGAGTGAAGTGTATAATATTTGTAATAATTCCTTGATATATAGGTAACAATGTGTATTTCATCAATCGAGATGTGCCATTCATCATGTCTATAAAAACTTTGGAGTCTCCAAGATGTGAATGGGTGAGAGGTTCAAATATTTTGTAACTCTTAGAAGGAAGTTCAAAGTGTATAAATTTCATAGAAATTGCAACTACTTAAGAAATTGAACTGAAATCAAGAGACAAATTCTGCTCTACTAATTTGTGAATGAAAATCACAATTTAGAACAACATGCATAGACATGCATAAAGAAAAACCGCAAGTAAACAATGATTTCTAGGGGAACCCAACTGGGAAAAAATCCCTAGGCATCTTTGCATTAATAAGTTGAATAGAGAAACAATTACAATTGCATGCTCTAGCTCTGAGCACCACCTACAAAAGATTTTTTTTCTCTCTCTATTGAATGAGGACCTTTGGGAAACACTTAGCCAATTTATGCCTCCTCCATCCTCCTATTTATTTTTTGTGTAATTCTGATCTAATTCAAGCTCCTAAAAATAGGGAAGTCCCTATTTCCTTACATAATTCCCAAAGAATTGATCTCCTGACTGCATGCAAAAGTTGTACACTCAACTAGTATGTAATAATGTTACACTAGCATTTGCCTTCTCCACTCCAATTGAGAAATTTGAATTACATGCATGTTTGGTCTATTTGGGCCAACTGATTAGTTAACTAATAGATCTATGAGCTAGACCGCTGTTTCACTGCACAAATAACCTTCAATTGACTCTATTAATTGTTAGAGGCTAGTTAACTGAGCGCAACTAAAAATAACTGAACTAGATTGCTAAAATTTAGCAATTAGCACATGCATGACTAAACTCCAATCCCACTAACTTGAATTTGTTGATCTAACTGAGTGACAAGAGCCATGTCACAACTAGTTAACTGCACCCAAGTTGTCCTGCTAATGTGTAAATTCGATTTACTAAATTTGACTAAGGCTAAAGTCAAATTGAGCCTTTCTTGCTACACTTTCTAACACTCTCACTTAGAAAGAAAGAGATTTTTCACCACCCCTATCCTACACATGTGGAATTCAAATTTACCTCTTGGCAATGCCTTTATCAATATGTCAGCATCTTGCTCCTAAGTTGGAATGAACTGTAGCAACATAATTCTCCTCTTCACACAGTACCACAAATGATGATACCAAATATCAATGTGCTTGGACCTATCATGAAATTCCAGAATCTCAAAGAGCTTAATGCAACTCTGATTATCACAATATATAACTATCAGATCCATCTCCTAATGGAAAATACCCACAAGTATTTTCCTCATCCATATGGCCTCACAGGATGCTTGATTTGCAACAATGTATTATGTCTCTACTGAGCTCATCACCATAGACCTATGCTTGCTATTGTACCAGGAAATAACTGCAGACCAACACTAAAGATAACACTTGAAGTACTTTTCTTGTTTGATGGAATCACTACCCAATATGCATCAGTGAAGCCTTGGAGCTTCACTTGCTTTGTCTTCCTGTACCATAATCCATACTCGATAGTGCCTCTAAGATATTGTAAAACATGATTTTCTGCTTTCCAATACAAATTGGTAGGCCTCACCATAGTTTGACTAAGCTGGTTTACTACATAGCACATGTCAGGTATTGCATTCATAAGATACATAAAAGACCCCACAAGCTACCTATAAATGGTAACATCAACCAATTCACCTGAAGTGGCATTCTCCTTCCTCCAGTTTGTAGCTAGAGGTGTGTTCATATGATTAGAATTCTCCATGTGAAATATTTGTAGTATTTCAGAGACATACTTCCCTTGAGACAAAAATAATTCACCACAACATTGCCATACTTCTAGCCTGAGGAAGTAATGAACTAAGCCCATGTATTTCATCTCAAATTCCCTTGAAATATCCTCTTTGAAAGAGTGGATCAACTTCTCATTAGTTGTCAATATTAAATCATTAAAATACAAAACAAGAATAAACAACTTACCATCTACCACAATGTGATATAGGTTCACATCTGCTTCACTTTTGGTGAAGCTAATTCCATTGAGATAATTGTCAATCCAAGTGTACCATGCTTAGGGCACCTATTTGAGACCATATAATTCTTTCCTAAGTCTACACACATGTGAATCCCTATCGTATGTCTCAAATCCTTCTAGTTGCTTTATATAAATTTCCACCTCAACATCATCATTGAGAAAGGTAGTCTTCAGATCCATCTGGTGGATCATCCACCCTGTCTGCACAACTAATGCAAGAATTGATATGATGGAGGAGTACCTTTCCACATGGGAAAATGTTTCCTCATAGTCAACCCCCTCTTCCCAAGAAAATCCTTTGGCCACAAATTTGGCCTTGTACTTCTCAATGCTCCCATCTGCATGCTTCACTTTTTGGATCCATCTAGAACCAACCATTTATTTCCCTTCTAGTCTTGACACAACATCCCATACACTTTTATTTACGATGGATTCATATTATTTCACCATGGAATCAACCCAAACATGTTTCCGCTTCCTGAAATGAAGAAGGCTCTAACTCAATCAGCTCTGTCATGACAGCCATGTAACCAATGTACCTCTCAAATGACCTCCTCTGCCTACGCACTGATGTAGGGGATCTATGCATGGAAAATCTTGCGTACTGATGTAGGGGATCTATGCATGGAAAATTTTAGGGGTGAATGTTCGCCCTTTGGCGAAATTAAGGGGTTTTAAATTTTTAGTGGGCAAATATTTTGTATCATAGTACATTTTTACAAATCGCCTCAAATAGCCCACCTTATTTTAAGGGAGAGGGTAAAAAAGGTAAATTTAGTGCTTGAAATTAGGAGTTAAAATCTTCCATTCGCCCTAATTTTCAAGAATAGGTTTTATTTAAGTGAATCCTATGGGTCAAATACCATATTTATAAAAGAGGTATGGTAAATTAATAAAAATATAAATAAATGAGAGGTATGGTAAATAAATAAAACATTTTTTATATTTACTCCATAAGTCACCTTATACACATGCAAGGGTGTAAACAAATAAAAATATAAATAAAGTGGAGGTATGGTAAATAAATAAAACTCTTTTTATTTTATTTAAGTGAATCCTATGGGCCAAATACCATATTTGTAAATTAGGTATGGTAAATTAATAAAAATATAAATAAACGAGAGATATGGTAAACAAATAAAACATTTTTTTATATTTACTCCATAAGTCACCTTATATTTACGAACACTCAAAAAATGCCTTATATTTAGGTGAAACCTATGGGCAAAATACTATGGGCCAAATACCATAGGCTAGATTATTATTAATACCATGCAAAAAAAACATTATTAACCCTAATATTAGTATTAATAAAAAAATGGCACATGGTATTCACGTGGAATGTAGCCTATTTAAATGTGGGAATTAAACTAGCCTAGATCCATCTTTAATCTAGATCTACTAAGCCTCGAGAGGGATCAAATATCGTGATATGCCAACTAGCATAGAGTAAAAAAAATATTTGTCAAATATCGTGATATGCAAACTAGCATAGAGTAAAAAAAATATTTGATCCCTCTCGGGGCTTGGTGGATCAAGAGTAAAATGGATGTGATTGTTGTAATTTAATGTATGTTAAACATTTTAACTTGGTTAAAATAAAAAACAAAATAAAAGTCAATTATTAATTTTATTAATTTTTATAAATTACTAATAGTAATTTTTAAGCTCCAGGGGCTTGGTGGATCAAAAGTAAAATGGATGTGATTGTTGTAATTTAATGTATGTTAAACATTTTAAATTGGTTAAAATAAAAAACAAAATAAAAGTCAATTATTAATTTTATTAATTTTTATAAATTACGAATAGTAATTTTTAAGCTCCAGGTTTATGATAGCCCATGGTATTGACCCATGGTAATACCATGGTATTCATGTGAGCATAGACTATTTAAAGGGGAAATTCTATCATCTTAGATCCATCTTAATTCTGGGTCTACCAAGTGGGGTTTACCAAGTGCTCAAAGGGATAAATAGATTTCATCCCCCTAAGAGTGGTAGATGTGGTGTTAAGATGGATATAGGTTGGTTTTTATGATAATGAAGATATTAAATAGACTTAGGAAATTATATTGTAAAAACATCTTAAGGTCAATGGTTAAAGCTACATTTAGTAACTTCACAAAATTTAGTAAAAAATACCAATATCTCCCTTAATATTAGTTTTTAACTTTTTTCTGATTTAACAAAAAAAATTCAAAACAATTAAACCTTATCACTCTTTCCACATCACCCTTGCAAAAGATTTCTCACCATTTTTCAAACATTCTCAATATGATATTTTCACAAAAAAAGTTTAGGTATTGATGTTGGATTAGTTGTTTGAAAAATAAGCTGGTTTGTACAACCTTTAATCTTCTGTGCTATTCTTAGTTTGTCCTAATGATCTGTAGGGGTTGGATCCATTGCACCATATTTTCCTAAAAGGTGGAGATTGTTCACCAAAAAGGAAATTAATCTACATGTTACAATGCTGTTAAAAAATGTGAGACCTATGAGGGTAGTGAATTATGCTAATAAGCAATTTAGATTGGGAGAGACGTAATTAAATTTTATTATTTAATTGAAGATTTCCAATTAAAATAATAATAAATCTACATTTATATATTCATATATTGATTGGAAGGATTCTCACAATGGTCACTTCTTTCAATTAGATCCCCTTCAAGCCTTCGGGATACCTAATACTTTCTTATATAATATAGTTGGTGCTTGCTACTTGTTAGCGTGTTGGGGTAAACAAACTTGATGTGTTTTTTTTTTTTTATCTCGCAGTTAGAGTCTATGGAATAAGAAAGAAATTTGATAACTTGAAAAAAGTGGTAGCTTGACAAAAGTTGTAGAGAAAAGATTAATCTCTCATACCTTGATAGAACTCGTTGTCAATATCAACACCTATAAGAACTTTATTGTGGACTATTATCAAAACTAATAGAAGGATATGAAAGAGTGTATTGTAAGAACCTTGACAAACATGGCCACTGAAACTTGGAACATTGTTTGTAGGAAGAGAAAATTATGTTTCTTTTTTCCAAACATGTATGTTAGTATATTACAGTTTAGTGAATATGTTTTCTTATTATCATATATGGTTTCATACTTTAACAAAACATTTGCCAAGACTTTACAATGTTTAATTATTTAGTAAAAGATGTGCCAAGATCTTACAAGATTTTATAATTCAGTGAAAGATTCTCCATCACTGTACAAGATAATATAATCTGGTGAGAGATTCGCCAAAAAATTATGTATACATAATATATTATTGATAAAATCGCCTCCCATTTTTCCTATGTATCATGGGGATTAGCCCATTTATTATACATCTAAATTTAGGGTGGTTCTTAAAATTTTCCCTAGATCTATGTTAGGTCCCTATAATATTAGTGTATTTCTAATGGGTGCTAGAAGGCTCCTAAGAAACCAATCTAGATAGACATGGTCTTCGAAAGGTGGGGCATGACATGTGATCGTCCTTCAATACCACTCTTGAACATGGTCGGATAGGCAAGTGGCAGAGGACTGATGGAATGAGGTCAATAGCTCCATACTAGTTTCGTACCAGAGAGGTAAGTGGAAAGATGAAAGGATCTCTTTAGCAAGAAATGTAAAAATGGAATGAGATGCAGAGGTATGATCTACATACCATTTTGCAGCATCTCCAGTGAGCGTGCGTTGGAATAAACGAAGAAGAATGGAGTCATCGGTTATGGAGTTGGATGAACACCACATGTGGAAGGATCAGAAACGGTTGGTAGGATCCTCTCCAGTATTACCCTCAAACTTTGGGATGTCTGAGGGAAGCTTAGTTGGCATAGAAGGAAAACCAACATCATGGGGTATGGGGTTGTTTATCAACTGGTTAAAATCCTTTAGACTTAACCCAACCATAAAGGGGAGCATGGGGGCTACCATAACGGTTCCTGAGATTGTTCTACTTGATGTGACCACCGGGATAGAACTGGAGCCAACACCAGGTTAGGTTCCTGCACGAGCTGTGAGCCCAGACATGGTGACAATATGCGGTGAAGGAGGCTCGGACTCAGATGAGGAATCGAATGAACCAGGAAAAGAGTCGGTATGGGGACTTGGAGGGCTATGAAATCAAACCCAATGGGGAGGGGTAATATTCCCAAGTGGAAACTAGGGGTGAAGGCCTAATAGTCTCTGTGACAAATGCCTTGGTGGCACAATGGTGGTAAGACACACGTGACATGGAAATGGTGAAGGGAGAACAACAATATGCCTTTTTCTCGATGAGGGGAGATAAATTTATTATGTTAAGCCTCATCTTGGTGGTGTAAACCAAGCACCCTTCGCTTAAGGTGTGCTTGTGTGTGCAAGTGTATTTATTGATTAAGCCCAGATCGTGTTTGTAAAAAAGAAAAAATCTTGCTGAAAATAAACTGAAATTAATAACAAAAAATGAACAACAAAACAATTAAATAAACCCCACCCAAACTAGGTTTGTAAACATTGTACTGGTTGGTGGCTAAATCGATGGAAAATACACTGAAACGGTCAAGAGATCTAAATGTCGGTGTGACTAGGATCAAGTGACACTAAGCTGCTGGAAAGTGGTGCAACAACAACAAAAAACCAGAGAGGAAGATCACTGTAAAAAGATAGGGAGATGGGTGAAACACCTAGGGAAACCGATGGGACCCTAAGGAAAATGACCAAACAAGTTTAAATATGAAACTATGGATGGTAACAACCTATCTTAACATATATGAAATATAAGGGTACAGATTTGGAAAATGTGGCTGAAAGCACCGTAGAAATTCAAACTACTCACTCACCTAAACTCGTCCTAGAAAGGTGGAAGTGTATTAGAAGCCCTAGGGGAGGCTAAATTAGACTTCGACGAGTAAATCACAGTGGATAGTGGGATGAGACAGAGGTCAAAAATCCCAACAGACAACTCTCTTCAAAACCCAAAAACAGATATGAGAAAAACCCTGAAACCCAGAAATCGCAGGTACTAACCTGTTTTCCTGTAGGGATAGAACTTTTTGGGTTGATAAGTGCACGCTGGCCTCCAGATTGCACTTTTTGTGCCAAAAAGTGTGATTTCTACTCCGTGGATCCTGGTCGGCAAATCTCAGAAAAAAGTGTTGCCTTTGTCGCGGCTGGTTCCTGTGACCTATAGAAAAGACCAGAACGCTTGCGGAAGTCAGAAATTTAACAAATCTAGGGTTAAAAAACTAAGAAACATTAAGATAATTGAAAAAATAAGAAACTCTAAGTTGAAAATTGAAGGTCACCCAGGTTTCTGGATCTAAAGTATAAAATCCAGTTGAGTCGCCAATTTTGTTGTAGTGTTTTCTTCTCAAAGATGTACAAAATGAACCCACTTAAGATTGTGGATGACAAACAACCTCAAAAATAGAAATGGCTACTAAACATTGTAGATCTGTAGCAACTGATAGAAAAAAAACTTGCCAAAGTCTGGATCTATGCCACAATCATAGTTAAACAACAAAAAGAAAGAGTAATAACTCCAATTATCCAATGGAAACCAGATATACAAAGAATAGTTTTATTATAACACCTGTGAAGGGAACAAATAAATGTTACCAGTCCCCCTCTATGGGATGGGTTCTTGGCTATCCTCAAATGTCTTCAGCTTGTGTAGAGTCTCTCTCCTCTCTAATGTGTAAACCCAACAAATAATGGTGTGCGATAATGAAAATAATCAGAGTTACAACAGTGAGTGGAACAATGAAAATAAGCAAAGTGAATAATGAATGGAAAACCCTTCTATTTATAAAAAAATATTGAGTTATCCTCAAATAATGAGCAATAATAAAATATTATTGATCCCATTCTTAGAATAACCACCTAGAATATTTTATTATATTTGTTTAGGAGGGAAAAAGTATTTAAATTTTTATTTAGAAATAATAAATAGATAAATGATTTATTTATCATCTCAAGGAATTAGTTAAGGAATAATAAATAAATACGAATTTATTTAATTATTCCTAAGGGATTTAGTCAAATTTGACAAAGAATAATAATTAATTAGTGATTAATTAATTATTCTTAGAGAAAAATAAGATAATTAATGATTTCTCTATTTATTCTTCATGATTGGGTCAAATATGACAAGGAATAATAATTAAACAATGGTTTAATTAATTATTCCTAGAAGAAAATCTAATAAATAGTGATTTATTTAATTATTCTTCATGGATTTAACTATAAATTACTTAACAAAGGTGGTTTATTAAGTAATTTCTCACAGCGAAAGAAATTTTACTATGGTAAAATTGGCTTTACATGGTGTACTTCGATACATCTAGTAAATTAGACTAGATGATCAATTTTTTGGTGATAACAGATTTCCCCCCAACGTACAAGTTTTAGGAGAAAAACCTATGATTGAAGTACGTTGTAAAGACACAATCACTAAACAACATAGGGGAGTTAGAGAGAGAGAAAGAGATTGATAAAGTTGAATTGAAAGAGGATAGGGACAGAGGGGGTGAGACTAATGAAAGTCTCCTTTTATGTTGTGGTACTGGACCTCAATGAGGTAGGGGAGGCATACCCATACTCGCTGATATAACTTAGTACCAAAATAAAGGTTCGCCCAGAAGTATAAAACTGAGTAGTGAAGTACATGCTGAATGATACATGACATGCTAGCATAAAAGAGCCAAAAAATAACACAATGTGTCCCATATACGTAATGAACCTGGAAAAACATGAACCAAGAACAAATACAATAATATCTGATTACATGAGATACAAATCCCCTTCCCTCAAAAAATGGGCGGGAGGGAGAGTAGAACAATTGGAGAGGCCGTGCTAAAAAAGGAAGGGCTCTGCAAAATTGAATGGACCATCTGGAGGAGACGTGCATGATATGAACATTGCGATCAGTAGGAACTGAATCCATCAACTTTGTGGAACTGCATTTGAGGTTGTAGCATAATAGGAATGCATCTGGGAATGCAAGGGGTTGCCTAAAGAGCCACCCCTGCATGAGGTCTGAAACATCTCACACATATCCAAGAAACATTGGTACAATCTGCTGCATCACTGCACCATCAAGTGTATTAATCATGAACATGAAATAACCAAGTCAAAGGGAAATAATGATTCCCTCTACTTTATTTGAGGCCCCAAATAAGAATGGAAGTTGGAACCAAGATACACCACCCTCTAGGCCGCTCTTTTGGAATAAATGAGCTGATGTCGATAGAATAGGGCCCACGATAGATGAGGCAATGAGGATCCTCAACTAAGGCATGAGGGAAAATAGTAATGTGACTGATGGAATGACACCAAGGATAATGGGGATAAAGTGGGATTGAGGTACAAACAGACGACTTCCCTTGTCAGAGCATATAGTGCATGGTTGACCTCGCAGCAACTGGCTCAACTCTACAGGGGATGGGGACAATATGATTGGAGGTGAAAATGGGAAGCACAGGATAAACGATATGCAAATATGGATGGAATACTATGACATGATATGATGGGACATGAAATAGACTCCAAGAATGCAAGGGTGACTCATCGCGGGTGCTCTGAACAAGGGTGACTCATCGCGGGTGCTTTGAACAAGGGTGACTCATCGCGGGTGCTTTGAACAAGGGTGACTAGATGACGCTACCACACAGACTAGGCCTGGTGGGGATAATCAAAACATGAGTAAATAATGGTTAATCATGACGAAAATTGACATATGGTATGACAAGTATTGAGAGGAGGTGGACCTCAAAGTACAAGTGTCACTTTATGACGAAATTTGATTTTGAGAGGCGACGAAGTGACCTTTCTTGTAAAAATGACTTCTTGGTGAAGTATCACATCATAAAACACTGAGGAGGACCCATTATAGTACTTGATGAGATATTTCCAACGGTGTTGACAGTTCATCAAACTGAGCTATGGTTTGGTTGCAATGTGCGACAGAAAAATTGTGGGTTTTCCTATAAAAGGGTGTTTTACCTCCAATTTGAGAGGAGGAGAAGGCACTAAATCTTGTGGAGATCGTAGTGGAAAAACCAACCATCAGAATTGGGATCTGTGACTTTCAAGCAAGTGGCCTTGCTTATCTAAAAATGACCTTAATGCTTCTTGGTGAATTATCACAACATAAAACACTGAGGAGGACCCATTATAGTACTTGATGAGATATTTCCAACGGTGTTGACGGTTCATCAAACTGAGCTACGGTTTGGTTTCAATGTGCGACTAAAAAATTGTGGGTTTTCCTATAAACGGGTGTTTTACCTCCAATTTGAGAGGAGGATAAGGCCCTAAATCTTGTGGAGATCGTAGTGGAAAAACCAACCATCAGAATTGGGATCTGTGACTTTCAAGCAAGTGGCCTTGCTTATCTAAAAATGACCTTAATGCTTCTTGGAACGATGGTTCCTAGTGAAGAAGGGAAGAGGAAACCTAGAATGAATTAATAGAGGAGGTCTAGAATCATCCTAACCCACAAAGTCAAATATGGGGACTATGTGGATATAGAGTAGAATATTTGAAGATATGGTATCAAATGTCTACGATATGCGATGCGCATATGGCTCGCCAGAGAGGTCGGTAGGACAAACTATCCAAGGAATGGGAGGATAATCGACCATACCTAGATCCGGTGGATCTAGTTTGAGACTTATGTTAGTCAATTGAGATGAGGGCCAAGGGAAAACAGTCATGCCCCTAAGCATGGGATATTTCCCAAAAACATATGTGATGGAGGGGATTGATCTGGCATGCAAATGTGGGGATGATGCCCTCTAGTAGGAGGGGTTTGTGGAGCACCATTGTGTTCTAAGTGCTCAAAAAAGGGATTCAAGCATCTCGACCCAACTTGGCACGAGATCGGCCCAACTTTGCCTATTTTCCCTCGAGTATGCTATGGGCATACTGGATGTATTTAGAGTGGTGGACTCCAAATAGGGGAGGAAGTACACATGATGGTGCATATCGTTCCAAGGATAATCGGGGGTAGTCATGGTTTCCATGATGTCCTCATCAAACTGGAAGATGGGCAGACAAGAGGAAGACTAATTACACAATGCGGTGGTGTCACTTGGTGCATCAACTAGAGAAATAAGGTTTACATAGGCATAATATTGAATGGTAGATGACGAGATAGTAGATGGAGGATCTACGGATGTTGAGACCTGGGATTTAGTCAAAGGAGGTTCGATAGAAGCACACGCAAAAACCTCAGAAAGATTTGTCTGTGAGGAACTCAAGGATGATGACATGTAAAGGATATGGCCTATGGTGTCCGTCATCTCGACATCGGGGGGAGGGATCACAATGGTGGGATTAGAGTCCCCCTGTTTTGGTTGACTAGGGGTACCAGAATCCACGGGTAGAGGAGTAGGGGTTCCACTACGAGTAGCCTCATATTCGTGAAGTGCTTCAAGGAAATTGTGAAATTCATCAAGATGAGGGAAACAATAGGAATAGTGACAATGATGATCATGCAAGGCACAACGGTGATTTGTGTGAAACATTTTGAGTTTCTTAGGTGGTCTTGATATGTTAACATGGACTGCAGGGATATTTGAATCGGGAAATGTTTCATGAACCAAAGGTTTGAGTTGAGGAAACTCGGGACAATTATTGGTGGCGTGTCCAACAACTTTACACAAAGTACACTAAGGTGATGAATTTGGGGCCTTCGGGGCTAGAGGAGCTTGGGGAGCCTTGTCTTTTGATTCTTTCCTTTTAGCTTTGCCCCCCTCGCTAGATGCTTTCGCAACAGGAGTGGGTTCCTGTTGAGGTTGTGATGGAACTGAAGTAGTGGCAGGGGCTATAGGGACCGGTTGAACCAGGGTCAAAGCATGATAAGGTCTTAGCTAACCAGGCAGAATTCTTGGAGGGGGATCAATGTACCATACTAGGATCCCTAGGGTCATATTAGGAAGGACTAACGAAGCCATGATAGGGACAAAAAATAATCCTAGAGGGGGAAATAAGAAACGTATCTGGCCTACAGGGTAATGTCCTAGCAGAATAACTCCTGGATGGTTGAGACCTTGAGGAATAATTATTGGTGCAAACATAGGACAGGCACCCACAAATGAAGGAGGTTCTGGGGGGGTGGATCCATAGGGCTTAGCTGGAAGGGCAACAACAGGGTGCTGAGGAGATCGTTGTTGATGACATGTACCAGATTACTTAAGGGTAGCCCATGATGCTTTTAACATGCAAACATTCATAGAGTAAGGCTTTGAGATGGGAGGGGGTTGACCAGGGAACACACCCAACAAAGAGGAATCTTTATAGACTCTATGTGAAACACTGGTGAGAGGAGTTGAAGATTTTTTATCAGACACCAATGAGATAATGGACTCGAGGAAGGCCACAAATGCCAGCTCATAGTAAGTCAACTGATCAATGGTAATGATATTCCCTTCATGGGGGAAGCACATCTCCCACATTCTCCCTAGAATCTTGCAACAATCTATCATCTTCTCTGGTTCTCTTTCTCACTTCTTTGGATTTTTTTGGTTGAGTGGGTGTCTCCACTCATCCTCATCTCTGCTCCTCCATTTGTGGATGCTCCACAACTTCCTAAATCTCATGCTAAGGAACCTCCTTTAGAGCTAGAAGCTCCTGCTCTGGTGGGATCCTCATCTCTCTTTCCAAAGAGAATCCCATAGTCTTCTCCTCATCAAACTTGGAATATCTCCTCACTACTATCATCTTTGGTGAAGGAAAATATACTCATTAATTATGTGGAGTTTTGGTGTATCCTACAATAATTTCCAACTTTGATGTAGGCTCTAGTTTATTCCTCGAATCCTTGGAGACATGACAATAAACTAATGCTCCAAAAATTTTGAAATGAGACACATTAGGCTTTCTCCCAGAGAAATCTTCCTCTAGTGTGATCATATTAAGTATTTTATGAGGACTCTAGTTCTGTAAGTAAATTGTTGTGTTACATGCTTCTTCCCATATATGCAATGGAAACCCCTAATTATGTAGCATAACTCTTTCAACTCCAACTATGCTCATGCTCTTCCTCTCATCTACCTCATTCTATTGTGGGTTATGGGGTGCTAATATTTCTCTTCGAATACCTTATTTGGCACATAAATCCTTGAAGGCATTCGAAACAAATTCACCTCCATTGTCGCTCATGGGAGCCTTCACCCTCTTCCTGGTCTCCTTCTCAATTAATTCCTTAAATTCTAAAAATTTGGAAAAAACTTAATCCCTTTTTCTCATGAAGAAAATCCAACATTTTCTAGAGAAATCATCATTAAAAATTACATAGTAAATATGTTTTGCTGTGGAGGCTATAGAGAAGGGTCCACAAACATCAGAGTGGACTCAGTTCAAGGTTGCATCTACTTTGCTATCTCAGCCCATGGAAGGTGGATTTACCCAATGTGCAACCCTTGCAGACATCCTGCTGATCAAGGGAGCCTTTAGGGAGACCATTGGTAATTTGTTGCATGATTTTTGAAGCACCATGGTGTATATGACCCAATCTCATGTGCTAGAGTTCTCCAACATCTCGACTCTGCACTTTTTCTGCCTTGCTTCTCAATATAACACAATATCCCATCTAAAGTTTGTATAGGTTGTCCAATCAAACTCCAATTTGCTTCACTTTCCCGACATCTATGTGTCTCATAAAGGCTTTCCCTTTATTGAAAATAACATCATAGAATCTATCCTCCAATAATGCTACATAGATCAACTTCTTCTTTAGCCCAGGTACAAACATAACATATTTGAGGCGGAGAGGGGAGGCTTTCTCCCTCTTAAAGGTGATAGTACCAATTCCTATAGCACTATACCTCCCATCATACCCTAATTCAATATGCATATGGATATCCTTCTCCTCGAGGCTATAAAAATTCCTTGCACCATGTCATATGGAACGAGGCACCAAAATAAATGTACCACACACTCCCCATCATGGTGTTGGCCATGCATGCTAGTAGGGTGAAGTATAATTCGAATTGTGAAGCCAATGCTTCACCTCCTACTCCTCCTAAAGGCTTCTTGTTAGACTTCTTGTGTAAACATTTTGTTGCATAATACCCATATTCGTGGCAGTGGAAACATTTTATCTTTCTCAAGTCTTTCTTCTTGCCATTATTTGGTTGGATTCAGGTTTTCTTTGGGCCTTGTCTCCTTGTCTCTTCTTACCCTTCCTAATCAAGGAAAATTATCTTCATCCTCTACTTTGGATGATACTTCATCTCTGGTATTTCTCCTGATCTCTTCTTGAACCAAATCATATCACAACTTTTCCTAATTTGGAATTTTTTTCCTTCCATTCAAAAAGTCCTGGTAGCTGTTCTAGGATTTTGGAAGGCATAGAAGTGCTAGGCTCACCAGATCATCCTCTGTAGCATTTTCCCTAACCCCTCCAAGCTCATCTCAAACTTGATTGAATCTAGAGAGAGATTGTGGAATGGTATCATTTTTATGCATCCTAATGTTTTGAAGTTTTTCTTTTAGGGCCAATTTTCTATGGTCACTGCTATTTTTGAATATCTCAATTAGTTTCTTCCACATAGAAAATGGTGTTTCTTTTCCATGGAGATTTTAGACCACACGGTCTCATACCTTCCAGAAGAATTCTCTTGGCCTTCGCAACGTCCTTCTTCCATTAGGCTAATTTCTATGCATCAGATTGTTGGGGTTTCATAATGTTAGTTTTAACATATTCTAACACACCATTATCATCAATAACTACTTCCATTCGGTCCCTCTAGGCTATGAAATTCGAGCTACCCTCCAAGGCATACTCCAATCTCAGCATGTTAAAAGAAATTCTCCTGAATCTGAAGAAAAAACTACTACATTGAAGCTTCAAATTTGAAATTCCCGAGGAACAAATTCGAAATATTGGTTCTAATGTGATTTTTGGCTCCAATACCACATAGAAATTTGATAGAAATTGCAACTTCACAATAAATTGAACTAAAATCAAGAGACACAAATTCTAATCTACTAATATGCGGAATGGGAATCGCAATTTAGAACAACATGCATAGACATGCAATAAGAAAAACCACAATTACATAGTGATTTCTAGGGGAACCTAGTTGGGAAAATCCTCTCAAGCCTCTTTGCATTAATCAGTTGAATAAATAAACTACTAAAATTTCATGCTCCAGCTTTGAGCACCACCTGCAAAAGAAAAACTATTATCTCTGCTGAAGGAGGAACTTTGGTCAACACTTAGCCAATTTTTGTATCCTCCAACCTTCTATTTCCTTGCACAATTATTAGCTAATTTGAGCTCCTAAACAATAGGGAAGCCCTTATTTTCTTACGTGCTTTCGAAGGAATTGATCTCCAGATTGCATGCAAACATTATACACTCAACTAGTATATAATAATGTTACACTAGCCTTTGTCTCCTCCACTCTAGATGAGAAATTTTAATTCCATGCATGTCTAGGCTATTTTGGGATGATTGATTAGTTAAATAATAGATCTACGAGTTAGACTACTATCTCACTGCACACCTGATCTTCAACTTACTCTATTAATTGTTAGAGGCCGGTTAACTAAGTACAACTGAAAACAACTGAACTAGATTGCTAAAATTTAGCAATCAACACATCCTTAACTGAAGTCCAAGCCCACTAACTCGAATTTGTTGATATAACTGAGTGACAAGAGCCATGTCACATTAGTTAACTACCTCCAAGTTGTCCCGTTGATGTGGAAATTTGATTTACTCAATTTGACTAAGGCTAAAGTCAAGTCGAGCCTTTCATGCTACACTTTCTAACACAAAGCAAATAATTCTACATAATTGTTGGTTGATGTGCTCATGTTTCTACAGAAAGGGAAGAAATGTGAATTGTTTATGAAGAGTTGGCCACCGATTCCTCCTTTTGGCGAGGTATGTTGAGTGGCTCCATCAAATAATTCCCAATTTTTTTCATTTCTTATCATATTTTCAGTGTTGGGAAGTGATGGAGTTTTTTTGTGAGAGGGAGGCATTACTTCTGAATAATTATATATTGAAGAGAAACACAAAGAAAAAAATGTCACTGGTCTTCGAAAATAACATGATTATGTTCTAGCCATATGCCCCATTCTACAAGCAAAAAGATATATTTTAATGAATATTTATATTTTACATCCAACCACTCTTTATATAATCCTCTATGCTATACCTAGTCTATAACAAACTTTGATCCTCATGCTCTGATATTTCCTTCCAAATTTCTCAAGTGAAGGGACAATAGATGGAGATATGTGAGATGGTTTTAACATTATTTTGACAAAGCACAACGTGGCTAGGACATGTAAATCATCTTGGTAGGCAATGCATTTCCCAATTTTGTCTTCCCCGTGACCGTGGAGGATCCCAAGAATAATTATGGTGTGTTAAATGGAGTTATCGAAATTTTGGAAAATAGTCCTGGTAGAACATACTAAAAGATAATATTCTTAGTTTAGCATGACCAGGGACATGCATATAGAATTGACATATCTTTCCCATTCATCATCTAGTTCCCTTTCCAATTTTATAGTGACTGGGGGGAGCCATTCCTGTTGGAAAGGGAAATAATGTCCAATAGCTTCTTGATGCCAAAATAATACCTCTTATTTATTTAGCAAACGAATCAATTGGTTTGAGAGGATGTGGTTTTTTTGTGAGATGATCAATGGATTTTTCCCTATGAGAACTTGTTGTCCTTAACCAATTTTCCATCTAAGTAATTTATTAATGATAAAAAAATGCATGAATGATTGCTTTCTAGATAATGGATCCATTTTGTGGGATTTTAATGGAATTATGATCTAGTATGATGTGGAGGAAGGGGATATATACTTGCGATACACAATTTTTTCACAAATAACTTTCCCTTGAAGTATTCTCGAGATGCCCTTTGCTGCTAGGGATTTTTGAGAACCAAGTCAAACTCTTTAAACCCCATCCCCCAAGGAGTTTTAGAGTAGAAATAAAATAATATGTTGTAAGGGAAAAGCGCCCTTTTTCATTATTTACTATCCAAAGGAATAACATAATTTTTGTATTTTTTATTTTTTGAACAAGACCAAGAGGAATCCATCATAATGATGTCAAATAAATTAGGATGGATTCCATTACTTCCTTGCAGAGTACAAGTCTACCAACTCTTGAAAGCCATTTATTGCACCAAATAAAAACTCTTTTTTCTATCTTAACTTGAAGACAATTGCAATATGCTCTGGAATAATTATTGGATTTTAAAAATAAATCTAGATATTTGAAAGAGGAGCTCATTTATTTTGTATGAAGATGGAATTTTTGGAACATTCCTCTTGTGATAGATCATTTTAAAAAAGAGAGGATTTGGATAAATTAACCACCATCCTTGTTGCTTCAGAGAAGAGGTTTAGGATTTGTTTTAAATTTCTGAAATCATCTAGGACACAATTTGAGAAAAGGTTGATGTCATCCAAATGGTAGCCGATTGAGAGAATAACTATTTTCCACCTTGATTCCATGGAATAGATTTGTCCTTTTAGCATCCTGTAATGCTCCAGTGAGCACTTTCACAACTAGAAGGAAAAGGAGGGGAGACAAAGAACAACCCTTCCTAATACACCATTCAGGATTGAAGAAAGATGAAGCAAATTTATTTATAAGAAGGGCCATGGATGAAGTTCTAATATAGTTATAAATCCAAGTGACAAAGGAAGGGTCAAAACCATGATAAATGAGGAGGAGATAGATGAAAATATAGTTGACTAGGTCAAATGATTTGGAAAGATCAGCTTTGAAAATGAAATATTTTTTTTAAGAGATGTATGGAGTAGAGTCCGTCTTGGGTAAGACCAATTTCTTCATGGATTTGTCTCGCTTCCAAGAAGCCAAATTTTCCTTGAGATATTTGGTTTGATAGGACAACCTTCAGATAAAGGGAAATGATTTTTGTGATGATATTATATATAGAGTTGCAAAGGGATATATGATGATAATAGGTCAAAGGAGGAGGGAGAGTCTACTTTGGGGATGAGAGCAAGGAAAGTGGAGTTGAAATGGGCCAATATTATGTTTTGTTTCCTTGTATATTCCACTACTATAAGAAGATCATCCCCAATGAAGTTGAAACAACTGATGTACAATTCAATAGAAAGTCCATCCAACCTTAGGATTTTATCTTTCTAAAAACTGTTGAGGACAATTTCCAATTACATTTTTTAAATCCCACCCATTAAGTCCTCATTCTCGTCAAGAGTGATACATATTAGGAAATATCTGGAAAGTTTGATAATTTTTTCTATGGTTTCCTTACCATTTTTTGAAAAATGTCTTTGAGACACCAACAACCTTTTGAAGCAATATGTTCAAAAGAAGAGACTTTCAAGCCATATTGTTTGGTGGTTTCCCAAATAGTATTGAGAGGCTTCCTTTGATTTGTAATTCTATGATTTTTTGTGTTATCATCCCCTACTTGTAGCGAGAGGGCTCTACTTTTGATTCACCATTCCCTTTCTTTGTCAAAGAGAAGGTTTATTTATTTTTGTCTTCAATGTATTTTTTATAAATCCTTTTATTTTCTGAGTAAGTTGAGCTAGATCAATGGAGACTAGGAGAGACTCAAACTGTGATTCCACTTGCACAGTAAGTTTAGCATCAACTTCCCTTTTCAATATGGCCCATTCTGAGATGAATTTTTTAACTACCTTCATATTTTTCTAAAACTGTAAGGGGGGAGAGGGAGATTCCCTAGAGTCAGGGTTAAAGGGTATACATGATTGTTTTAGCTTTGATATGAGTGATTGATCATCCAACCAATGAGGATTTAGCTAGAGATATCCCATTGGATTTGTGGAAGTGATATTCACATATAATAGTATAGGGGAGTGGTTCGATCCCACTCCAAATCTTATCCATTATAAAATTTTGATGTTTTTCTATAGAAGTTCTTCAGATATTAGAAAATGATCCAATATTTTAGTAATTTGGGATTCCCATGTTCCTTTTTAACTCCAAGAAGGAAGTAATTTTATAGGAAGGACATCAACTAGGTTGGATTGATCTACAGATTCAATAAATAAATTTGCTGAGTTATCCACATGAGCTGAAGCTCCCTAGAGTTCTAAGTGTCCTAGAGTGATTTGTTTTTTGTCGATCAAAAGGATTTTATTAATTCATTAAAAACATTACAACATATTCACCCAATTTTCAAAAATATTTTGGCCTCACTCCTACTAGATTTGTTGGCCAAAAGTAAGATTAAAAAATTGATAAAAAAATGCCAGTAAAAACCCATAACCAAAACCTAGAAGAACTAATGAAACCAAAATACATCCAGGATAAGAATACAAATCACAATCATTAAGGATCCAAGGAAAAAGCTAGAGCTGGGTTTATCTGGTATGTTTCCAAGAGATGTTGGGGGCTTAAAGCCACAATGGACATGAATTTCCATGTGAGCCTAAATCCCTTCCAAGTGATCCATTTTCTCATATAACCTCCTCTGACCTTGTTGTAGCATTTCCAACAAATATTTCATGTGCCATTGGTTGTGTTGCAAATAATTCATGAAATCGATAACCACATTTTGATAATCATGGGGCCTTGGCCTAGCTATTCAAGAAGAAGAGTGACATGCCACACTGATTATCAAGAGCATTGAAGGGTGGTGGAAGATCCACACTACCAGGAGAGAGCACTGGGTTGTGGTCCATCTCCTTCCCCCAACTCCACATCAGCCCTCCTATGATCTGCCCTTTGTCTTCTTGGGCCTATGCCCCTCCAGGACTTGCCACATTGATGGCGCATAATTTGAAAGTCTTCTCCCCCCAAAAAATCCTCCTCAAATGAAGTGACACAGAATGAAACTATAACCATACAAAATTATATCTCCTAGCCCCAAGACCCATCTCCTATGCCCAATACCCATGTAGATCTTATGGTCAATACAGTTCAATTTATGACCAAGCAGATCCACCCCCACAAGACTATCCCCCACTAGGAAAATCTCCTCACAATGGATACAACACCCCAAAACTTCCACAACTTAAACAAAACTGCACCAACCTCTATAATGCTGCACCCCCTCAACATCACAAAAAATATAGAAACCTCTGAGGTAGACCCCTATGCAACAGACTCTAGAAGACAAGCAACAAGAGGCTTCAAACCTAACCCAAAAGAAACACCTCCAGTATTTGATAAATTTTGAAAGAACCATATCCATAGGTAGCCCAAGAGATTTTTAGGAAATATAAAACCATCCCAAGACCCATTATAGACCCCATACCTCCTACCATCTACATCTAGGACTGCATGGGAGTCCCAAAAGTAGAGAAACACAACTGATACCCAACAAAAAATGAGTGCGATAAGACCCAACTATTAGTTTAGAAGAGTGAAACACCTTCTAGCCAAAGAAATTATAGACCCAAGCTAAAATACTCCTAATGGTATCAATAGTAGGCAAAAATAATTAGTATTTCTTGAAGGGTATAAACAACTCGAAAGGGATAAGAGACACCTAAATAAACCATAAATAAGGTCTTATTATGCTTACCAAACTATAAATCATGTGTGTGCTTAATATTTCCTTTGTGCGCTAACGCAATTAGATGTTTCTTGACCGAAGCTAAATTCTTCTCATAGGAAAGTTTCCTCCACTGGTGCCTTACACCGAGATCCCAAATTTCCACCTTTGTGCTCCCTTCAAATGACCAACATCACACCAGCCAAATTCCAACTCCAAAGTAGTGAACCAAAGCATAGGATTCCATGCATGTAAAAGAAGAACCAAAATACCAACTTGCCTAATTAGAGCTCGACATATTCCTCCTTCCACTAGTGTAACAACCTCATCCCACATCTACTCAAACAATCGGTCAACTGGGGCAAATATGTGACGAGATGCACTATAATGGGATTCAACCTCCTAGGTGACCTTAAGGAAGTGGAATCAGCAGAAAAAAATCACATAGACCTTCAACATTAGCAACAGAACTCCTAAGAGCCATCCCAACCACTCAGGTAACTAGCCCCTAAGACCAGGTAATGTTTTAGTGCATCAAACCCTTGGACCCCCATGATATGGACCAAGGTGCATCTAGGAGGCTCCAAACCCTCCCACAACAAGGGAAAGTGAGTGCTCGGGGAATTTTCTCTTCAGTCTTGTGCCTATGACTCTAGGATTTGTGCCACTTTTTTAGGCCCATATCCCAGGTCACTTCCCATGACTTAATGACATGTTCAGAAATGAATTTACAAAACAAAAGAATGATACATTTGAAAAAACATTAACAAGGTCTAGACTGGACCCCTACTAGCCATGACAAACATTTCGTCAAACATATCACAAATATGTAATCTATAGGTTTAAACAACAAATATTAGCACAGGGTTCTTATACTTATCTAAGAATTTCTAAGAAGCATTGTTCCTTGATATCATTAACTGCAATTTTATTTATTAGGCCATAGATACATTGTTTATTCAATTACAAGTAAAAATATGATGAGAGCCATACATCACCACTATCATAATACATGCTTATAACCAACATAATAACAAAAAAAATATCAAGGATACATCAGCCATAGGATCCACATATAAACTAATACATTACACATAAGATACCAAGGAAATAACCTCTTATTAATGAATGCAAAAGGAAACCTGATATGGGACTACCATGTTCCACCCGACCATAGATTGGCTGAGCCAAATCTCTCTTCATCCAATCACCCTCGTGCCATATTCCAAGCATGAATGTGGGACTCAAACTAAAAGAACCAACCAGGGAATCCTAAGGCTAAACCATCTCACCCTCATCAATAGAAGCTAGGCTTTACGACAATCCACACCAGATCACTAGGCCAAAAAAAAACATGTAATAAAATGATTTACCATGATCTCCACTATATCACTAGGCCAAAACAAGCATGCATGCCAATATATTTCTCCACCTACACAGTGAGGAATTTTAATATCTCCTAGTCTCTAGGATTTACCACAATCCACACTGGATCACTAGGCCCTAATCGAGATTCCACTCTGCAGGATTTATCGTTCATCCCATCTTGAGATTACTAGGCCTAATGGAGAGCACCCACCTCTAGGATTTATCATATATCCTGCCATTAACTATTCGAGGATTCCTAGGACCGTTGAGGCACACAATACCTGGCTTTACCATAACCCACAGTCTAGTTCAGGGGTCACTAGGTGAGTGGATATACTACAATCCATAGTTTGGTTCGGGGATCACTAGGCAATGTGTTCTTTCTTTCAAAGATCCACCTCACTCAGCTTTGAATCCATTCGAAAATCTAGCTCAACCAAAAAATGAGAACCCCATCACACCATGGCTATCCAGAAATGACAAGGCTAGGATGAAAACACTATCACACCTAGAAAAACCCATGCCATGACAACAAAGAACCACATGCAATGCCAGACATGCCAAATCTAGCAATAAAATCACACATGAAAATCAATACCTACAAAGAATCCTGTTATAGCTGCTTGATCGTACTCTTCCTTGATTTCTCCTTCCTTCTTCATGCCTGTTTGCATTTCTTGATCCAATTCCAAAGTGATCCAAGAAACTCTAAGTGTCTAAGAGTATGAGAGAGAGAATAGAAGAGAGCTCCACCAAAACCTGTCAAAATTCTTGCCAACTGATCCTCAAAAGAATTTTTATCAATGAGGCCTCTATTTTCTTCATTTTCCATTATTTTCCTTCATTTTCATCCCCACTTGAAACCTGTGACCTTTCACCTCCCTTTTCTCCTAATTTCCATTATTTTCATAAATAAATATGCCAAAAATACCTCTTTCCTTTCCAAATCCTTTTCCATTGCCTTTGCCAATTTCCTTTAGCCATAATAATCGAAATGAACACCCACTAGTATGTTTTACCCACCATTTAGCTTGGAATACATGTCCCATGACCGTGGTCTTATATGTTTTTTATATTTACATGAATTTTTTAACCAAGGCTATTACAAAACCCTTGGGGGAACACTATCCTTGGTGTTCAAAAATACCTACAACCAGCAAGACTGCTGACAACCAAAACATACTACTCATGGAGCTTTATAACACAACTCATTGTAGTTTTTACAATGACATCCTACTGAAAACATGACAACCATACCATTTACTGGAGTTTTACAACACAACTCATTACAGTATTTACAATAACCACATATACTTATACACATTTTCTTCAACCATCAAATAACCATACTGTCGATGGAGCTTTATAAATCCAGCTCGATACAATATTTACAATAATATACACATGTAGATTTTCTCAACCAACAAATAAAAGGATACAATGTCTGCATATGCAACAAGGAAATCCAGAGGCTCACACCTCCACCCTCAAGGTAATACCAAGATTCACCTCCTTCCTAGGAAGTCCATAATCCATTGCCAAATCCAATGTCCAACACTATAATCCCACGCCACTTGTCATCTCAGTGAATAACTACCAACTCATTTTTCTGGGGCGCACTCCAAATGTGCATTTGATTCCATCTAGCAATGCTAATGACCAAAACAAATCCATCCCCAACCTTTCCTTCTTTGCTACATAGTCCCTTGGGTAATCCAATCACCCCCTTCCATGCGGTCACTCACCTTCCAAGTTCCCTGACACCCCCTATCCCGGGCGATCCATCCCTTGGAAAGGCTTCCTCACATCGGAAGGTCAACAACTAAGGAATATTCCTACCTCAAAACCATCATACCGGTCATAGCATGCTCATGGAAATCAATGGATACTATTGGGTACCAGTGTCCCATAATGGCCCTGATCCTAAAGTTCTTTACCAACATACTATTACATGTTCCAATTTATTTCATTGCTACTACTAATTCTTGTCGTCAGTTTTGACCACCCAACTGGGCATTTCATGCTTTCCTCTACCAAGCACATAATTTATATTAGATTAAAAATAGATTGAAATAAATTCAAATCATACCTCATTAGTGGCCTACCAACAAGGTACACTCACAATTTTGTTCACTTCCTGTCACAATAAGTCAAACTAACATCTTTGACCAAATCATCATGTATAAACGTATCACATCAGGTTAGCTCAAAACACAGCCATAATAGATCAAAATCATAAATCACATGCATAAATAAACAGAAATAAAAATTAATACTTATCCTTTAATCAATCCTTAGCTTCTGCCTTTATCCTTATTCCGTACGCACACTGAATTGGTTTCTGCACCCGAAAAACACCCAATGCCTTATCCTCAACCATGTGCACATACACATAGTGTGCATCACACACATACAACCACACACGACATAAAACACCATGCAATACATGCACTTACACCTGACATACCACAAATACACCTAAACCTAGAGTACAACACCACACAATACATACTCCTACATCTGGTGTACACCACAACACAATACATACACCTACACCTGATGTACAAATACATATATGTACATAGATTACAACACAATGAGTACAGATGTCATGATACCACAACTACACAATGCACATACATAGTATCGCATGCCCGCAACACAACATGTACGACATTCACACAATACCACATGTATACTAGTACCATATGTACAACATGTACATAGTACCACCTATACAAAGCACCATATGCACAACATGTGCACAACATGACATATACATGACACTGCCTAAACGATGGGTAGAAAATGGCACATGTACATCATACCAACTGTACAATGTGTACACAATGCCAGACGTACTCAAAACCACATGCACATGTACACCACACCACATGTACACAACACCATATGCATGACATGTACACAACACCACCTGCACACAACGCCACATGTACAACATATACATGACACCGCATGCTCACAACACCACTTGTACAATCATGCACACATCACCATATGTACATAGCACCACATGTACAACATGCACACAACACCATATGCACATAACACTACATATACAACATGTACATAGCACCCTATGTACACAACACTACATATCCAACATGTGCATAGCACCATATGTACACAACACCGCATATCCATCATGTTCTCAAGTACAATATGTACATAACATTGCATATTTGACATGTACATAGCACCATCTATATCCAACACTACATATGCAATATACACACAACACGATATGTACAACAAGCACATAACATCATATGTACACAATACTGCATATATTACATTTACACGTCACCATAGGTACAATAACTGAATATACAACATGCACAACATATACACAACAATAATACTGCACATCCAAAACCACACTATCTCTACCAGGCAACCTTGCTTCTAGTGTCTCTCCACCATCCATGCTTATCCTAGCGTGTCGTGGATCTCACTGCTTTCATTTAGTTGATGTATCCCTCAGATTTACCTATCATAACACAAACATATGCATAATACAAGCATACAATATCAATTCATATCCACATGATACTGACCTCATATATTTGTAATGACTACTCTCCCCACTTGGTTCCCCATAAGAATAGGAACATCATCATGCCACTCACCTGCATAAGCAATCATTCCTCCACAAGAATGACTCCTGAAAACCCTATTGGACATTGACATAGATACATAAATACATATACATAAACATTAGCATAAAAAAATCATGATCTTGTCAGAAAATAACATACATACACACATACATACATATATAAACATCATCATAATCAAGATCATAACATAATTACCAGATAGCATAAGGTCAAGGTTAAGAGAACTCCCTTTATCTCTACACACCATACACAATATTGAGAACAATCCTTCCCAACATAGCCAAGGCATCTAATGCCTCAAATCCATTTAATTCACCTTTCCTGTTACCTTTCTCATGATTGTACTGCCACTTTCCATTTATACCAATGGACCTAACCAATCCAACTGATTGTCGTATTATTTCCTTCAACTTCCCTTACTCATGCACTGAGCTTCATTCAAGTCTTACATTACTTACTAGGTTTTATTAATCTCTACTTGAGCTCTTATTGGCTTGATGGGGCCTGACCTAGGTTTCACGTTATCTGCGCCAACCAACAAAACCCAAACTACTGGCCCTTTTAGCAACAACCCGCATAGCGCAGGTTGCAGTCTCACTCGAAGCAGTATTGGGGGATGCTAGAACCAGGTTTCTGCATCCAGAGGCCTATGTGATGTGTTCCTACAGTCCTTATGGCTTAGATATGTCTTCGCACACCTCTAATCCTTCCAAACATACAACTACTGTAAATCTATCTAGATGACTTCCACATCTTGGAGAAGGTTCCTAATTATACTTGTCATGCATAAAGATTATAGATCTACCACTTTCACGAAGTAAACAAGCATTAATTCATGTAAATCATAACACAGAGAGAAGATACATAAACTTTGCAGAAGTAAATAATAAGACACAGATGCACCCAAATCAACTCAAAATAGTCTTTATTAAGTATAATAGTTTAATTACAGACTTCTTTTCCCTGTGCACTCAGCTATAGGGGCTTGCGCACTCAGCTTGCGACTTACCAAGGTGTCCATGCACTCAGTTGCATGGGCCTTCCCCTTTCACATAAATATAGGAAACAAACCTTTCCTGCCTTAACACCTTTTCCTTACAATGATTCTTCACTATTAGATACTTCTTAAGACTCGCTATGACTCATATATATATAGCATTTTATTTACAATACCATGGTCCGTGGACCATGGGAAGGTCTCAAAACCACTCTATCACTTACCCACCTAAGGAACTAAAGTCCCTTTGAATCATACTATCTTTGTGCTCTGCTTCCACATTTTGTAGTGACTTTACATTCATTACAAAAAGATATTACAAAATTGACCCAAAACTTGACCAAAATGACCCCAAGGACCCTATCCCAACAAGTCCCCAACACAAATTGGTTGACTGGCTCTTGCATCACTCAACAAGCGCAAAAATATTCTCTTGGAGTTTGTGGAAATCTGCCTCCAGTACCTATAAATCAGCAATACCCTACACCGCAGCCTGTTGCACTTCCTCTACTAGCTTCTCTATTGTAGGGCCTTCCACCACGAGGCCCATTGTCCATTGTGTTTGCTGCATTGTATTCAAAATTATTGGAATGACAGAGTGAGTTCACTTGCTTCCTCTATCCATGGCTATGTCCTAGCCTTTAATATGGCCTATTTTCTCTGCAACTTCTCAATTTTTGTCTACAACTGTTTCCTTTATGTCAAGTGAGCGAAGCGCTGGACTGGTGCCAAAGTGTGCATAGTGGTCTTGAGTTCATCAAATTGCTGCTGCTTCTCCCAAGTATCCATGCCAAGTTTCTGTAGAGTCATCCATAGTTCCACTGCCTACTCAATGAATTTTGTGCAACCCTTGACTGCTACATCCAAAGTGGTTATTCCCTCTTTGATGGTTGCTCCACATTGCTCCTAGACTTCTAGTGGAGTAGTTGGTTGCAACTTTAACTGTAATTCAAAGATCTACATTTGTAACTCAAATCGGACTCAACTAACCTCCACTTTTGATTCTCTAATTGCGGTAGCCAACTTTCTAATCTTCCATGCTGATGTTGCATCATTGGGAATATTAAGTTCTAGCAGTGCATTACATGCTTGTGTAATGGCTGCGCGTGGCCAATTCTTCCTTTTTCTTAAGCTCTTGTGCCATCTTTGCAAATATTTTCTCATTTTCCATCTTTAATTTTCTCATGACTAAGAGCACGGGCTGCTCCTTGACCCTGAGCTCTTCTGATACCCCTGATGTAGTTCGTGGAAGTACGAATAGGCAGTGCGGCTAAGTTGACACCCACATCCTTGATCTGTGCGAGTTGGGTGTTTGCTTCATCTATCTGTGTGCATAGTGATCCTTCTAGTAATGGTATGACTATGAGATCCAGAGTCCTATCTGTCTCCAGCACAGTCACGCTCACCTGAATCCTTCTCACCTATCCCACGCTCTCTTGAAGTTGTCCCGTTTGAATTTGCAATTCATGCAGATCCTTCTGCACGTTCCCCAGCATCTGCAGGTACTTCTATTCGAACTATTTCCATAGTTGCTTCATGGTGTTGTGGACCTTATCTCCGATTTCATCCAAGTCCCCCTTCATGAGGACCATTGGATCAACGTGTGAGTGATTGTGAGGTTTCTACTTCTTTCAAGGTCCAGAAGTCATCTCCTTGGTCCACTTCTATAGTTTAAAGGGAGTGCTCTAGTCATCGTCCCCACCTCCTTCGACATCATAATCCCCTTTTTTCTCAGTGTGCTTGGAGGCAGACTCTTCAACATCAATGGTGGTCTATTAATTTAGCCACCCAATCTTTCTGAGCGGTTTCCTTAGCAGCAATTGATTTTGCAGATAATTCCTTTTTCTGTTGTGCAACTTTCTCTCGAGCTGCAGTTTGCTTGGCCTCCTTCTACTTCTACGCTATTGGGGCCTGCGCGGAGGAACTTTCCCTAGCCTTGCTTGTACTTGCATTGAGATCTGATGGCTACAACCACTCTCCTGGCCATTTCCCTAGAATCTTTTATGCATCCACCTCATTCACCAAGTATGACAACTTGTACCATGTTTTCTTCAGATTCTTCCTCATGCGGATAGGCGCATTATGAAAATTTTCCTTGAACTCTCCATAGACCTCTATCTTCTCAAATAGGGTTGGTGACATCCTCAACCTTTGGATGATCATGGTGCGGAGCTCCATATCTACTAGCACCCAGAATATATTTGTCTTCATGACCCTCTCAGGATATTTTGTGGCCCATAGCGAAGCAAACTTCGTGGCCTCTGGTAACTCGACATCCTATGGAGGGAACTGAATGCCTTCTTGTAGTCTCCACGCAACTAGGGCAATCAACAAAAATAACCAGGCATAGTGGAATGCCTTGTCATCGCCTATGTTTCACAGAAATTGATAAAAATTCTTTGGAAAGGTACCGCAACTAGTTGTACTGCACCCCCTTCATGCATTGGGCAGAAAGTGAAATGAATGGTGCTAGAACCTCGTTCGTGCGACACTATCTCATGACCTTGCAAGCCAAAATCTGCACAACAAATTATACCGCCTTATATGTGATTGAGAAAATAGAGTATTCGGGTGACTTATTTACTACCAATCATGAAGCGACAGTGGAGAAACATGAAATGACAGGTCATAAAGTCATAGGTAGGCTCTAAAATCCAATTGTAGTTAAAATTCTCGAGGGTGTTTGTTAAAATGAAAATACTTGGAGACACACTGGAAGAACTTCAACTTCTCTGTTTAGGTCTACCTTTGAGCACAATGTCTTAGTCCTTCAAGAAGTATTGCTTCAGAGTGTGGATTACCTCAGCTCCCCATTTATCCTGGTTATAGTTATAGTCTCTCCCATACCCTTCTTGGGAAAACACATTCAATATCTCAATTACTTAGATTTTGGAGAAGGATAGAATATATAGTTGAGTTTAAGATTATCATAGTCCTAATTTCATCTATGGTGTTGCTCCAGTACCAGTAAGCCTGTTCAGTACCTCAACGAAGTCACTAAAAGAACAAAAACATTTCTTCACTACTAGTGAGCCCATTCATTACACAAGTGAAGTTGATTGCCTCACCTCTCTATGCACTAAGTCTTTCTCTTCTTTCACCCTTCATTTTTTTCAATATGCTTAATGTTTATTAGAATTTATTACATTGAGGTGGAAGACGGATCTTGAGTTATTGAGAGCAAGTGTGGTTCTTCCTTTATATACTATTATATACCTCTCAAATTAATATGCTCTCTCTTATTTTTCTCCTATCCCTTCTCTACTTGATTTAATCGGCAAGAAAAACACAACTAAATTACCATACCAAGTCAAGGAATGAATATCCTACAATAGGTACAAGCATCATGGTTTTACTTGTGGATTTCCATTCAAGTGAATTGTATTTTCCATTCATACATCATTGACCTTAAAATATGTGTAGGCCCAAATAAAGAAGAGGAAGACATATTAGCCAAGAGTTTCTCATCATCACAATTTCCTTTTTAAGACTTTGCCACATTGTTCTATTGAGCCATACAAGAAACATTTTCATGCTTGGACTTATTGAACAAAATCCAAAAGAAAAGACATAACAAAACAAAAGTAATAAAGAAACTACAAGACTTAAAATAAAAGAAACATTCAAGACAAGAAGCAAGAGACAAATCAAATTCCAAAAAAAATATGTGGAGCAAAATGTAAGGTCCATGCAAATAAAAAGGAGACTAAAATGCAACTAGACCTACTCCTAATCTAACCAACTAGAAGGTTAGGATTAAGCGTAGTGAAATTTACAATATAGCCACCAAAGCTTCTCCCGACCTGCAAGAAAAAGATATGAGAAATTTAAAAACAACACAAAGAAATGTGCAAAAGTAAAGATAAAAACTTGAATATCTTGCAAAAGAAATTGAAGGTCTTGCCTACCGTTATAAATATGTGCCATAACAACTAGCTTTAACCAGTCAACAATCTTACATTTTTTATTAGAACCATCATATAAACCTTGAAATTTTCTTGTGAATGCATCTTCATTCATGTTTTCATTCTCAGCAAGCATTAGGAAAGATCCAAAATTATTATTAAAGACAAAAATTTCTAAGTAAGATGTTTCCATCCAATCATAGATTCAATCATGGAATTCGAAACAATCCTTTTGAAAACCATAGAACTCTTAGGAGAATGAACTTTCAATTAACACATTTGAATGATGGGTATAATATTGTAAAGAAAAGATAACTTGATCATGCTTGGAAACATTGTTAAGATAATGAGGACTTGCCATAACCATTAGAAAACGTTGAAGTGCCTCAACTGCTTGAAAAATATCTGAGCAATGAAATGATAAATCATAACGATCAATTGGTTCAACAATATCAAGTGACGAAAAACAACTATCATAAGATATACTAGTGGGAAAATAATGACTAGAATGATAGTTGTTAGACCCAATGTCATGTTCATATTTGTGGTTTAGAATATAAGATTATTAATTCTTGATTAGTTCCCTTTGTGTCCAATTCCACACTAGACCATTAATATTAAGGTTTGGGGAATTAAAAACAATTGTTGGCCTTGTAAACCTGGGAAACCAATTAGAATAATACGCTGACAAAAAGTTAAAAAATAAGTCAGATCAAATCTAGTACCCATATCCAAATGGGGGTTTTTATCCACTAATGATTAAAACATTGAATACTACTCAAAAGGACTGATTGGTCCAGAACAAAAATGATCAGCTTCATAACATTCACAATAAAAATAAGAAGTTGATTGTTGAAGAAAGAATTTGAGAGGAGGGAGTCTTTCAGGGAATGATGATCTCTATCTCAACACTCAAGATGGAATATTTCAAAGATATGTATATTTTTGAAAGGTAAATTCTCTAATCGTATATTTGATGCAAGGGATTTGCATAAAGAAGAATTAACCAAACACAAATATTTATCTCTATATTTAGGATTAATAATATTAATTTGAAAACACTAGAAATCCTTCAGGAGTGAGCCAATTTCCAATGAAACAATTTTGAGAAGTAAATTATTCAACAGAATTCTACTCTGACCTATTTCAGAGATCTTATCAAAATTACGAGCTCCTAACAAAACCATCAAATGAAGCTAAAGTTCCTCAACATTCAAAAAGGTCCCTGAACCTGCAAATGTTGAATGATTGAAATTTGAAAGCATGTTCAGGTCATAATTTGTATAAAGACAACTATCATCAATTGTTTCAGCCAGATCATTATTCATTAGATGGCAACTGTTAGAATCTGTAATTCCATCATATGCCTCAACATCACCAAATATATTACCCAAATTGTAAGAAAACTGTTCAATGAATACCTCATATTCTTCATTATGGGAAACCTTATCATGGAAAATTTTAGGGGCTAATATTCACAGGTGGGATAATTTTCCATTAATTTTCCAAAAAAAAAGATTCGCCAACTTCCATTTTTTCTAAAAATGTTTTGCCCAAATTTTACAATATAAAATCATTTTATCTTAAAAGACGCCAACATTATATAGAGAACATATAAAATCATTCTAAATTTGAAATTTTTTACAAATATATTAATCAATATTTTATAGTTTGCATATTAGGGACTAGTGAGATTTATTGGGAAAAATATTGAGGGGGGGGGGGGGGGGGGGGGGGGGCAGTGAATCAATATTTAAAAATCAATAAATTTTTACATTCATATTCATATTTATATATGCAACATTACTGAATGGAATCTGCGTGTGTACATGACTGTTGTTAAGACTATAAGCGTATATCGAATGAACTTATGATTCAGAAAATCCATCATATGTTTGTCTTGAGCCAGTGCATTAATACGCTATTAAACATTACATAAACAATAACCATGTGTTGTAATAAAAAATAACCCATCACACATAAGAAACATACATGAACACCGAGATTTAAGGTGGAAACACAATGTGGGAGAAAACCACCTGTTGTTGTCATCTCTGTCTTCTTTTTAATATAAAGAAAATATTGTTTACAATCTTGTACTGGTGCAGACTCATACTAGTACGAAGGCACCCATTAGTAGAAGGCTACAACCTTCTCTCGTTCTCCAACTACTACTGGAAGGGATCTATAAGACCCTAGCTCTTGTACTGGCTGATATGTTTACCAGCATGTAGGTTTCAGCCTATAGAAGGCTACAACCTTCAATCTTTCTCCAGATGCTACTAGAAGGGAGCTCCAACCCCCTGATCTAATCAGCAGCCACTACTGCCAGGAAGCTTCGACTTTCTCACTAAAGGATCCAACCCTCAGTATCCTCCAGGGACCACGCTTCACAAGTATTCAAACTAGATACTCTTGGTACACATCAACACAATATGTAGGCCACGTTTCATGAAATTTCCATACTGGACCCATCAGTAACATTGAAGCTCAAAATCAATCACCACTACAATAAAACCATCAAATACAACTGCATCAACCAATCATTGAAACTCATCAACTCAATCATAAATCTCTGAATCAACCACAACTGAATCAATCAATCACTGAAACCTCTAACATAACTAAATCACCCAATCATCAATTTCTGATACAACTGAATCAATCATTCACTTAAAACCCAATCAATCGACACTTAATAAAAATTCGACCAATCAACTGGAACATTCATGTCAATGTAACCAGAACACATAACTGAACCTAGAACACTGCATCAATAACCAGAATCAATTGCAACATCAAAAGTCATATGTCAGAATGTATATGCTACTTCAATGAAGCCAACCTGCATGTATACGCTACTTTTTATAACCCAACCTGTGTATACCTCTAAAGATACTGAATCCTTTTGAACCAAAAGCTATACCAGCCAATGAAATTCTGAATATCTATTGTCATATTATAGAGTTCTAAACAGATAGCAGCAAATATCACCCTTCTTACTCAAACAATCAACCAACCAGACTCAATCTCCTTATACAATTAGTTTTACTTTCGGATCTAATGAAGACATCATTGGCAAACAACAATAAAATAGTAGCACTGATTAGATAGACCAGTCATCTATGAACAACAAGATTTTCTTCTACATACACTACTTGGAAGTGCCGAACCCGTGTGTATACGCGCCTTCACCAAGGCGAACCAATGTATAGATCTACAAATAATAACTTACAACTTCACAACTATTCTAGACTTTTGATATACACATATCATATCATTTAAAGGACAAAGAATTTGTTAGCACTCAGATCTAGCCTATCCATTATTAGATCACATAATGATAAGTCATTTCAGGTCTCATGATCATGATCCATCATTAGATCTCATCCATAATCAAACACTCAGCTGCATACTTAGAGCCTTTTTCAATACCTCATACCAAAACAACACATAGAACGTTTGGTATTCTTAGACGGGATCAAGTAACCGTTATTCCTCTCAATATTGTGGGCTAATACCATGGTATGGACCTTGGTATCCTTTAACCTTAATTTTCCATCCCATACACTCTTTTCCTCTTGTGAAAGTGCGTGCATACTTATACATTCCTTTTATTCTATGTACCCGCGTGTATATGCTACTTGGACGAGGGTAAACAATGTTTACAACCTAATACAACTTAAAACATTATTTTTCTTCATTTTCTTGATTCTGATAAGAAATCCTTTGTCCCATCATCATGTTCTATTGTGCCATTAATTTTTCACCTCTAAATAAACCTATTACAATATGAGTTTCCATCATACATCACTTCTGAACTGATTCCTTTGAACTTCCCTGCATTATGTCACATCTGTAAACACAACTGCCATGCATTCTGTCACATCTTGTTTATACCTTTATCAAGTAGTCCATTCGTCAAATGGGTTGTCATCAAGGATAACTCATCATGTAGATTTCTTATCAAGGACAACACTAACACAATCTTCCTATATCAAACCTTTGACCATTATTTTGTTCCAACATCCTGTCATCTCTAAAATATTTGTGTTCCATCATTCTATCACCTCTGATATCTTTGTGTTCCATCATTCTGTTACCTCTGATCTGTCATGTAGATTCATCTAGTTACCATATACAAGTGAGTTTCCATAAAGGACAACACATGCATCATAATGCCAAAAATCTCTCCCTTTGGACTTGAAGGCAACGACTTTGGTGTTTGGTCACCAAAACCTATAAATAACATCAAGACAAGCACTAAGATTTTCAAATCATCAAACTACTCTCCAAATACCAAGCTACTCTCCCCCTTTGACATCAAGGGAAAAGGGCTGACCAATGTTAAATGAATACTTCCATATCTGAATTTCTGAATATGAACACTGATCATGATCCCCCTAGGCACATGTTGAATTCTTTAATCAAATTCCCCCTTAGTAGATGCTGAGATGCACTATACTGTCCATGCTCCTCCTGAGCATATGAAGAGAAATATTTTTCAAAAGAATAACATGAATTTATAACTCAACTATGTGAGTATGACCTTCCTATCACCAATGACTCATACATACATTAATCACTTAGCCAAGTGGGGATACACCAAATTTGACTCATCCACCCAACCAAGTGGGTTTACATATTTGACATTATCTTAAAAGTCCATACATGACTGAATATGACAATTATTACATCATAAGTCTTTACATGACCATTACATCAAATGATATATATGACATTTATAAAAAATACCAAAGATCTAAACAAGACCATGATAGTTATCAGCAACTATCATACACCATATATGATCTGCACCATAAGCATCTGTTAGTAGCATCCAAAACAAAAACCTGTATATGTCCATCATCAGTTCGCAAGATAAGACAATGTACCTTTAATATCATCAACCTGTGACAAAGTATGCCACATATAGATATCAACTCATCCTCTTGATCTTATCAAGATCAACTTGCTCCGTTTCCTTAGTAGAAAAAGCCTTAACATAGCCTTCCATGAATCAACTAAGCATATGTCATATCTCCAAGTAGTAACACAAAACCATTCACATCATATCATATGTATGTGAAAACACCATAGTCATCATCCATGACTATACCATCATCATTGTACCAAGAACTGCATGATCTTTCCATAACAACCCTCAATATATCAACCATGTATCTTCACTAGGGATTTTTCCAACATCCCACATCTGATAAGCATCAACCATGATAATCAACATATGTGAGAATCAAACCTATCATCATAAAGTAAGAAGTCATCATCATTATGTGACTAAGTAAGCCATGTCTTGAAATAGATATCTCTTCATGAAAACTAAAACAACACCATTCTCTTTGCCAACCAACATTATTTAGCAATGTGTAATTTAAGTAATCATCCATGTATCAACATAATATGCATCCATCATAGAGATAGAAATATGTATCTAGCTTCTCATCAAAGTGAAAAGCAAACCATAATCTCACAAACATTTGTCAAGCTTTCTTGATACCCTCAAAAACAAAAATCCTCAAATAATATACCATGTGAGAGCTAATAACTATAGGAATCCTCATCCATAACTGCACCATATGAAATTTATGTAACATTGAGGGCATGATAAAAGAATTGAGTGACATATCAAATAATGAAGTTGTGTACTTAAGATTTGTTCTTCTCCTTGACCTTATGAAGATCACCATGTAAGAAACATACAATATGTACTATATGCATCATCAAAATAATCATCCACAATAATCCATACATCTGATATAAATAACAACTATGTGGCCTAAGAAATATAAGTATCATCTGAGACTTCATCATAGGTAACCCATGACTGCAACATAGCATGATGTATCATTTAAATACTTCAACAACATAAGTATCATCACCATCATTATGTACCATGGACTTCTAATCATAATGGCAACAATGCATTAGAAGCATAGCATATTCTCCCCCTGAATCTGTACCAATTTTTCAATGTCATATCTTATTATTGCATATATCAGTAAGAGTCATCAAGGCATCATCATCAACCAGTTATACATCAAGTCATTAGCAACTTACGAGGGTCAAAATCACTTCTAAATAACATCCACAGACTGTAATCATCAATCATCAAGACAGAAAAAGACAATTGATAATTGTCTGAACCACATCAAACCCTTTTTCTGAGTCTGTCCCACTGCTTCTTCATCAAACCAACATATACATGACTGTGCAGTTTCTAACTCACGTATATACGTGACTTGTCTTCATAATATCTGCGTATGAAAATTGGAACATTGAAATTTCATACTTTCAGTTTCCCCTGATTCTATTCTGACTATACCTGGTCCTAGAACTTTTGTTGAAACATTAGTTCCAAGAATATCATTCTCATGATGATTCTTCATCAAAGACTCCATTGTACTCTTGTTTCCAGTCATGTGATGAGCACATCCACTATCATCTTCATTTTCGAATGAGCAGAGAGCAAGATCACACCTTATTTGATCTTCCTTTTCTGGATTCTTGGTGGATTCATCTTTTTCAAAATTTCTAATATAAATATGCTTATTTGATTGATTACCATATTGTCTACGATGATCCATAGACTTGTCCCTGCATTCTTTTGCTATATGCGCAAACTTGTTACATGCATAACATCTTATATGTTTCATATTCCTTCTAAAGAAAATCAATGGCTTTGTGACCAAACATATTGCAAGAAAAACAATATCTCTTAAAGTACCTGGAAGCTGATAATATTTCTGTGTGACGATTATTAGCTTGAAACTTTCTACTTCTACATTTGGTTGCAACAAGTCCAAAATTATGACATCTAAAACACTCAACATTATTCATTAGAGGAAATAAATGATTAACAATTCCATAGTTAGGAGTAAAGGATTTTCTTTGAAGACTTTCTTTCCTTGGTTGTTGATGGGGTTGACCTCTTATCTCCTTGTTGAGCATTTCAGATTTTGCATTAGAGTTCCTTGCCTCAGTTTGTGAGCTGGATTCATCTTTAATAGTTACATGAGAACCAAGACCAGATTTGATGGTAGGAGACCTTTGACTACTAAGAATATTATCCAAAATCTTAGTACTATCTTGAAATCGTAACAGTTTATCCTTTTCTTCTAATTTACCTTTTAAGATATTTACCTCAACCTGATATTTCTCTTCCTTTTCCAGATACTGCTTCTTCATGATTTCTTCAAATTTTCTTCCTTCTTCCACTTGTCTTAATTTGAGGATCTCATTTTCTTGTTATTTAAATGCTTTAAGTAGTTCTTCATTCCGCTTATTTGAATTTTCAAGATCTTCTTTTATAGAGACAACCTCAGCTTCAAGACCTTCACAGTAACTGGTTCTTTCTTTAAGTTCCTTGGTTGTTGTATCCTTTTCATTTACTTCATTTCTCAATGATGTTACTTCATCTTGCAGCCTTTGACATTGATCTTCCTTTTCCTTGCATTGCTTCCTTATTTTGTTTCCTTCCTCCAACTGAGTTTTTAATCTCACAATCTCTTATTTGTAGGAACATTCCCTTTCGTCAAATAGATCTTGTTGATATATAACTTTATTTGTGAGCCTTTTAACTTCTTCCTTCATTAGATATCTCACACATTCAGTATCTTCAATATAACAAAGAAAGGAATCACTAGAGGACAAAGAATCAGTACCTGATAATTCTTTTGCTTGTTCATCTTCATTCTGAGCTGATTTTGAATCATAATATTTGCTTCCACCTAATAGATAATCATCTCTAACACTGTCACTATTTCTTTGAGTTGTCTTATTCTTCAGAGTTGCTCTATTCTTTTGCTTCTTTCCCATTGTCTCGATAGATCTCCTTCAAGCGATCAAGCTTCTCCCAAAGGACCTGCTTTGATACCAATTGTTGGGAAAAATACTAACAGGGGGGTGGGTGTGAATCAGTATTTACAAATCAATAAATATTTACATTTCATATTCAGATTTCTATATGCGACTTTACTGAATGGAACCTGCATGTGTACATGACTGTTCTTAAGACTATAAGCGTATATCCAGTGAACTTATGATTTAGATAATCCATTATATGTTCATCTTCAGCCATTACATTATTACTTTATTAAACATTAGATAAACAATAACCATGTGTTGTAATAACAAAATAAACCATCACACATAAGAAACACACATGAACACTGGGATTTAAGGTGGAAACCCAATGCAGGATAAAACCACCTGCTGGTGTCATCTTTGTCTTCTTTTTAATATAAGGAAAATATTGTTTACAATCTTGTACTTGCGCAGACTCATACTAATACGTAGGCACCCACCTGCAGAAGGCTACAACCTTTTCTCATTCTCCAGCTACTACTGGAAGAGAGCTACAACCCCCTAGCTCTTGTATTGGTTGATATGTTTACGAGTATGTAGGCACTGACCTACAGAAGGCTATAACATTCACGCATTCTCCAATTGCTACTGGAAGGGAGCTCTAACCCCCTAATCTAATCACCAACCACTATTGGCAGGAAGCTTCGACTTCCTCACTGAAGGCTCAAACCCTCATTATCCTCCAGGGACCACGTTTCATAAATTTTTAGGCTGGATACTCCTGGTACACATCAACACAATATGTAGGCCACGTTTCATCAAACTTTCATACTGGACCAATCAGTAACATTGAAGCTCAAAATCAATCACCATTGCAATACAACCATCAAATACAATTGCATCAACCAATCACTGAAACTCATCAACTCATTAACTCGATCATCAATCTCTGAATCAACCACAACTGGATCAATCAATCACTGAAACCTATGACATAACTGAATCACCTAATCATCAATTTCTGATAGAACCGAATTAATCATTCACTCAAAACCCAATCAATCGACACTTAACCAAAATTTAACCAATCAACTGGAACAGCCAGATCACTGTAACCAAAACACATAACTAAACCCAGAACACTACATCAATAACTAGAATTAACTGCCACCTCAAAAACCATATGTCAGAATGTATATGCTACTTCAATGAAGGCAACCTGCATGTATATGCTACTTTATATAACCCAACCTGCATGTATACTCTACTTTACATAACCCAACCTGCGTATACCTCTAAAGATACTGAATCATAAAACCTCTGAACCAAAAACTATACCAACTAATGACATTCTGAAGATTTACTGTCATATTACAGAGTTCTAAATAGATAGTAGGAAAGATCACCATTCTTACTCAAACAATCAACCAACCAGACTCAATCTCCTTATACAATCAATTTTAATTTAAGATCTAATGAAGACATCATTGACAAGAAACAATAAAACAACAACACTGATTAGATAGATCAGTCATCTCTGAACAACAAGCTTTTCTCCTGCATATGCTACTTGGAAGTGCCGAGCCAACATGTATACGGGCCTTCACCAAGGTGAAACAACGTATAGATTTGCAAACAATAAATTACAACTTTGAAAATATTCCAGACTTCAGATATACCCATATCATAGTATTTAAAGGACAAAGCATTTGTTAGCACTCAGATCTAGCCCATCCATTATCAGATCACATAATGATAATTCATTTCAGGTCTCATGATCTTGATTAATAATTAGAGCTTATCCATCATCAAACACTAAGGTGCATACTTAGTTCAGATCAAGAAAAGCTTTAGAAACCCATAACATGCATATTTTCTTTTGATCTAACTCTTCATAAGAAATTCATTACTTGCACACATTCACACTTTGATCTTCTCCTCCTTATATACTTAGATCCTTTTTCAATACCTCAGACCAAAACAACACTTAGAATGTGTGGTATTCTTAGATAGGATCAAGTAACCTTTATTCCGATCAATATTGTGGGCTAATACCATGGTATGGACCCTTGGTATTCTTTAACCTTAATTTTCCATCCCATACACTCTTTTCCTCTTGTGAAAGTGCGTACATACGTATACGCTCCTTTTATTCTGTGTACCTGTGTGTATATGCTACTTAGACTAGGGTAAACAACATATACAACTTAATACAACTTAAAACATTCTTTTTCTTCAATTGCTTGATTCAGTTACGAAATAATTTGTCCCATAATCCTATTCTATTGTGCCATTACTCTGTTACCTTTTAATAGACTTGTTATAATGTGAGTTGCCATCATACATCACTTCTGAAATGATTCCTTTGAACTGCCTTGCATTTTCTCACATTTGTAAACACAACTGCCATGCATTCTGTCACATCATGTTTATACCTTTATCAAGTAGTCCATTCATCAAATGGGTTTTCAACAAGTACAACTCATCAGGTTGGTTTCTTATCAATGGAAACACTAACACAATCTCCCTATATCAAACCTTTGATCATTATTCTGTTCCATTATTTTGTCACCTTTGATATCTCTGTGTTCCATCATTATGTCATCTCTCATATCTCTATGTTCCATCATTCTGCCACCTCTGATTTGTCCTTTAGATTCATCTAGTTACCATAAACAAGTGAATTTCCATCAAGGACTGCACATGCATCATAATACTAACAAGATTCACCAATGTTTTTAAACTTCATGATAATTTTCCATCCTTCAAATTTTCCATGAACCCTATCACCTTGTGTGGACTCGAGATTTAATTCATCAAAATTTGAATTATAAAAATATGCCATATCAATTAATTCATTACACACACCTTGAAACAAGGGTTGGTGAATTGAGGAAGAAATTCCTATGAGAAAGTCTTCTATGATCAAATTAGATTCTAGATCAACGCTTTGAAAATCAAAGTCTTCTTATGGAAATAAAATATCTTTCAATGTACTTTGGAACTCATCACCAGGTGTATCAATGAAATAATTTTTTTTAGGGTGATGGTTGTCTGATGCTCTATCTTAGCCAAGAACTTTAATCCCACTTGACTGATCACTAAGATTTTGAAATTCTTGATCAACAAAGAATGTAGAAACATCATCTTTACATAGAGGAATTTGAAAAAGAGAAACGTGATTAAAGTGTCTTCATCCTTTTGCACCTCTATTTGTGAAATGTATTCACCTTGTACCTGATTACCATGTGAACTAGCAGATTGAAATATATAGTATCCGGAGAAACTACTAATGATGCAGATTGATTAAGATAATAAAGGTATAAAGGTTCATGAGGTGTAAATGATAGAGGATGAAAGGTATCCTTCATAGAATTAATGCTTTCAACCAAATCAGATTCAATATTTGAATTATGAACATCGATATTCACCTTAAACTCCATGGATTTATTAGAACATTCAAAGTTTTCTCGAATAATGTCTTTTCCATGGGAAGGAAATGAAGGTGGGATAAGTGGATCAACAATTTGGTTTTCAAGTTTTCCAATTTCACATTGATATGAGGGACCACTTTATTTAGTAATGAGAAAGGAGGAGGATAAGGAAAAAAAGGGAGAGTAGGTTCCTCATTTGAAATTTAAAGTGTCTCGAGACTGAGATAAGCTGAAAGGCTTGTAAAAGATTCATATTTAGACGTTTCCACAGAAATATGAACTAAATAATGAAATTTTTCATTCATAAAATCCAAATCCACATCTCTCTTGGAAAATTCATATAAAATGTGAAGAAATGTGTTAGAATAACCCTCTAATCATTCATTAGGTTTCATTCTAAGCCGATTTATCCTCTTATACACATTTCAATAATCATGTCTATCAAAGGCTTGATGAAGCTCCTTAAAGATTTGTTCAAATGAATGAATTAAAGTAGATGATAAGGTGTGACACCACAACTTAACTCGATCTTCAAGAGTGAGGTTGAATAATATACAAGAAACGTATTCAAAATTTACTTCATGAAAATTGCAAAAATTAAGGAATTGAGATGTATGCTCGGCTCTAGATGCTCCACCCTCACCATCAAACTTTAATTGAGACAAGTTGTAAAAATTTTCCGCATGGAGTGAAAGTTTTGAGATTTGATCAATTAGAAAAGAATCCCCAGAGTATTATTTGGGAAAAATCCATTTAAGATAGATTCAAAATAGACTTCATGATCTTAGCTCGCCATCTAGCCCTTCTTCTAGTGCCAACTATTGATGGTGCTATAAGTCCGCTAACAAGGGGGTCTCCCCGGTATGAAGTCCCAATTAGACCTCACACCATTTGGAGTAGGAGCCCCAACTAGATAATAAGGCCAATTTCTGTAATGTTAGGGATTTACCTTGGTTGCAATTATCAACATAAGAGATTATACAAACAATATTTGAAACAAGCAAGTTGACATTGTGAGTCATACAACTGTAATGCATATAAGGCACTTACTGACCAATGATGTAAGTCATTAAAATATGCAAGAGAAACCACTAATGATGTTAATGACTCTTAAGGTACTCAAGTACAATCTGTATGGTGTAAATAAATGAGTTGGTGTAAAAAACCACATAGAATTTTTAGGTCAAAGGGCAATGATGTAAACCTGTCGTTGAGAGCGAGGAAACTTGCCATTGATGTATGTAAGAACCAAGGTACTGATGGGCATTTCTAAGTCAACTTCCTGGATAATGTGCTGATGTCGACAGGAATCAACCCGTGATAGGAGGGACTTGATGTATCCCCCATCAATGACACAAAATGGGTATGATGATTGAGAAAAAATGATAAGAATGATGCTGATATGGAACTGGATTAGAAAAGGTAAACATGGAATGAAGGATTAAGATTATTGCAACAGATTAGAGCTGAATGACTTCTCTTGAATGCACTAGCGACACTGAGTGGAGTTGCCAACATCGACCCAAAATCGAAATGGAGGTTCTCTAAATGTTATGATAACCAAAATACAAGTATATTACCCAACCCAATAGCCATAGATAATAAGTGGAACAGTGTTGTGTTCAAGAGCGACTCGCTTCCATTAACAAATGGAGTACATTGTTTTCCCAATTTCCCCAACCATACTAGTCAGTACCTCTTTATTTTTTAACAAGATTGAGGATGATAACATATGATTGATTTGTAAGTTCATCCTTGAGATGAATCCCTCCTAGAATATTTAATGAACCCAAAGAAGGAGTGGTTCAGTTCCATCATGATCGAGGAGTCCATCATTGTTTGATGATTTACGAGTCTAGTGCAGGTGAAAAATTCACTTCTTTTTCATGTTTATAGAGTTTGAAAAAGAGGCGAAAAATAATACTTTAGATGTTCCCTTTCATAGGTAGTCCCTTAGGTCCGAAAAGGCAGAAAAAAATACCCAAGAGAACTTCTTAGCCATGTTCGACTAAGGTATTCCTTTTTTGTAGTTAGTCTATCTTAGTCCGGAAAAGGGGTAAACTTATACAGAGTAGACATCTTTTCATTTAATTTTATGAGTTCAAAAATACAAGTGCTTGGCAACCTTTTCATGTTTTGGGAGTCTAAAAAGAGCTAAAATAGGACTTTGAGGGGTTCCTTTTTCATAGGTTTAAAGAGCTTGAAAAAGAGATAAAAGTGTACTCTTCGGTCAAAATAACCTGTTTAAAGCGCAACAAAATCTGTTACAATTGTGGACTTGCTAAGAACAATACAAAAAGGATTAAACATACCTATTTCATAGTAAAAATGAATCATGACTAGGTCAAAATATTAAATATGAATAAAATAATGAAAAAATATGACCATATATACTAAAAAACGATTTTCATCTTTACCATTTCACATTTACCTTTAACAGTGAGAGTTCTTAGTAATTTTTCCCTCGATATTATGTAATTGATTGTAGATAATCCAATGGAACATTTTGAGTACCATTGCTTCTAGGTAGGAGCTAAAACCTTTCTCTTTCTTTATGTAGTTCCATTTTATGATTTCATGCAAAATTTTTGAGTTTTTGAGGGCCTTGGGATTCCAAAACTTCCCCCTGGGACCAATGCAGGCTTAGATGGTTGAAAGATTTGTTGCACGTAAGCAATAATACATTGTAGGTAGGGGTGCAATGCTGTGGTTTTCTCTTCTAGGGTGTGTTGGGCACAAATCCAAAATTTGTTAAGTAGTATTTCCTCAAAATTTGTCAATTTTTTCATAAAAATTATCCTAATGAATCTCTTATTGATGTTTCAGGAGTTCATCAACATATAATGGCTTTCATGTGGAGAGAAAGAGAGCATGAGGAATGAGATTTGAATGCAGAAAATGATCCTGCTACCATCCAAGCATTAAGGAACTTTGGGTTACTAAAATTGTTCTAGATTCCTAGTAAGAGGTAACATATGGAGTTGTTGAAATACCTGGTTCGATCATGGGATGTTTAGTCACAAGCATTCAGGTTTGGGGAACATATGCTCAAGATAAAGGTAGAAGAGATCTAATTTTTGATAGGTTTTTCCTTGAGAGGTTCCCCCATCTCTCTCCTAGGTGGGAGAAGGGGTGGAGAAACTATGAAAGATTACATAACCACCTATTGCAAACCTTGAGCCCAGCCAACCAAGGATGGAAATATCATCATAAAATATGTGACCCAGATACCTTTGAGAATGATCCTATTCATTATCGCAAGATTGATAGGTAGCTCAACATTACATGTAGCAAGAAGATCATACATGCAATATGGGATGGAGTGTCTAGTGCCAACACTCTTCAATTGAAGCGAGGGATTTCTCATCAATACGAAAGAACAACTGCCTAAAGAAAAAGAGGGAAAACCAAAGAAATTTGGATATGGTGCAATCTTAGTTTCCTTTTCACTAGAGAGTGTTCCATTACTTCAGCCTCAACAGATTACACTTGAGCCTATCAATCTGAGGGTGCCACAAATGAGAAGGTGGATAGATCACATGTCCTGACATGTAGGGCCATCGGTGATCAGCTTCTCACTAGCCTTCTTCAGATGTTTGCATAGACAATTTACTATGATCAATTAATATCCTTACACAAGCATGGATTTTCATGATGACCCTGAGCTCGTGCTTCTTGAGGGTGAGGAATAGGGTGCTTCAGGTAAGAAATTTTGACCTTTTGAGTTTTGAAATTTTTGCAATTTTTTTTTTTCTTTTTGATGTTTATGATACTAAACTATTGATGTTTCATGTACATATGGGACCAGTTCAACCTATTGGTGCTTCATATCTCTATTGTACATAGGAATGACAATAGGAGGAGGGAATAGAACTAGCACAGGTCACATTGGTAGGACAGGATATACTACATGATCACGATGTAGCAGAGATCCTATCAGAGGTAGAGTGCCACATGGAGGGGTTGAAACATAGGATTGATGAGACCGCAACCGACCAAATTCCCCTGCAACTTTAGTGATACACTATAAGAGTGCCTAGTCGTATTGGTCGACTACTATGAAAGATAGCTCATGAAGTGTGATTCTATCATGAGCACCTTTGATTTGTCTAATTGCATGTAGTTTTTTATATGGGTGATGTATTCCATATGTATCTCAAGCATAAGTTTTGTAAACCCAAACTTAATATATAGATATATATATTCAATCTTTTTGGGTTTCTATTGTACTTTCAATATGATGTGATATGAATTAAAAATCAATTACATTTGTTGCAAATGTATATCTAAAACATGATTAGCTAGGGCATCTATCAATGTCTTTAGATTTCTAGAAATGTGTTCATATTGTATGAAATTGAAATGGCGTTTTAGAAGGCAAACTCTTAAAACCATGCATAAGATGATGGGACTTCTAAATGAATAGACACTATCAAGTTATAGTACTATGAGTTGTGGGTCAATCCCGATGACTAAACAATGAATAGCATGTGCAATATCATCAGACAGTAGCTCTACCACCCACAAAGCAGCATAAAGGAGAAAATTCAAGTTTGATTTGTGGACCTCTACCATGTGTTGAAGCATTGTCTTAAGAACTTTTTTTATGTACTCAACATATCCATTATCCTGAGGATAGTAGGGATTGGAACTTTCATGGGAAAGTCCCAACTTATCAGTTCGTTCGGTCATCATATGATTCTGGAAATTCTTTCTGTGATCCATAAATATTACTTGTGGAACACCAAACCTTGTGATGATGTGGTTGAAAAATAAGTATGCATTTGTTTCACCATTGTTTTAAATGTAGGCATCTACTCGACCCATTTAGTAAAGCAATAAACTATGATAATAATATAACCATGCCCCCCCAACTGAGTTAGGGTTACATGTCAAAAAGTTGATACCCCATTTCAAAAAAGGACCAACAATGATAACGAGATGTGATAGAGAGGGCAGAGCGTGGGCCTTACGATCATATATCTAGTATGCATGACACTTCTGGACAGCAAGGACATAATCATGAAGGATGGTAGGCTAGAAGTAACTAGCATGTAAAATTTTTTGGGTGGTAGCATAGCTAGTTAAATGTCCACCACATGCCCGTGAGTGGAATTCAATAAGGAATTTCTCCACCTCCTCAAGTGTGAGGCACATTCGTAAAATCGTATCAATACCATGATAGTAAAGGGTGTCGCCGATGATGATGCAATTTCGGGCTTGGTAACAAATACATCGCTATCCATAGTGAGAGATATTAGAATGAAAAGTTTTGGTTTGAAGATAAATAAAGAAATATCCATACCATGCGTCAAATGACAAGATCATAAACAACAACTCGTCGGGGATAGAATCTTCAGATATAGATTCTGAATGAGGGGAAGGAAGATCGCACATTAGTTTTGTGAAAACTAGGGACTTATTTGACTTGGATTTGATGAACTCTAGGTCAAATGATTGTAGAATGACAATTAATTTTGAGTACATGCACCCTAGCAATTTTTGTGACAAAATATATTTCATAGGGTTGCAATCTGAAACAACCATAGTTTTTTGAAGCAAGATGTAATGGTGAAACCTTTGGACAACTTGAACGACTTCCAAAGGCAACATTTTTATGTGGGAATATCATATCTTGGTATCATTAATATTATGACTTAGATAATAAATGGGATGTTCAGTCCCTAAATCATATTCTTAGACCAATACCATTGCTATAGTAGAAATGGTAGCAACAAGATACATAAAGTAGTCACACTGATAATCAGGGGGATATAGAAGATATGCCCAATCCAATACATCTTTCAAGGAAACAAACACCTTCTGAGCCATGTCACCCCAATGGAAGGGAACCCCTTTTTTAGCTAGTGAGTTAATCCTTTCATCAAATCAACATAATTAGGGACAAATATTTACAAGAAGTTAGCTTTCCCTTGGAGTCATTGAAGTTGAACAAGTTAAGAAGGTGCACTCAAATCAATGATAGCCTGTACATCCAATGGATCGATACAACTTCCTTGCTTTGATATGAAAAAACCTAGAGGTGACCATAACTGACACAAAACACAAATTTTTATGGGTTAAGTCAAATATTATAATGTCTACGACGATGGAAAATAACCTGATTATGCATAAGGTGATCAACCTGATGTTTGGAGTGAGCGGGGAGGTCATCAAAATATGGTTGAATGATGTGTTTGATATCATGAAAAGTGTAATCCATGGCACGTTGATACGTGGCCCAAACATTCTTTAAATTGGACAAGAGTTTCCTATAGGTGAAAGTGCCCGAGGGATAGATAAAATAAATTCTAGTTTGGTTGCCTGGGAAAATGTCGATTTGATTATAGCCCAAAAATACATCTGTAAATGAATAAATTTTGTAGATAGTGCAGTCATCAATAATCTGGTAAATAAAAAGGGTGTGATAATTGTCCTTTGGACATGCACGATTTACATCCCGATAATCGATGCACACTCAAATGGTGCCCTATTTCTTCATGGTAGGAACATCATTTGATGCCTAATCAATTAATGGAATGGGGTACATGAAACTAGGTTGAAGAATATTTTCAACTTCAGCCTTAATGCAACAACATTCTTGGGATGGACCAGACGTAGGCATTGCCAGAATGGTTTGGCATCAGGATACGTCTTAATTTCATGTACAACTATATTTTGGTCGATGCCTAACATCTCCTCGTAGGTCCACACAAATACATCTCAGAACTCATGAAAAAGGGCTTGATAAGTCTCGATCTCGGGTGGAGAACAAGATGATCTAATGTGTATATTTTCGACAACACTTGGCTTAATGGAAATATCAAGAGGTATTTTCTATTCGATATTTGAGAGGTTATTTTTTGAATTGACCTCATTAATAGACACGAAATTTGTAAAGAGTTTTAAATTAATTGGGCGAGAATACATCACCGAGACTATCCTTAATGGAATTAGGTAAGGAGGAATGATGGTGATGTTTGTTCCACAATGCATCATCTGAAATCATGACCTCCATGATGCTTTCCTTGGTAGGGAATACACGTAAGAAAGGATCAGAATACATGCCATACTTCAAAGATTTGTCTATCCAATTAATTGAATCAAATGAAGAAACCACACAATCTGAATAAATGGCTTCGTAATCTTTCTCAATGGGGCTTAACAGCATTTAATCGCCAAAAATTGGGATGTTAGTTTAATCTGGTACAATCCATGGATCGGCCAGGATAGTAGAAGATGATATCATGTTGATATAGGGTACCGAAGATGAGCTGTCGGGAAGCAGAGGTGGAGGGAGTGAAAAGGTTCCCATAAGTGAAGAATCCTTCAACAATTCAACATCGACATGCTGATATGTCTGTAGAGCTTCCCCTGCAAGAGGGATAATTCTAGTAACATTTGAATCAGTGGTGAAAAAGGTGAGTTTGTCTATAGCTACAATCCCTCCTTTATGAGGAAAGGCGATCATACAAAAGTAAGTCGAGATGACATCAGCCATGGCATAAACCAACGTACATCCCAATAAACTATTGTAATTTGGAGGTCTCTCAATAACTTCAACTTCTTTGGACACATTGTTTGCCCCTAATTCAACTTGAAGGGAGTTTAAAATCCCACAAGGTTTGTATGTTCTCCCTTCAAATGCTTCCAATGTGGTAGGTGACTGAATATGTTGAGGAGAACCCATCGCCTTCCAACAAGACATGGAAATAATGTAAGTCGAGGTTCCCTCATCCATGATAGAATGATGAATATTCTTACCACGAGTGACTACTTGGATTATAAAAGCTAATTGAGATGGAATCCTAGGGGTATAGTTTTCATGAGAGAAAGCAACGAGGTTGGAATGTGATGAATCCACACATCTAATGGCTAAAAGTAAAGCCTTCTTTTCGGTAGGGAAGTTTTGCAACACCTTAAGAGTCGACATAGGTGATGGAGACTGAGGCAAGTCCTAAACTACATTATAATTATGAGTGGATCTTGCACGAGGGTTGAAAGTAGACTTATGAATAATTCCATTCAGAGGTTTAATATTCAATTTAGTAGGAATCGATGGAGGAGGGGATCTAACAAGGAAGATGCTGAACTGACAGGTTGATCAGTAGCCTGATTGTTTGGTGGATTCAAATTACCATAATCCTTGTTGTGAGTAGCTACCAAAAAATCATATCTTGGCTTTTAAGAGGAAAGCACCAAAACTATGATAGATGAAGATGGGTCTCATGCAACCATATGCGTTGCTTGATTAGGAAACTAGTTAGTTAACAATATGAGAGAAGTGGAGGACTTAAGAAATTGATTCACCCCAGGATGGTGAGGACAGTCATGTGTAAATTGTTCCTCATTGAAAATCAAGCAAGGATATCGAGGGTTATGTTTCTCATCAGAAGACTGATTTGTTTGTCTATCCTGCGAAGTGGGATCTTTATTTTTCTTAACTTTTCCTTTCTTAACGATTCTAGGTTACTATTGATAATTTCCTTTATCGAATGAAATGGAATTTATCTCAGAAGAAAAATCCACAAGAGGATGGGATCTAGGGTTTTGAGCAGATGCAGGTGGAGAAATACCAGATGGTTTACTCACTGTCTGCAAGATGGTAGGACCAATAATGCTATTAGTAGCATGAGATGCTTTACCAGGAAGCGGAGGAACAATATTCGAAGGTCTCAGAGAGTTTGATATATTATCATGGAGCATGCTGGATTGGGTATAAACACAATCAAAATATTATGCATGAGAAATTACTTGCTCTTCATTCATGAATCTACCTTTGGCCACATCTTCTATTATCGGTGCCAACAAAGATTTTGTAAACCATTCCACCAACAATTGATTGAGAACATAAGTTTTGACCAACCAACGATGATGCCTCCACTCATGAATGTGATATGAAATGTGAGTGGAATTAGATTATTTGAAGTTGGTTAACAGTTCCATTCCAGTTTCGTATTTGATGGGAAACTGGAAGTGCGTGAGGAAGGTTGTGGCTAAGGAGTTGAAATCATGGAATGAAGCTCTAGGTAACTCAATATACCATTTAGTGACGATACCCATAAGATTTCTTTGGAAAAGATGAAGTTGAATAAAATCATCATTAAGGGAGTTTGATGAACACCATAGATGATATGTCATGACATGCATCAACGAGTCTTCTCCTAGATTCCCATTGAATTTAGGGATATCGGAAGGAAATTTGGTAGGAATAATTGGCCACCAAGACTAATGAGTGTTGGGGTTGTTGGTGAGATGAGTCAAATATGGCAACTTGAGAGTGGCCAAACTATTGATTAAAGTCTAGCAAGGGATGACTCAGATTTGAAGGAATAGTCTGGGAAATATGTATTTTCATTCCTGGATAAGGAGGGTTCTGGTAATAAAGAACTTGAGTACCAGAATAAGGGGATTTCGATAACCAGAATACAAATGACCTTGTTGACCAGCCCCAGGGTAACCATGAATTTGTTGGCATTGAAAAGGAACTTGAGGAATACTATGATGAGGTCTATATTGTTTCCCGATTAGAGTTTTCATTATCCCATGATAAAGAGGGTTCGATTGAGGCTGTGTCATGCCATACATAGTCTGTCCTACTGCAATTTGAGGAATAACTTATGCACGTGATTGAGATTACAAAGGAACTTGTAAAGGATGAGTCAATGGGACCTGAGAGGTACTAGATACTGAAGGAACTTGTTGAGATGCAATCACATCCTCTATAGGTTGAGTCACATGAATTTGAGCTTGTTGAGGTACATATTGAGGAATAGGAACTTGAGATGAAGATGACACAAGTTGGGAAACATACGATGAACCCAACATCGAACCAGGTTGAATGGGAAAGGTAGGATTCCAAACACTAGAAGCCATCCTACGATAAGGAGGACTATAATAGGGTTGGTTACCAATTTGAGGGATACCAACAATAGCTTGTCCCCCTATTGAAGGGGGAGGGGATAAAAGAGGAAACTTCCCCCATGTGGAAGGTACCCAACATAAGGATAGTTAGGCTATTGAAGAGGACCTTGCCCACTAAAATAAGGTCCATCTTATTGTTCAATTATCGATGTAGGAGGAGGAGAAGGAGTAGGTTGAGCAACATTCATAAGAGAAATGCCAGATGGAATTCTCGAATGGAAGACATGGGGGATGTCAATAAACTGGAATATGCACCAGAGAAGGTACCAGATAAGGAATGATAATTTGGTGGGATGGATGAGGCACCATGTATATGTGCCTCTAGTGATGTCAAAAACATAAATGTTGAAGAGAAATTTGGTGTTTCAACCATAGCAATAGACATAGTCTGGGAAGCCATATCAATTCCAGTCATGGTCAATAATCCTAATGTAGATTGTTGCGTGAAATTCACAGGTGAGTCAAAATAACTAGGAAAAGGGGTTTGTATAGGAGGTAGAGGAGAAAGAAGAGGATGGGTTGGATAAAGGAACATGCCCTCCAAATGAGTAGGAGTAGAAGGACAAGACTCTTCTTCTGGGATATTATCGATAGTTATAAGCCCGGGTGGAAGAGGTTCACCACTAGGGCCGAGATGTATGGTAGGTAGATCTATTTGAGACAAAAGAAGAGAAGATGGAATAACTAAAGTAACAGGTAAAGATGTCTGAGGCTCCTTAGCTTCGATGACCTTAGGAACTAAAGTTTCTGACTTAGGAAGGTTAGGTTCTATAACCTCAGGTAACAAAGTTTTAGGTAATTTAGTATTGATTATGTTAGTTTCACCAATAAAAGTACATGTAACCTAAGGTTAGATACTCAAGGGGATAAATGATTTTGGTTGATCAGATTCAGGAGGAGAACTAGGAGTAGTTCCTGAGTGTCATGATTCGATAATTTGCATTCTATTATGCTTCTGACGATGGTTAGGAGTAGCCTTTGGTGGAAGGGGAGAAATATTTTACATTCTACGTGAACAATGGAGTGGGGGATATTTTTGTTCCACATTGGATATTAAATGTTATATAAAAAAAAAAACAAATCAAAAAGAGGGTAATATAGTCCTAAAGGATTGCCAAGCAACTATGAACTGCAATATACTCCTTGGCGAACTAAGGACCTAACGTATGGCAGCCAAACTCCCTGAATGTTGTGTTCAGTGTATCACGGTATACAAGGTAGCATACTCAATTACTTATGGATGGATAGAAACCTAGTGGGGACTCCCAAAATATACTCGATGGTACATGGGAGTGTAGTCTGTAGTAGTGTTTTATAATGCGTAACCGTTCAATGAGAGTGTTCCCATATTCCTTACATGCGTGGAGTGCCACCAATATACCTAAAGGTACGTGGAGAACGCTCCTATACACTCACTTACATGGAACGAGATTTCCCCCGCTGGATGAAACACTGGCAAACGACGACAACTCCTACATTTAAAGACACTGGATTGCGTCTCTAGCCTAGAACTCTATGTGTTTGAGTTAATGTTACAAATTCTTCTTAGGTTGATTAAGTAAATTTTAAGTTGATATTGAATTAAGTTTCAATTTTATGGTTCACCACAAATTCACCCGAATTCCCTGGAATGAAAATCTAGCATGAGGAAATGGAATATTTCTCTTCAATGAAAATCTAGCTAGGGAAGTGAAGAGACAAACAATATGCAACATAGAAAAACAATAAACAAGATGCACAATGCAATTCCATTTTCATCCAACTGTTCCTAAATCAATGTAGATGCAAAAAACCTAAATGCCAATGCAAGAATTTTTCTTTTCACCACACTTGATTTTCGAAAATGAGGAAAACTAAGATGCAAAGTATAACCACTGATTCAAATGCACTTTTTAAAATGAGGACTAGAACAACAATTCTTCCAAGTGATCAATGATAAAACAAAACAAGTTTGCAAGTGACCTAATGACAAGAACAAATAAAAATCGAAACCAATTCTTACCAAAGGAAATCACACAAATTCAAACCAAATGGAGGCTTCAAAGGGACCACAAGACACCCACGACTAAGGGAAGGTTAGATGGAAGTGAGGAGATCAAATCAACATTGTGAAAATAAGAGAAATTTGTGAAAAAACAGGGATCAATGTAGGTGTAGAAGAGGCACTAGTTTTTTGCAATGCTATAATGCTCTATCATCAAACTCAAGGGTGCCTTGGTTTAGGGGAAGAGGATTCCGCCATAAAATTGCAAATAGTACTTAATGGAGTCAATTCCTAGGTATATTCCTAGTTGATTAAAGAAGCAAAGGTCTATGAAAGAGGTAAATCAAACACAATGGACAAATAAACCACCAAGGGAATACACCATTCCCTAGTTGATTCACTTATGTTTTATGCGGGATTTATGACTACAGACAAAATATCTCCCCTAGGTCTGGTGGAATGACCTATAACAACAGAAAGACAAAGGACCCAATGTTTTCATTAAAGTAAGTAGATGAAGGGATGAAACCTACTTGGAATATGTCATATGCTTTGCTCCTTCTTTGGCTTAAATTCTCCAATCCTAGCTCCAATTGCCAAAATTAGAACCTGCACAACCATAAAATACAAGCCAAGAAACTACAAGATCTATGTAGAATCATCTATCTACTTTATTCAACAGATCAACATGGTATCTAAATGCATGAAATAATGACATCACATATAGGAAAACAAAGGACTCTTTGTATTGATATAAATGGAGTGAGTTACAACCATAAATAAGTGTTGATCTTGTAGAAGAGCTCCTCCAAGTTGTTGACTTGTCCTTCCTTTGTTACAAACTGCAACTCTAGTCACCCTAAATGCATGAAAAATAACTTTCACAACAACAACATAAGGGTAGAATCACTCTCCAAAAGGAAACCCCTTGCATATGGAAGTTTGTAAATATATAGAGCAGTGAGGTAAGCTGGGAGTTCTTATCCTTTTACCAATATTTGGATTGAGATGCAATCTTGATGGGAGGATGACATCTAAGGATAAGGGATGATAACTCCAAAGTAGGATAGGTTCTAATTTTTTTATCTAAGGTAAATGGTTCAATAGATCCTAGAAGCTTTTGTAAATCAAGGCTTCAATATTATCTCTCTTTTCCCCAAATTTCTAGAACCATAACACATGTAAAGGGGAGAAATTTGTAGGAGATCAATGTAGGCCACAATGGAGAAACATGTAGGTGAACATAGTCCAGAAAGAGGCCATGGAGAGTTGGTCCTAAAACTAGTTCGGATGATGTAGTTTAGGGCAAAAACTATGGGAAATGAGAGAGTTATGCATAGGGCTTTGTGCAATGATTATGTAAAGGGGGAATAGGATGTTGATTGACCCCTTTAGGAGGCCTATTGATCAGATGTGACAAAATGGCCTATAACACACATATTTTACATTTTCTTATTTTTGAAATAAAATAATTACATTCCATAAATAATGTGGTAAGATACATTAACACATATGACTTTGTGATGACACTTAGACAAGCCATGACTTGGCATTGATAACATGGAACTTTATTGTGATGTGTCCGGGCCAAGAATTTCTCCTAGATTCCATCTTTGTATATTCTTCACGATGGTATTTTCCTTGTTCTTTATCTTTACCCTGGAAATAGACTAGATTAGTGTTAAAACCTACCAAGTCAACATGATATTCCACTATGTTATCATGGTCCAAGATTCCTTCATGTCCTTCATGATGGTTCTTTCTTTTTCTTCTTCTTCACAAATTCTCTCTTGTAGCCTCTCCTTAGTGACCTCCCTTGTATCTTCATGATAATTCTTGCATGTGTTTCATCTTCATCCTCCCAGAGCTTAGATGATATGGAGTCTTCCTTGTGATTTTGATCTTCAATCTTCCATCGTGATCTAGTGTCCCTTCATCTTCTTGCTTGATAGTCTCTTTGTCTCTTCAGCTTCACAAGTGTGTTCTTGCATGATCTCCTTGGAATCCTCCTTGAGAATCATCTTATCATGTCAAGATATAGTACCTGTAGATGAAATTCACTCATGACAATATGACATTAGTCCAGAAATCTCCTAGTCTAACTTCTTCATGCAATTCATTGATTGAACCTAGGACAAAGTGCAAGACCGAGGAGGAGGCTCAGAGTTTGCACAACAAATAGTAAAAGGAAGTAGTGGTGAATTTATAATCACTATGACTATGCAATGCATAGTGGTTGAGGGACTAGAAGAAAAAAATGTTCAGTTGAGGGAGACAGTGACACAGTGAGGTAGGATTTCTCACTGTGATTACGCAACGTGTAGTTAAGGGAAGACCGAGCCAAGCGATTGCACAATTATGTAGGTTGAGGAGGTAGTGTGACCTGACTATTAAATAAGACTGCGTAGTGCATAATGGAAGATTGATTGGGAGAAATATTATGCAGTTTTCAGGGACAAGAGGTAAATAGTGAGCTCCATGACTTCACAATGCACAATCCTTGAAAGTAGTGACTACTTAGTGCATAGTTCCAGGTGAAAAGGGTGGATATATATGAATTAATACTGCACAATGTGTATTTCTAGGAGGGAGGAAAGTCAGCAAGTTGCATAGACAACGAAAGCTCATAAAAAGACTATGTGTAGAACAATTGAGACAAGACAGAACAAAACATGCAAACAAGTCTTGAGACAATGATCTCACACTTAGATAACATCAACACAAGGCAAGAGAATGCTCGGTACCCAATATCAATTATGTATACCTTAAAATGACAGCAAAGTGACACTTATTTCTAGGTGCAACAATTGTAATTTATCTTTGCGACACTTAGAATACAAGTTATGACATAAGTGTCAGCTGCAACCAGAAAGTGTGCTAAGTTGTGGGAATGTGTGTAGTGAATATTCTCATGACATAGTGATGGTTTTCCAAGGCTCTATTTTTGCCAAGAAATTCAATCCCACTTGACTGAACACCGAGATGTTGAAATTCCTTATCAACAAAGAATGTAGAAACATCATCTTGACACAGAGGAATTTGAAAAAGAGAAGGGAGATCAAAAGTTTCTTCATCCTTTTGCACCTCTATCTATGAAATGTGATCACCTTGTACTTGATTACCGTGTGAACCAAAAAATTGAAAATCTAGAGTATTTGGAGTAGCTACTAATGAAACAGATTGATTAAACGAATGAAGGTACAGGGGATCATGAGGTGTAAATGATAGAGGATGAAAATTATCCTTCATAGAAGAAATAATTTCAATCATATCAGATTCAATATTTGAATTATACACATCAATCTTCACCTCAAGCTCCATGGATTTATTAGAACATTCAAAATTTTCCTAGAGAAGATTTTATCCATGGGAAGGAAATGAAGGTGGGATAAGTGGATCAACAATTTGGTTTTCAAGTTTTCGAACTTCATCATTGATATGAGGGACCATATCATTTAGTAATGATAAAGGAGGAGGAGAAGTAACAAAAGGGAGAGTAGGTTCCTCTAAAATGTTAAGCATCCTGAGATTGAGATAAGCTAGAAGGTTTGTAAAAGATTTAGATTTAGACAGTTCTAAATAAATCCAAACTAAATAATGAAACTTTTCATTCATAAAATCCCAATCCACATCTTCCTTTTAAATTTGTAGAAAAAGTGAATAAATCTATTAGTGAAATCCTCTAATGATTCATTAGGTTTCATTCTAAGCTGATTTATCCTCTTATACACATTTTGATAATCATACCTGTCAAAGGATTGATGAAGCTCCTTAAAGAGTTATTCAAATGAATGAATTGTAGCAGATGGTAAGGTATGGCGCCACATCTTAACTCAACCTTCAAGAGTGAGGTTGAATAATTTACAAGCAACGTCTTCATAATCTAATTCATGAAAAACAAAAAACTTAAGGAATTGATATGTATGTTTGGCTATGGATGCTCCACCCTTGCCATCAAACTTTGATTGAAATAATTTGTAAAATATTTCTGTAGGGAGTGAATGTTTAAGATTTGATCTATTAGAAAAACATCCCGTGAGTATGATTTGGGGAGAAGACATTTAAGATAAGATATTCAAAACAGACTTCACAGGCTCAACTTGTCATATGGCCCTCCTTCTAGCACTAACTATTGATGGTGTTAGAAATATGCCAACGAAGGGGTCTCCCTAGTATGAAGTCCAAATTAGACCTCACACCATTTGGAGTATGAGCCCCAACCAAATAATAAGGCTAGTTTCCATAATCTTAGGAATATTCCTTGGATGTAATTATCAACATAAGAGATTATACAAATAATATTTGAGACAAGAAAATAAGTTAACATTATGAGGCATGAAACTGTAATTAATTTAAGGCACTTTCATGGCAAGGAAATATAGAGTGAGCCTCTAGAAGAAAAATAATAGTACTATCCTAAAATAGACACACAAGAGCATGAAAGTTTCATGGATTAACATGCAAAATATTTCACAATATAACAATGATGATTAAAGTAGTAATAACACACATTCAATGAGATGCATACCAAAGCCAATGAAATAGTCCATTTTCATTAGTATGTGTTAACGTAAACATACACAATAAACGATGAAATAATAGTCTTACAATCATTCATTACATATGCATGAAAGTATGATGGCTCGAAGAGATTCATATATTAAGTGAAAGTGTCAAGATATACAATTACAATTAAACTACCACACTAGCCCCAATAGTGGAACATTAAGTCACCACTCTTACCTCCAAATAAATATCATCTCTCCTATGCCAAATTAGAGAAGCCAATGTGAAAAGTAAAAAGTCCCTTCTCTTGAGATATGGGGGTGTATTTATAACAAATGAGGTGACTCTCCACCTCCCATGTGATTCTTGACCTCCCTCATGATTCTTGAGATTCTACTATGAATTTTCAAATTCCTATGTGACCTTTAAACTTCTACATGACTTTAGAACTTTCCAGTGACTTTTCACATTCCGTGTGGGACTCTTGGTATTCCACACATTTTACATTTTATTATTTTTGAAATAAAATATTTACATTCCACAAATGATGTGGTGGGAAAATTCCTCTGAGGCTAGTGAAGGAAGTCAAAGGCATCCAAGCTTGTTTTTCTGTTAGTGATTTCTGGACCAGTTTAGGTGAAACCACTGTGGTTGAGGGTTGAGGTGGTTTGGCCTTTGGAAGACTTGGTTGATTCTATTTTGTTTTAACCCATATGATCCCACATTCATTCTTGGAATATGGCACGAGGGTGATTGGTTGAAAGAGATATTTGGTTTAGGCCAATCTATGGTTAGGTGGTACATGGAATTTCCAAACTGGGTTGGCTTTTCCATGTGATAATATGAGCTATTTTCCTATTCTGATTGATGAGAACATATCTGGTTATTATGTTGATCTTATGGCTAGCTTTTCACAGATTCTATTATGGTTATATGTTGGTTATAGGAATGGTTGAATGGTGTACTCTTACTATGGACCTTGTTCATGATTTGAGAAGTTACTAAATGGTTAATGTATGGAAGGGATAACAAGTGTTGTTATACCTGGTGAGCTCCAGTATTGTAGCAATAATGCTACAACTCCTGGGGCTCCCTATCTCTAATTTTATCAACCCGGTAGTTCGTACAAACATGGAAGCGACGGTGCTGTATGCACAAGTACTAGCTCTTGTCGCAGCTGTCACTTGGTCAGCTGGCACAAGTCCGCTAGGGCTCAAGCCAACTTCTATATGCTCTCAGAAGAAGCTTTCTAAATGATGGACGAAGGCTATCTCAGAGGAAATCAATCTACTTTGCAAAAATGAACTGAAAGCCAACCAAAACATGAAACCCTAGTAAACCCTAATCTGACTAGTTTGACCTCTATGATGCAATAGTGAAAGTGCAAATGTCTACAACTGATGCCATTACTTCTAATGATGTGAAGTGCATGAACTCAAACTACTTCTATGAAAATGAACATTGTTTTTGTATTTTTGCTTAAGTGGATGGAGTGATTATGAATTTGTTCCTTATTAGGGTTTGGTTGTGCAGAGGTGGTGCGAAAGGAGAGAAAGCTTGGGAAAGGTCAGGTTGGCTAGGAGAAGTCCCAGAGGGTCCCTAGCATTAGTCCACAGAGATCTACAACATTCGGATGCTCGGAAACCAAGTTTGCAGGCTTCTACAGGATGTCTGCAGGGGATCCTACAGGAAACTAAGGAATTCTACAGGAAGTCTGCTAACTTCTACAGGATGAGTTGTAAGTGGAAGTTTTGGGTGATGGTGAAGTGATGGGATGGTTTGGGTGGATAGGTAAGGTGGAGATGGAACTTGTGATGACTCAGGGGCAGAGGAATAAGATGGAGAGAGAGTGCATGGAGTTGATTGGTGGATAGAAGGATGGCAGCAACGAAAGGTCAAAAAGATGAAGCTACGTGGCAATGGATGAGTTGGAAGGAAAAGGAGCTGAACAGAGGTCAAGTAGGTGGCTTGAGGAGAGGTGAAGAAGAAGAAGAAGGAAGTAGAATGATATGGAGCAGTGTAAATAAAACAAATGATTTATGTCCTGCACCAAAAATGAGAATTCATTAACCAGTGCTACCTGTGCTATTAAATCAATAAACAGTGCTGTAAATCATGAAGAAAAGTCGTGCATGGAATTGCAATGACGAGGTATGGCTCAAGAGCAAAAGTGCATGGAAGGAACCATGATTAAACCTACTGTGTTGCAGCTTGCATGAGAGTAGAACAGACTGCGTTTTTTTGGTGGATGGTATAGACTGCACCCCAATCCCTAAACAGAGATGGCAGTGATCTCTAACAACCTTTTCTTGGAGCTCCTGTGTATTACAAACCCCCTATCTGAATCTAAGCAGCTGAAAGTAATTTAACCATAAACCAATCCTACTCAATCCTATTAAAGAGATCAAATCAGCAAACTGTGTTCTTGAAATGCATATCAAAACAAGTAAACAAAATGCTGGAAAGAAAGGTAAATAACACTACAAGAAGAGGAGATCTATTGCTCTTAGGTTGGGCCCTAACCTGAGAGCTATAGCTCCCTTAAAAGCTCAGAATTAGATCCAAATCTGTTTGCCTTTATTCATATTCAAAAGTATAATGTCATGCCAAAACTGGCTTACAAAAACAAACACCGAGCTATGCTCCAAAAATTACAATATCAGTCCAAAAGTTAAAAAAGCTTCTAACAAAGGCTACAGCCTTCATATTTATACAAAATGAAGATCAAGCTGGCTTCCTTCATTCGTGGAGCTTGGCTGTCCAACTGAAAGTCAAACTGCTGTAAAACTGTTGATCCTGTAGAACGTGTTGGCTGCCTTTAAGCTCGGTGGGGAGAGCTGTTAGAGCTCGGAGTGAAGGTGATAATCACGAGGAGGGTCATCAAGACTGTGGACAACCTCCCTATGAACCCGCAATGTCACTTTTGTTGTCTCCTTGTCTCCTTTTGCGTGGTCTTTTGCTCTCTTTAATGCCAAGAACCTGAAATCATCATGTATTAGTCACATAGATATAATGCCTACCCTTCTTCCTACAAACAACACGAATATACTAAGAAATAAATGCATAAGTGGTAAAATGTGAATGGTTGAGCAAGGTAAGTAGGCCAATATGAGCCCAAATTGTACCAAAAATTGGGGCTCATCATCACCCCCAGCTAAACTATTTGCTCATCCTTGAGCAAATTTGCTCCGACTCCTCGTCCTTGGCCGAGAACTAGAGCCCGGAGCATGCTCTTCCTTTCCTGTTCTTGGTGGCCCTGCCTTTTCTGCCCCTGGCGGTGATGATGGTGGCGCTTCCTCCCCCTTTTCTGTTTCCTTGAGCCAGGCTTCGGAAGCCGATTGGCCTATCCTTCGTGTCCAGGAAGTTATTTTTGGGCTTCCCTTTTCGGGGGTGGTCGATGTTTTAGAGGGGGATCTTTTACTGGGCGAAGTAGGGACACCCCCTGAAATGGTTTGGCTGCTGGGTGGAGGCTGCAGCTTGCCCGTGTTTATCCTCTTACTTCTCCTGGCTTCAGATGTTAGAGGGGTCTCCCTCTTCCTCTTTTCTTTTGGCTTAGGTGGCGTGCTGAGGCCAGCTAATACAGCTGTTGCCTCCCGTGCCAGAATATCCACCTTCTTCTCTTTGGGTTTCACCTTTTCGGGGCTTCCTGTAGAAGCCCCTGTTTTGGTGATTTTCAGGCTTCCTGTAGAAGACCCTTTTGCCAATTTCGGGCTTCCTGTAGAAGACCCTTTCTCTGTTTTCGGGCTTCCTGTAGAAGCCTGTTTCTGCTTTCCTGTAGACACGGGTGCCACCACCTTTTCTTGCTTGGCCGCATGGGTTTTGCTTTTTGCTTTGGTTGCAGGTGCTGATGAGGTACTTGGGCTGATGTGGACCACCTCAGCTTTGTCCATTCTGCTCTTCAACCTCTTTTCTCTTGCTGACAAGATGGGTGTGCCACCTTTTTCTTTGTCATCCTTTTCCTCGTGCTTCTTCTTTTGTTCCTTCTTTTGCACTGTGGTCGGGGTCTTCTGGCCTTTTTCTCTCTTTCCCTCGGCCACTGCTTCTTGTTCCTCACTGCTGGAAGAACCCGTTTCTTCAATCAACATTTTAATGTCTCCATCTCTTGTCAAATTCTGGAAGGATTCCCATGAGAGGGGAACCTTATATGAATGCAACACATCCTCCACAAGAAGTTTGATCAACCCATGGTGGGCTATCTGATCTGGTATGCCCTCTTTTAGCTTTGTGGCACACTCAATTAGAGACTGCAACAAGAAATAAGGAATGCTCAGTTTTTGTTCTACAGGAAGATCAATCCGGTGCCTCAATTCAGTGAGCAACCGAAAGTGATATGCATACACGATGCTAAAACGGCCTTCACAAGTTATATATTTCATGATTTGCAAGTTGACTTCATTCCATGGTGGCAGCAAGCTGGTTCTTCACACCCCATTTTTGTCCTCTGAGAATTCCTCCTCAGGTGGAAAGAATTCTTTCTTGGCTTGCTGGCTCAACTTTCTTTCTTCCTTATCCCATGGCAAACCCATCGGAAGTTCAGTGATCCGACTGATATATTGCGGGGTGAGCTTGAGGCTTAGACCTCTGAAATTCACTGTGGCCAGTGTCTTGGATTTCGGCTTCAGAGCCTGCAAAAATTCTTCTGCCACTTCATCATCGTACCCCTGCAATTTGTCACAAAAAGATATCCATTGAACCCGTGTGAAGAGCTCTACCACTTCCTGGTTTTCCCTCAATTTGGTTGAATCAGTGGGTTCTCGTCTTATAAAACCACCCGGCATGATAAAACAAGTTTCTTAACCAGAGGTGGTGATTGTGGAAGAGATTTTGGTTTACTGAGACAGAGCGTAGAATGTCATGCACATAACCCACAAAACTTATCCCTGAGGAACTCACACAGTTTAATTACTCGACATCCTGTAGAATGACAGTATAGGCACAACAGACAACAATTTCACCGTTTTTCTATGACCGAACTGTGGACGACAATCTTGCCACCTTTAATAACCAGTTGCATGAAGAGTTCAGGGTTACCTCTTTAATTGGCCACCATTTTACGTGAGGCACCCGCTTTCTTGTAGAAAACTGCGTTCTTGTAGGATGACAGCGTTCCTGTAGAATGCAACGTTCCTGTAGAATGACAGCGTTCTTGTAGAATGCAGCGCGCGGATTTCGGGAGAGACTGCAGTCGGTCTGCGCCTTGGGCGTGCTTCTCAATCGCTCTGATAGCCAAAGGCTCGGCGTATCACACTGCAGAACGATTAGGATAGCCGCTCGAGTTCAAACTGGTGGGTGATAAATGCATGAATGCGATCTAGCCGATTAGATTTCAAATTCGGTGGAATCCGTGGCGCGGGGGTGAGCTGTCCCCACCGGACCGTTGGGTGACGTCACCCCATCATTCCACTGTGCGTTCACTTGCTGCCGCATCAATTCCCGCGGATCTGCCGCCACCTCTCCTGTTGAACTCGTTTCCTCGACGGGATTTCTCTCACATGCGTGCCGCCCATTCTTTTTGTTACGGCCGCTACCCATACATCCAACTAGACCATTAACTGGCCGACGTGGCCGGCCAACTAACCATACTGCCGCTCAAGCCATTCACCTTTACACTTAAGCAATCAATCAAAGTAACATTCATGCAATCTGATGGAAGGAAGGGTCGAGACACTTACCTGCGTGGCTGTACACGATGTTTCGGCTCTTTGGACGCTGATGAGTCGATTTACCTACTGCTGGCGGACTTACACAGGCCCGGAGGTCCATGTTCATGAGCTGCCGTCGATGGATGGGATGCTTCAATTGCATGCGCCCACGTTTCACTTCATATGGCCTGCGCGGTGAATGGTATCCACTCTAGCAGGCTTAACTGTTACAGGACTCCCACGGGATGTCTTGGAACAGTTCTTCCTCCTTGGGTGCATGCTGCACGACGATGGATGGCCTCACGATCATGCTCTCGGAGCTTCGTGCTGACTGTGATGAATATGGTGTGAGATCTCTAGTGCTTTTTTCCATTTACAAGTTGCTTTTTCTCGAGACTCATCGATCTGCTTTGCTGGTGCAGGTACTTTGTTGCATGTCGACAAGGATGGTGGAACAAGATAATAGCAATGTGCATGGTTGACAACAGTGGCATGCATGTGTCCCAACCGATCCTTAGGTGTTAGATCTCCTCATGAAATGAATTCTGGCCCGTTCTGAGCTTCTACAGGAAGCTTCCTATAGAAATACAACGCTTCCTGTAGAAGGGATGCGTTCTTGTAGATAGTCTGCACCTTCCTGTAGAAGATCTGCATCTTCATGTAGAAAATCTGCGTCTTCCTGTAGAAGACTCAAGCTGTAATAAAATTGCACATACCTTGGAGAAAATGAGGTTTCTTGGAGGAGGTGCTGGTGAGGTGTCCTGGCTGCATGATGAGGACCCTTGGCTTTGAGTTGAGAGGCTTCCTCTCCTCCATAGAACACCTGCATGCAATTTTACATAATGAATCTACTGACCTTGTTTTTCTTTTGTTTTTTTTTCTTTTTTTTTTGGAAGATAACAGGGGCGCCTCATTAAGGTTTTCACCCTTGCCATCTGCCTTGAGCGCCTCAAAGAGGTTTTCACTCAAGGATCTTTTTCCAACCTTTTTTCTTTTTTTTTTGAAAAGACAATAGGGGCGCCTCAATGAGGTTTTCACCCCTACCACCTGCCTTGGGCGCCTCAGAAAGGTTTTCACCCAAGGATCTTTATTATTATTATTATTATTTTTAGATTCTTCAGGGTATGCCCAAAGCAGAGGCAGAACCCTTCTCTATGACCAACACTGCCTTCTCCATAGTTTTGATGAACTCTTGTCTTGAGGGAGGCTTCCTGTAGATCTTCAATCGATGCCCATTGACAAGCATGGGGATGGCTTCCTCATCAATGGTCCGAATAAGAAAAGATCCATTGTCATGACATTTTTCCACTGAATATGGCCCTAGCCATCTGGTTCTCAGCTTCCCCTTGAAATATTTGTATCTGGAGTCATACAACAAAGGCCAATCTCCCGGCTGAAATTTCTTGTCATGGAGATGTTGGTCATGGCACACCTTTCTCTGAAGTTGAACCACTTCTGAGTGAAGGAGGGCCTGCATTCGGTGCTCATCCAGGCCATTCAGCTGCAATAGCCTTTCTTGTTGTGCATGGCTGAGATCTAGGTCCAGCTGAGCTGCCATCCTCAAAGTGTTGTATTCAAACTCAATGGACAGCAAAGCTTTCTTCCCATAGACCAGCTCATAAGGTGTGAAGTTGGTGGTGGTCTTCCAAGTGGTGTTGTAAGCCCATGTGGCTTCAACCAGGCGATCTGCCCAATCCTTTCTGCTACTGCTCACCACCTTAGTCAAGATCCCTTCTAATGCTCTATTGGTGACTTCCACCTGCCCATTTGCTTGAGGGTGATAAGGGGTGGAAGTCCTATGCTTGATCTTGTGATGAGCTAGTAGATCTTCAACCAGGTTGGAGGTGAACTGGCTCCCTTGATCGGTGACCAGCTCTCTTGGATAGCCAAACTTATAGAAGATGTTTTCTCTTAGGAACTCGACCACCTTTTCTTCTGTTGCTGCTTTGATTGCTTTGGTCTCTGCCCACTTTGTTAGGTAGTCAGTACACACAATGATGTAAGACCTTTGCCTCGAAGGAGGGTTGATTGGGCCCAAAAAGTCCATACCCCACTTCTCAAATGGCTCAAGAGTCACCTGAGGTTGGAGAGGCATCTCATCCTTTTGGGTTGGTTTCACCATTCTTTGGCATTGGTCACACTGGCTGACATATCTTGTGACATCTTGATGAAGTGTGGGCCAATAGTAGCCTGCCTGCAAGATCTTGAAGGCAGTTCTCTTTGCTGCAAAATGTCCTCCACAAGGCCCATCATGACAAGCGAGGAGGATATCAAAGACTTCCTCCTCCCTTACACAACTCCTTAAGATTTGATCGGGGCCAAGCTTGAACAGATTGCCCCCGATCCAAGTAAATGAGGCACTTTTTCTGATGATTCTGCTCTTCTCTGGAAGATAGGTGCGGAGGGAACTGTGCTGAAACAAGGTAGTTTGCTATATCAGAAAACCATGGAGAGAGTACTGAAATAGCAAACAGATGTTCATCGGGCATCTGGTCATCCACTGTTCCATCCTCATCTGCAGACAAATCCAATCTAGATAAAAAGTCAGCAACAACATTTTCTCTACCTGGTTTGTCAACAATGGTCAAATCAAACTGCTGCAATAAAAGTAACCATCTAATAATACGAGCATTCACATCTCGTTTATTCATTAAATATCTAATTGCAGCATGGTCTGTATGTACAAAGGTTTGATAGCCAGTAATATAATGTCGGAACTTGTTCAGTGCATGGACCACAACCAAGAATTCTTTCTCAGTTATGGTGTAATTCAGCTCAGCTTTGGACAAGTTTTTGCTAACAAAGTAAATGGCATATGGAAGTTTTTGATCAACCTGTCCTAAAGCTGCACCTATGGATTTGTTCGAGGCATCAATGTGGATGTGGAAAGGTAGGGCCCAGTTTGGACCTCTCAGGATTGGGGCTGACACCAACTTGTCCTTCAATTCATTTAAAGCCCTCTGACAATCGTCAGTCCATTTAAACTCCACATCTTTTGCCAACAGGCCAAACAATGGCGAGGCTAGCTTGCTGAAATCTTTAATGAATCTTCGATAGTATCCTGCTAATCCTAAGAAACTCCGAACATCCCTTACCTTTTGAGGAGGTGGAACCTTCTTGATGAGAGCAATTTTGTTAGGATCCACCTGCAACCCTTTGCAAGAAATGGTATGGCCTAGCACGGTCCCTTCAGTAATTAGGAATTCACATTTTTTAGGACTAAGGGACAAGTTCATCTCGATGCATTTGGTTAGGACTTTTCCCAGATTGGACAATGCTTCCTGAAAGTTGGCCCCATAAGGAGTGAAGTCATCCATATAGATTTCCACTGCATCATGGACCAGCTCCAAGAAGATGCTCAAAACAGCTCTCTGGAAGGTAGCAGGAGCATTGCATAGCCCAAAGGGAAGGACTCGGTAGGCAAAGGTACCCCAAGGGCAAGTGAAGGTGGTATTTTCTTGGTCTTCCGGGCTGATTTGGATTTGGTTGTACCCGCTAAACCCATCCAGGAAAGAGAAGAACTTCTTTCCTGCCAGTCCATCCAACACTTGATCTATGAAAGGTAGAGGGAAATGGTCTTTCTTGGTAGCTTTGTTCAATTCCCGGTAGTCCACATAGATTCTCCATTTCCCATTTTTCTTGGGAACCAACACCAGAGGGGACACCCATTCACTATCTGAGATGGGGTAGATGAATCCGGCATCCAACAGTTTTTGCAATTCTTCCTTGACAATGCCCTTAAGGGCTGGATTCATTCTCCTCTGGGGTTGCCTAACCGGCTTACAATCCTCTTTGATGTATATGTGATGGGTACAAACCGAAGGATGGACTCCTTTCATCTCCTTATAGTTCCAAGCAAAAGCATCTAGGTCACTGGCCAACAGGCTACACAGCTCCTTTTCCTGGGAAGGAGATAGAGAGGAGCTGATCTTAAACGTTCTCTCAGGGCCGAACTCCACATTCTTGACTCTGGGAGTGACAGGTTTGGTTGTACAAAGATCCACTAAAGTGCTAGCTTGGGCATCCTCCACCAATTTCTCTAAGGATAGTGCACTGGAAGGTGGATTCTGGATCAAGGTCTCAATCAAGTCATCCTCGGTTGGGGGGTTTCTTCTAGTGGTCTCTAAGGTGCACAGAGGTGCCGAGTACACCTCGTCTTCCTCTCCTTCTTCTAACCAGAGTGGTAAGTCATGCTCTAAGGAGGGTTGGGCAGGAGGGTATAGGACTAGTTGTTTGGACATAGGACCATTTTTGATGGTCATATTTCCTGCATGACAACTTATGTAAGCATCTGCAGTGGCTAACCAAGGCCTTCCCAAAATGAGAGGATATCCAGTAAGCTTTGCCTTGGGTTGTAGAACCAAGAAATCTGTAGGATATTCCCAAGAGTCGATAGAGACCAATACATCCTCCACAATCCCTTCGGGAGTCACAGTGGAGCGATTTGCTAATTGAAGTACTGTCGAGGTCTTCCTCAAGGAACCCTGAAGATTGAGTTTGAGCATGGTGTCCCTGGTCATCACATTAATGGAAACCCCCAGATCAATCAAGGTGTGAGGTATGATGGTGCCATTGATGTGGACATCTACTACAGGACTTCCAGGATCTAGGTACTTTGGGCAGATGACTTGTCCTAACATAAGGTTAGACAGTTGTCCTATGACATTGATGGTTGAAGCATCTTTCTTCCGCCTACCTGGGTGTTTGAAACACTTCTCCTTAACCAGCTTGTTGTATATTGGCACATCCTTGATGGCTTGGAGAAGTGGTATTTTTACACACAACTGCTTGAGCTCACCCATAAGCTCATCCTCCTCTGGGTTGGGTTGTGTGGTGGCTGTTAGTCTCTTAGGAAAGGGTGGAATAGCCTTTGGTTCACTTTCCTGTTTATCTTCCTCATCCTCTGGGGGAGGAGGTTGGCGATCTGGTAGAGTCTTTCCAGATCGAAGGTTGATCTCCTGGATCTCCACAGCATAGGTAGGGCATGAGGTTTCCCCAGTGTATACCTGTTGGGCCTGTCTATTGTTGGGGTTCGGGTTCGGTTGAGCAGGCATTTGAGGTTGCCTTGGAGGAGCAGGAGGTAATGGCTGAGGTTGAACTGGTGGTGGAGGCAAAATGGTAGGAGGAGTGTTGTACTGGGGCCTCCACCCCGACTGAGGTGCATTCCACTGAGGCTGTGGCTGGGCATGTGAATGATATGAATGAGAAGTAGGTTGAGTGGGGTACTGAGGTGGATAAGACCATGGAGGAGGCATGGACCAGGAAGGATGAGCAGGGGGGCCACAGGAAGGCATAAGAGTCGATTGGTTGGGGCTGTGATAAGCTTGAGGTGCCCCTTGCATCACCTACTGATAACGTCTAGATCCTTGTGGCCTCCTTTGGTTGAGGTAATAGAGAGGTTCAGCGGGAGCTTCTGTCCCTTGGTACATGGCTTTAAACCCAGGTAAGGTTGGACACTGATTTGTGGGATGGTCCTCCTCACAAACGAAACATACTTCAACCGAATCTAATGGGCATTCGTTCTTAGGGTGTCTCCTTGTGCACCTAGGGCAGAAGACAGCCAAGGCTCTCTCAACTTCTTCTTTCTTCTGCTGGATTCTGAATGTATCCAGCTGCATGGCAATGGTCTGTCTCACCTCACTCTTGAGATCTTCTAATTGATTTGCAAGCTCATGTTTGGAGAAAGGGACACTAGTTGAGAGGAGGTTTCCCCTACCTCATTTCCTAGCTGCCCTGGAGTGGTTTCTAAACACAGTCTTGATGTCCTCATTGTAGGAATTTACAGGGTAAGTTCCACAGAAAGAATACCAAAAGGACACCGCTCACAACCAGATCTCAAATCAATACACCAGTATTTTTGACGTGGTTAAAACCCTCAGAGTGCAAGGAGGGAAACAGTCCACGGCCTGTCCCAACGTGGGTACTACAGGCAATTTATTAATCAAAGAATGAAAATTTACATAAGCTTCTCTCATGCACGGATTACCCGAACAATGACCCTCCATGCGCTTTAAATAGAACTCATGGACCAATCGGGTGTCAAGCCACGGATCAAGTGTCGGTAATACCGAGGTGAGAGTGAACCGTTGGATCACTACATATCGTGACCGTCGGATTGTAAGTTACAAAATGTACAACGGTAAAGAAACACACTTTACCTAACTCTAACCTAACTCTATGCTAGACCAAGTTGAACTTAACTATATCCTATGTGTCGGAATATCCTAACATCCCCCCTTAAGAACAACTTGGGATAGGATTGAAGGATTTAAAAATATGACACAATAGGAGAAGGAAGGAGGCACTAGAGCCTATCCCCCCTTAGTGACAACTTCCTGAACTCCAAGCATATATCGAAGTTTAGTGAACTTCGCCTCTGTGAGAGCCTTTGTGAAGATGTCTGCAACCTGATCATCTGTTGGACAATATTGCACTTCAAGAACATGGTCATGAATGAGCTTTCTGATGAAGTGCATGTGTAGTTCAATGTGTTTGCTGCGCTAATGCTGGACTGGATCTTTGCATAGCTGAATGGCACTTTGATTATCACACCAAAGTGTGGTTGGATGCTGCTGCTCAAAGCCAAACTCTGATAGGATCTGACGAAGCCACAAGGCTTCCTTACTAGCTTCCACGGCACCACGATACTCTGCTTCTGCTGACGAAAGAGAAATGGCAGCCTGTTTCTTACAAGCCCATGTAATAGGTCCTGAACCAAGAGTGAAGACATAACCGGCAGTAGACTTCCGATCATCAAGGTCACCAGCCCAATCAGAATCAGTGAAACCAACTAACAGAGGAGCTGCTTTGGCACTGTAATGAATCCCAAACTGTACTGTACCTCGAACATAACGAAGTATTCTTTTAGCTGCTTTCCAATGACTTTCACGGGGGTTTTGCATAAAACGAGCAACAAGGCCAACAACAAAGGAAAGATCAGGACGAGTATGGGTTAAATACAAGAGTTTTCCGACAAGTTGACGGTATAAGGTAGCATCAACTTCAGGAGAAGTACAAGAGACTGAAAGTTTGACTCCAGACTGAAAGGGAGAAGGGGCTGGCTTACAGTCTTCCATGTGAAAATGACGAAGAATATCACAAGCATACTTGGACTGGGAAAGGAAAATACCCTCTTGGGATTGCAAGACTTGAAGACCGAGAAAATAGTGTAAGTGTCCTAAGTCTGTCATTTCAAATTTCTTTTTAAGGCTGGACTTCACATGGTTTATAAGGTTGGGATCACTACCAGTAAGAATAAGATCATCAACATAAAGAACAAGGATGATAAGAGAGTTGCCCACTTTCTTGGTGTAGACAGTATTGTCAGAATGACACCTAGAAAAGCCAGATTCTAAAAGAAAGCTATCCATTTTGGCATACCAAGCCCGAGGAGCTTGCTTGAGGCCATAAAGGGATTTCTTAAGTCGACAAACGAGGCTGGAGTCTGTTTGTATGAAGCCAATGGGTTGTTCCATATAGATTTCTTCCTGCAAGTCCCCATGCAAGAAGGCAGATTTAACATCCATTTGATGGACTTCCCATTTTAAAGAGGCAGCAAGGGAAAGAACAAGGCGGATAGAGTTCATTTTGGCAACTGGAGAGAAGGTTTCAGTGTAGTCAATGCCTTCAACCTGTGAAAAGCCCTTAGCAACTAGACGAGCTTTATGTTTATCAACTTTCCCATCTGGTCCATACTTGGTTCTGTAAACCCATTTGCATCTAACAAGTTTGCGTCCCTTTGGTAGAGGAACAAGATCCCATGTATCATTTGTCATCAATGAATGATATTCTTCATTCATAGCTGCTTCCCAATGTGGATGGCCTGAAGCTTCTGCAAAAGTGTCAGGATCATGATTTACTGGAGCTTGAGCCAGTAAAGAAGAGGCTCTTTCAAACTGAGAACGTGTACGTCGCTGATCTGTAGGATCACCGGCAAGATCACCTGCTGCATCCCGAGTAGCACGGACCCATCTTGGAAGTTGAGGATCCTGAGAAGGTGGGGGAGGATTATCATCCTCGCTTTCATCATCAGAAGAAGAAATGTTTTCAAAGATAGAAGAGATAGGAAGAGGTGGCACATCCGCCGGACTAGGCTCGCAGGCCGATTTATTTTCATCAAATTTTACATCTCTTCTAATGATAACATTTTTGGACTTAAATGGAATAAGTCTATAACCTTTTACATCTTCAGAATATCCAACAAAAGTACATTTCTCACTCTTAGGTTCTAAAGCTTTATGCTTTTCATCTGGAATATGGGCCCATGCTTCACTTCCAAACACACGAAAGTGACTTACATCTGGTTTAATGGAACTCCAAGCTTCTTCTGGAGTGATATTCTCTAGAACCTTAGTAGGAGTGCGATTGATTATATAATTTGCACAATTAATTGCTTCGGCCCAAAAACTAAGACTGAGTCCTTTAGATTGCAGCATACAATTAGCCATTTCCTTTAAGGTGCGATTTTTCCTTTCAGCTACACCATTTTGTTGTGGAGTGTATGGAACAGTATGTTGCATTTGAATTCCATTTTCGGTGCAAAAGTTGATGAATGTGTTTTTAACATATTCTCCACCATTATCAGTTCTTAGCTTAAGAATTTGATGTCCAGATTGTTTTTCAACAAATGCTTTGAAGGCCAAAAAAGTGGTAAATACTTCGCTCTTGAGTTTTAAGAAGTATACCCAAGTGCGTCTGGAGAAATCATCAATGAAAGTTAAGAAGTACTTGCAGCCAGAGAATGAAGCAACAGGAAGAGGACCACATAAATCACTGTGCACAAGCTGTAAAGGGGCTGAGGCGTGCCAAGAGGCACGTTTGTCAAAACTGTCCCGATGATGTTTTCCGAGTACACATCCGGAACAAACACCATCTTTGCAAGATACCATAGGAAGACCTGTCACCATATTTTCTTTACATAGATGCTGAAGGGAGCGATAGTTTAAGTGACCAAACCGCTCATGCCAAAGTTTGCTCACTTCATCATTATGAGCAACAAATACTGAGGGAAGATGGGATGACCCAAAGTTGTGAAACTTATACAACCTTTTGGAATCATCAGCAAGACCAGTAGCTAGAATCTGTTTAGGATCTTTTAGATCCTTGATTACAACATCATGAGGTGAAAATTCAACAATTTTACCTTCACCTGAATGAGTTATCTGATAGACAGATAGAAGGTTGCAGGATAAGTTTGGAACACATAATACATCATTGAACTGACCATTGTCTAGATGAACAGTTCCAGTCCCTACAACATTAAGAGATCTATCATCACCAATATATATATTTTTGGTGTTACAATCATTTAAAGAAGAAAACATGGCTTGGTTTTTGGCCATGTGACAAGAGGCTCCAGAATCAATGAGCCACTCATGAGAATGAGAAGAAGAAGAAGATACATTTAATGCATAACCAGACTGAGATGATTGACGATGACATGCAGAAAGTGCCGTTCCGGAAGTTGAAGTTGAAGTAGGCTCCAGATGGATGTTATGTTTCTTCATTGCGGCTTCCAAGGCTTCCATCTTCTTAAAGCATTTAGATTCTAAGTGGCCATCTCGATTACAAAAGTTACAATGTCTATCAGTCTTCTTCCATTTGTTTTTATTGGTCTTATCATTTTGCTGAAATGATCTTTCATTTTGAGGCTGAGATGGTTTAGGACCATTCTTTTGAGGATATGACTTCTTAGGATTCTTTGAATTTGGTTGCTGCTGGGCGGCTAACGCTTTCGTGGAAGAGTTTCCAAGATTAAGAAGACCAAGGTGTAAGAGTTTTTCTTGTTCTCTTATTAAGGAATCACAAAAGGAGTCAAAGGAAGGGGCCTTGTAGTCTTGTCCTTGACAAATGAAAGCTTCCCTTGTAGAATGGAAAGTGGAAACAAATACAGAGTAGGCTGGTCCCAACTTAGTAAGGATGGAATAAATAAGGTTACCATCATCTTTCTTAACTTTAACACCTTCCAAGAGATATCTAAGGGTCTTGAATTTGGACAAGAAATCTTCAATGCAAGAAAAATTATTAGGATCCAAAGTAAGCAGCTCATTTTCAAGTTGATGGGCTCTAATTTCATTTTTAATCCCAAAAACTTTAGCAAGTTTTTCTAATGCTTCATGAGGAGTCTCAAGTCCTGCAATGTGGAATCTAAGATCAGGAGAAATAGACATCCCTATCAAACCACGTGCTTGATCTTGTCTATTTTCCCATTTTGCCGCCTTGTCTTCATCTGTTGGTTTCTTCTCTTGGTTTGTGGCTATTCTGAAGAGACCTTTACTTCTAAGTAAATCTTCCATGTAGGCTACCCATTGGAAGTAGTTAGTGCTGTCAAGAATGACTTGGCATGGACTTTCCATTTTTTTTTTTAAAACTGAAGCTGAAGATGCTGAAAGTAAGTGTACCAATGGATAGATCTCGAAAAAATAGGCGGTTTTAAAAAAAACGGCTCTGAAAAAGGCTTCCGGATGAAGAAGTTATGGCTTTTTGAAAAAAACTTGTTGACGTTGCCGGCAAAGTGCGCGAATGTGCGGGAATGAAAAAATCCGCCCCACAAAATGGAGACTTGAACCCAAGACCTCTACTCTCTAAAAATTAGCTTTGAACCAATTGATCTATACAAAAAATTTGAGAGAGAGAGAGAGAGAGAAAGAGAGAGAGAGAGAGGGGGGGGGGGGCTCGGTTTGCGTGCTTGCCTTGAGAAAGCTCTTTTTCCCTACAAAACACAAAACACAAAACCCAACACGAATATGCAAAGAAAAACGAACCTTGCGGCTCGAAGTTAGCTTTAGCCAAAAAACTAGAAATTTTTAAAAAAAATCTCAAGGTTAGCTTTAGCCGAAAAACTAAATATTTTTCTCAATGTTTCTGATTTTCCGAGATCACACTAAGGTGCAGGGAAAAGAGCATACGCATGAGAAAAATCCTTCCTTTCTGTTTCTGATTTGCCCAGATCGCACAGAGTCGCAGGGCAAAGAGCATACGCAGAAATGAAAGGTATAGATTCGGTTAAAAAAAAAGGCTAAATAAACTGAGACCGAAATAAGCAGAGAGAAATTAACAGTAAACTGCAAAAAAAACACTGTATACCTCCCGATCTGAAAAATGACGCAGCTAGGGCTACCGGAAACCTTTTCGCATGAAACGAAAGGGGTTCCTCACTGGAACAGATGCTCCGAACGCAACAGAGCAGTCCTCTCGGCCCGAAAGCAGTCAGAAACAACAGATCTAGGAAACGACAGCTGCATGCAGTTCTACTGGCTTCAGATTTGGATCACCAACGGACGCGGCCCTCAAATAGCTACGATACCATGTAGGAATTTACAGGGTAAGTTCCACAGAAAGAATACCAAAAGGACACCGCTCACAACCAGATCTCAAATCAATACACCAGTATTTTTGACGTGGTTAAAACCCTCAGAGTGCAAGGAGGGAAACAGTCCACGGCCTGTCCCAACGTGGGTACTACAGGCAATTTATTAATCAAAGAATGAAAATTTACATAAGCTTTTCTCATGCACGGATTACCCGAACAATGACCCTCCATGCGCTTTAAATAGAACTCATGGACCAATCGGGTGTCAAGCCACGGATCAAGTGTCAGTAATACCGAGGTGAGAGTGAACCGTCGGATCACTACATATCGTGACCGTCGGATTGTAAGTTACAAAATGTACAACGGTAAAGAAACACACTTTACCTAACTCTAACCTAACTCTATGCTAGACCAAGTTGAACTTAACTATATCCTATGTGTCGGAATATCCTAACACTCATAAGGCAGTTGGTAAATGTCCCCCCCAGCTAACATGTGAAGGGTATCTAAGAGGTCTTTAGGGACTCCTCGGAGCAGGACCAACTTGAGGGATTCAGGGTCAAGTGTGCACCTGGCCCGCTTATAGCTGAGTTGGAACCTCTCCTCATAATCCTCTAAGGACTCATCATTTCCCATGGTCATCCGAAAGATTTCTCCCTTGGTTTCCTTAGAACTACAATAATCCCTGTACTTGGTATTGAAAGCTTACTGCATCTGAGCCCAAGTGGTGATACTATTCCCAGGTAAGCCCATGAACCAACGTAATGCTGCATCCTTAAGAGTTGAAGGGAAGAGTTTCAGCTTTTTCTCATCTTCAGTATAGTCGTAGGTTCTACAAAGGACAGCAAACTCAAACAGGAAGGTATCAGGATCTTCAGTAGTCAGTCCATGGAAGTGAGGTAAGGCGGAGTGGCTAATGTTCTTCATTTTCATCTCTCCATTGGTCTCTCGGATGGGGAAGGCACCTTCTATTCTCTCATCTTCTCTTCTATTGTCAGCCATAGCTTCAGATGGAGTGGTCTCTAACTCTTCTTCTGCTATAGGATCTTTGCATATCTCGGGATGTTCACCTATAGGTTCTTCTGGGTCACTGTCACCAAAGAAGAGAGAAGGGTGACTCAGTGATGTGGTGGGGGTGTTGGGTAGGAATTTGCCTGATTTATCTCGGTTCCTACGAGGCATGAAATGGAAAAGACTTTTTTTTTTTTTGATTGTTTTTGCTTTTTTCTTTTGTACCTGCAAAACTAAAATAGATTGATCTACAGCTAACTATAAAGATGCAGAATTAAATTGAAAGCAGGAAAGAACTAATCTACTTTGCTCAAATGAAATTGCAGGAATGGAAATGCTAGTCTACGCTTGCAGAAATGAAATGCTAATCTATGAAAGCAGGAAATGCTAATCTATGAAAGCAGGAAATGCTAATCTATGAAAGCAGGAAATTCTAATCTATGAAAGCAGGAAATGTCTATGCTACTTTTACAGAATGGAAATGAAATAAACTACTTAGCAGAAGGCAAGAGTAAGAAAATAGAAGAAAAGCAACAATTACTAATACTCTGACACTTCCCCGGAAACGACGCCAAAAAAATGGTGAGCTCCAGTATTGTAGCAATAATGCTACAACTCCTGGGGCTCCCTATCTCTAATTTTATCAACCCGGTAGTTCGTACAAACTTGGAAGCGATGGTGCTGTATGCACAAGTACTAGCTCTTGTCGCAGCTGTCACTTGGTCAGCTAGCACAAGTCCGCTAGGGCTCAAGCCAAATTCTATATGCTCTCAGAAGAAGCTTTCTAAATGATGGACGAAGGCTATCTCAGAGGAAATCAATCTACTTTGCAAAAATGAACTGAAAGCCAACCAAAACATGAAACCCTAGTAAACCCTAATCTGACTAGTTTGACCTCTATGATGCAATAGTGAAAGTGAAAATGTCTACAACTGATGCCATTACTTCTAATGATGTGAAGTGCATGAACTCAAACTACTTCTATGAAAATGAACATTGTTTTTGTATTTTTGCTTAAGTGGATGGAGTGATTATGAATTTGTTCCTTATTTGGGTTTCGCTGTGCAGAGGTGGTGCGAAAGGAGAGAAAGCTTGGGAAAGGTCAGGATGGCTAGGATAGGTCCCAGAGGGTCCCTAGCATTAGTCCACAGAGGTCTACAACGTTCGGATGCTCGACAACCAAGTTTGCAGGCTTCTACAGGATGTCTGCAGGGGATCCTACAGGAAACTAAGGAATTCTACAGGAAGTCTGCTAACTTCTACAGGATGAGCTGTAAGTGGAAGTTTTGGGTGACGGTGAAGTGATGGGATGGTTTGGGTGGATAGGTAAGGTGGAGATGGAACTTGTGATGACTCAGGGGCAGAGGAATAAGATGGAGAGAGAGTGCATGGAGTTTATTGGTGGATAGAAGGATGGCAGCAACGAAAGGTCAAAAAGATGAAGCTACGTGGCAATGGATGAGTTGGAAGGTAAACGAGCTGAACAAAGGTCAAGTAGGTGGCTTGAGGAGAGGTGAAGAAGAAGAAGAAGGAAGTAGAATGATATGGAGCAGTGTAAATAAAACAAATGATTTATGTCCTGCACCAAAAACGAGAATTCATTAACCAGTGCTACCTGTGCTATTAAATCAATAAACAGTGCTGTAAATCATGAAGAAAAGTCGTGCATGGAATTGCAATGACGAGGTATGGCTCAAGAGCGAAAGTGCATGGAAGGATCCACGATTAAACCGACTGTGTTGCAGCTTGCATGAGAGTAGAAAAGACTGCGTTTTTTTGGTGGTTGGTATAGACTGCACCCCAATCCTTAAACAGAGATGGCAGTGATCTCTAACAACCTTTTCTTGGAGCTCCTGTGTATTACAAACCCCCTATCTGAATCTAAGCAGCTGAAAGTAATTTAACCATAAACCAATCCTACTCAATCCTATTAAAGAGATCAAATCAGCAAACTGTGTTCTTGAAATGCATATCAAAACAAGTAAACAAAATGCTGGAAAGAAAGGTAAATAACACTACAAGAAGAGGAGATCTATTGCTCTCAGGTTGGGCCCTAACTTGAGAGCTATAGCTCCCTTAAAAGCTCAGAATTAGATCCAAATCTGTTTGCCTTTATTCATATTCAAAAGTCTAATGTCATGCCAAAACTGGCTTACAAAAACAAACACCGAGCTATGCTCCAAAAATTACAATATCAGTCCAAAAGTTCAAAAAGATTCTAACAAAGGCTACGGCCTTCATATTTATACAAAATGAAGATCAAGCTGGCTTCCTTCATTCGTGGAGCTTGGCTATCCAACTGAAAGTCAAACTGCTATAAAACTGCTGATCCTGTAGAACGTGTTGGCTGCCTTTAAGCTCGGTGGGGAGAGCTGTTAGAGCTCAAGGTGAAGGTGATAATCACGAGGAGGGTCATCAAGACTATGGAGAACCTCCCTATGAACCCGCAATGTCACCTTTGCTGTCTCCTTGTCTCCTTTTGCGTGGTATTTCTTTAATGCCAAGAACCTGAAATCATCATGTATTAGTCACATAGATATAATGCCTGCCCTTCTTCTCACAAACAACACGAATATACTAAGAAATGAATGCATAAGTGGTAAAATGTGAATGGTTGAGCCCAAATTGTACCAAAAATTGGGGCTCATCAATTCCTAGTTTGATAGGGAATTGGGACTTCTTTATGATTCTCTAATGAAGTTAAGAAGATCATGATCAAATATGAATTCATGACCTGTAACTACTATGTTTACTACATGTTTGATGAAATTTTTATCATCTGATTGACATGTTTGAGCAAGTTCTAGCCTTAGTATTCATTATAAATACTTGTTGTCATTCTAGAATGAGTTCTAAAAAGTTTTGGGTGGCACTAGGTAGTGGTCTGTAGGCTAGCCCTAAAAAAATGACATAGATATCAAAACCACAACCTCTGAACTAGAGAATTTTGGTTATAACTGAATGCAGGAAGGATCATTAGTGTAGTTGGAGCCTTCCAACCACATGCACAATGTGTCAAGCATGTAGTTGGGTTGTAAACTCTGAGAAGTGAAAATTCCAGCTTAGGGATCAATCACCAGTGGTTTTTGTCAATTACCTAGGTGATCTAGTGTCCCCGATGGATGAAAATATGTTTCTTGTTAGTAGACCCCAGTTCCATAACTAGAACTTGGAGGTCAGGTCATGTTCTAGTAATTCTTAGCTCATGTTTACTTGAAGAGATTGTAAAAGTGGTTAAATGTGGGATGGGTTGGTTATAAGTTGGTATCAAATCAGGTTCCATTCTCTTTGGGTCATATATCATACCATTGGGTCGTATCAGAGCAAATTTTAGTATTGGACCTCAGGGTACTTGCAAATGGTTATGGTTGTCATGTGTGCATGTATTGTTATAGTTTTGTATTATTATCATGCATGCATCACGATGTTGATCTGTGTCGCTATTATGTATATAACATGCTAATATGGATTGAATTGTGAAAATGAGATATCCTCCTATGAGATACACTGAGGTATGATTTTTATTATGTCTTCTATTTGGTTTATCTAACATTGTATGATTGTAGGAAATAAAAGATCAAGGATGAATAGAAGAATGGTAGATTTTAATTCACACGACTCCCATTCTAGGCCTGATTTGAAATTAGTGTAATGGGAAAAGTCAGTTGAGAAGTAAGGAGAAAAGTAGCCTATCGGCCATCCAAAGCTTAATCAAAATAGAGAACCCACTACATCATGGCTATCTAGGAAATGGCAAGGCAAGGCTAAAACCACTGTCAAGCCAGGTAAATTCCATTCTAGTGATAACAAAACAAAACAAGAAACACATGCATGTACCATGCATCCAAATATCAACAAGGGAAACACACATGTAACTTATTACCTACAATGAACTCCAACTATAGCCGCTGATCCAACCTTTTTTCTGCTACCTACAATTCCTTTTATTTTCCTTTGCTTGATTCTCTACAAGTCCAAGTGAATGGTAGGATTATCCAAGAATGCTCTAAGTGTGCAAGAGTGTAAGAGAGATAGAATCAACAAGAGTGGAGCAAAAAACTGTCAAAATATGAACTAACAAAACTATTTCTCTGATGCCTTTTTATCATTGATGTCTAGTTTCTTCCCTTCTTTCTTCCATTTTTTTCATTTTCCTTCATTTTCTCTCTAATTTCCCTTTCATAGATATTTATGTCTCCTCATATTCATTTTCTCCTATTTTCATTTATTTCCTTAATTAAATGCCAATTATATCCTCTTTTTCTTTGAAAATTTCCATAGCCATTAATAAACCACAAGTGATGCCCATTATAGTGTTTACCCACCATTCAACTTGGAATACATGTTCCAAGACATTGTTTTTATTTTATTTACATGAAAAATAAACCAAGGCCTATTACAAAAGGAGGGAAACGTGAGAAGGGCCCTTTTGTGTAGAATAGTGTTGTAGGGAAACCACCCAAAGGTGGAGAGCCAATAGGGGTAGGAAATTCATTTCATGAAGAAACATAAAGTTCTTACATGTCTAACAAATCTCAAACCCCCAATACTTCAGATGGGGAACCAATTCAGATGAAGAGGTAAATGGACCACAAGGTCCTGTTACTTTTGATTTTCCCATCCAAGATCTTGAAGAAATAGTACAAGTAAAGAATATTCCTCTCTTTTCCTTGCCTAAATTTCATGTCCTTTCAAAGGAAGACCTTGACACATTCCTTTTTGAGTTTATGTCCTTTGTAGTAGTTATGACTACTCCACAAATTCACACAAATTGAAGTTATTCCCTGCAACTTTAAAATATTTATCACTCCATTGGTTCAAGGGACTTGGGGGAAATTACATTTAGACATGGTCTAAAATGAAGAGGATGTTTTTGAAAAAACATTAGAACTATTGTATAGTCTGGGATATTAAGGAAGAAATATTCAAGATATCCCAACCTGAGGATGAAATTTTCAAAGATTATGTGGAACCATTTCAGTATGCCCTACAAAGGACACAACAAACTCCCTAGATCATGATACCTTTCATACTTTTTTTCTTAAAGGAGTACGAGAGGACTACCTTGAAAACCTAAATCTTATGGGGGCAGGTGATGTCTCTTAGTTGTCTTATGATAATATCTATGAGCTATGTACAAGGTATTCACGAGGAAGTTCAAAGTATAACCGAAATCTTTGTGATATAACTTCCAGAATTAATAAATCTAATGAAGTAGGGGTGACAAAAGCTAAAGTAGGAAATTTATTAGAAAAATTCAAGACTGACATTCTTAGTAACCTAAGCTCCCAATTGGATGTTTTCAGGCCAAGAAAAAGAAAGAAGAAGTTGACTTGGCACTTTCTATATTTTGCTTTAAATGCTACAAAAATCATCCTCTTTTATATTTACCATTAAATAATGCTGAGCCATGCAACATTTGTGAGCAGAAACATTCAACTCAATAATATCCTTGTCATATTGAGCTTAAGGCTATATTTCAAGAGTCCAGTGAAGGAATGGAACAAACCTACTTTGTAGCCCAAAAGAAACCTTGGACTTTTCGCTTATCTAGAAGTACAACCCAGGAACCATCTTTATATCCTCCTCCTCTAACCTTTTTTGGTATCCTCCTATGCCTTGGCCATAATGGCCACATCAATTACAAAATCAAGTATGGGATCCAGGATGGAGAAGAACCGCTTCCTATGAGAATAAAATACCATAAAAACTTCTCATAATTATTCATGACAACTTCAATTACCTTCAAATCAACCCACTTAGGCTCAAACCCAACAAATATCTCAACTTCCAGCTAAGTCTATGCCTAACCTGAATAGTAAAGTAACTTATCCCACCTACAATGTTGAGTTACCCTTTTTCCCACCCTATAAATTGAACTATAAAGATATATATTTACATTTTTGGAAGGTACTCCAAAATCATACTTATCCCATAATTCAAGAACAAGATGAGGAGGATAATTCCCCAGAACTAGAATTTCTTCCCCCTAAAACTCAAGATGTGACAATTAAGCAACCTCTTGAAAAAGATATTGCTCCTTGCCGAGAAAGTTTGAGTTTGGAAAAACCCCTTGTACAACTTGAGTTCAACATTTTACTAGAACTAAGGAATATGTGTGTAAAAATTCCACTCCTTCAAGCCATTAGAGATGTTCCTTTATATGAAAAAAAATTTCGAGAACCATGTTTGAAAAAACAGGAAGGGAAAAGGACTCTAAGGCAATTTAAGTCATTGGGAAACTATTTGATTTAATGTCAAGGAAGGTACTTATTACCGAATATGAAGATCCCAAGAGTCTTGTTGTCACAATCAATGTCAGTAATACGCCTAAAGATAATAATTTAATTGATCTAGGGGAAACTATTAATGCCATGACCAAAAAAACTATAGAAAATCTTGGATTATTCGACTTAAGGCTGAATCCCACTGTCATCTAATTGGTTGACTTGTCCATTGTGAAACTGAAAGGTGTAGCGGAAGATATTGTAGCTTCCATAGATTCATGGGAATATTCAATTGATTTTATAATTCTCCAACCTAAATCTAGTCTCAGTGGTTACCCAATAATTTTGGGAGACCCTAGTTGGATAGAGGAGATGCCTACATTAACTGTAGGTGAGGGGATATAACCATTTCACATGGGAACTCCACGGAAAAACTTACCTTGTACCCACCTGCAAAATATTCACTATAATTTGAGAATCCTTTGTGGTTTGAAGATAGTGATGAAGAACTCACCCAACCTCTCTTGACTCTAGAATAAGTTGTTATTTTCAAAGATGGTACTGAAGATGACCTGATTTGTACCTCTTTAACCAACTCTCATAATGATCATTCTTTGCCATATAATAAAATTTGAGTGAAACATTTCTAGGAAACATGCTCACCTTTTGAGTTAGTACAAAAATTATTCTCATTAGCCTCACTGGATGTTGATAACCATAGTAAACCTATAGAAATGTAGCTTGAAAAAAATCTAAACATCAATGCCTATTTAGAATCTTCATATCAGAAGAAACTGGTGGAAATGCTATGGAGGAATAATAGTGCTTTTGTCCGTGATTACACTCATATGAATGGTATCTCCCCTAACCTCTATAATCATCATATTTATCTAAAGGAGGATGCTTGACCAGTTAGGAAACCTCAAAGGAGAATGAAACTTACTCTAAAGGACATTGTGAAAGAAGAGTTACCGAAAAAACTTAATGCTAACTTTATATATCCTATTTAAGACAACAAGTGGGTTTCCCCTTTGGTTATTTTCCCTTGGAAAACTGGGAAGTGGTGAATATGTTTCAATTATCATGATTTGAACAGGGATATCTTTGAAAGATTATTTCCGATTACCTTTTATCAACAAATCCTTGGATACCTTAGCAGGAAATTATTTTTTCTCCTTTCTTGGTGTGTTTAGTGGCTACAATCAAATCTGAGTAGCCCTTGAGGATCAAGAAAAAAATACCTTTACTTGTCCATGGGGAACATATGCATACTGAGTACTTCAAGTTGGTTTATGTAATGCCCCTGCTACTTTCCAATAAGATGCCCTTGGTATATTTTCTGATTTAATACATGATTATGTCGAATTTATATGGATGACTTTAGACTAAGAAAACATATTTGACGAAACCTTAATTTTTTTGGAAAATGTACTAATCCATTGTCAAGAAACTAATATCGCTCTTAGTGATGCAAACTACACATTTGAGGAAGCCTTAATTTTTTTGGAAAATGTACTAATTCATTGTCAAGAAACTAATATCGCTCTTAGTGATGCAAACTGCCAAATGCTTCTTTATCAAGGGATTATTCTAGGACACGATGTTTGAAGTGAGGGAATTAGAGTGGACATTGCTAAGATAAAAGTCATTATAAACCTAGCTACCCCTACTACACAAAAGGATGTTCATAGCTTCTTATGTTATTGGGATACTATGATAGATTTATGGAAAAATTGACCAAGATAACTTCTCCCCTTTTCCATATTTTGACAAAGGTTGCAGAATTTTCCTAGAGTGAGCAATGGCAACTAGATTTTGATATGCAAACAAAAAAATTCCACTAACCCTATGCTTCGAGGTCCTAATTGGTATTTACCTTTTAATATCCATATTGATGCTTTATACATGACCATTGGTGCTGTATCGGGATAAAAAGAAGATCAAGAACCATATGCCATTTATTATATTAGTAAGAACTTAACCCCAACTTAGTTGAACTATGTAGTCACCAGAAAGGAATCCCTTGTTGCAGTCCATGCTATCAACAAATTTCAGCATTACATTACTAGCTCCCTTGTGTTTGTGCACAATTATCATTTGACCATCTGATATATTATGAACAAATCTCTCACTCATGGTAGAGTGACCAGATGGTTACGTCTTCTATAGGAATTTGATGTTACAATTATTGATAAACCTTTAAAAGAAAATGTTGTTTCTGATTTATTATCAAGAATATATAATGAAGATAAGTATGATTATGTAGAAGATGTTTTTCTTGATGACCACTTCTTCGCCTTGTCTACTAAAGAACCTTAGTTCACAGATATTGCTAACCATTTGGCTATAGGAATAATTCCACAAAATTTGTCACCTAGAGAACGACAAAAAGTCGTAAGGGATCTAGTGTTAAATACTCCTAGATTCAGGGATATTTATTTTGAAGTGGGCCTGATCAGGTGATTAGGCGATGTGTATGGGAGGATGAAGTTCACTACATTTTGATGGCTTATCATGATGAGCCTTGTGGAGGACATTTTGCAAATAAAAGGATTGAAAAGAATGTTTTGTGAAAAGGGTATTATTGGTCTTCCGTTTTTGGGGATGCCAAGAAATATGTTAGGAGTTGTAAAAAGTGTAGCCAATACAATCCGACAAGATGCCACTGTAGCCTTAGATCATGTTGGAGCCCTTTGAAAAGTGGGCCCTTGACTTTGTAGGGCCAATTAATCCCCCATTTAGGAAAAATACATACATATTGGTATGTAATGATTATGTAACCAAGTGGGTGGATACAAAGGGATTATTAAAGGAACCTGAACAAGTAGTGGATTTTTGTATGAAGAAATATGTATTTGATTTTGTGTTCCTCAGGAAATTGTTATAGACCAAGAAACTCAATTCACCTCCAATCTTATTCAAAATCTCACTGAAAAGTTCAAGATCAAACATCTGATGTTTACTCCCTACCATCTGTAGGCCAATGGATAGGTTGAGGCTACTAATAAGTTACTTGAAAATACCCTAACTAAAATTGTATAGCAACATCATAAGGATTGGGTTGAAAAGCTTCCAGAAGCTATGTAGGCTTATATTATCACTTGGAGGAACACTATGGGTTTCGCTCCATATGAGCTTCTGTATGGGAAACAAGTTGCTCTCCCTATTGAATTTGGTATCAAAAAATTGAGGACTTCTTTTCAAGTGGGAATGGAACTTTTCGAAGCAGAAAAAAACAATTAAATTATCTTAATGAGCTAAATGAGATTCGATAGGATTTTATTCACTAAACCATAGTTTTGCAATAGAAGTGTGCAAAATTGTGTGGTAAGTTTATAAATAAAAATAAATTTAAGGAAGGGGATTGGGCTCTTTTGTTCAATTCTAGATACAAGGAATTCAAGGGTAAACTTTACACTCAATGGTTGGGGCCTTATGAATTGAAACAATATTTGATAACGGGTCAATGCAACTTCATACTATTGAAAATACATGAATACCACCTGTTAGCACTCCTCAATGTCCCAAGGCTGAGAAAGGAAGCCAAGGAGGTAACCTCAAACCAATCTTTAGACTTGGCAGCTAGCCCTACCAAATCAGAGAGGGCTCTCTCAAGGATCTCACAGCCAATGAAGTGATTGGAGAGGGAATTCAGATGTTAGGCTAGATATTAAGCTCAATGGTGTTTGATTTTATGGTTTGCTGGATGAAGCTCATAGATCTAGGAACTAGGCTAAGGTTTCTAATGATCAATTGCAGAGATATAATGGGGCAAGGTAGGCATGATCAATGATAAAAATAGGTTGTCGAGGTGGTGTAGAGATGAAAAGGTAAAGGGTCAGAATGAGCATGTAACCATGAATTCATTCATCAAGAAGAAATAACACTAGCATGAAAATCTCATCAAAATAGAGCATATAACTTATGAATTTTGTTTAAAACTCATGAGATGATCACAAGAAAGCATAGAGATGGTAGGAAAAAGAAATATCAGAGAAAACACTATCATAGAAACATACCACAAGGATCCCAAGATAAAAATTGCAATTTCCTGTTATATTACTGCAAAATGTACACTAGCTCCAAGCTGTGATTCACAAACATCCAACCCACAATACTTCAAAATCTAAAGTATTTATACAATTATTTACAAAATAAATATCTTGAAAAAAAATTCAAAATTTGTTACAAAAACTATAAAAATAGATCAATACTACTAATAATATCATTCGGCTGAGTTTCTGATGCTGTTATGGGCATTATGGTGGTAACTGAGGCCTCAAATAGACATTGTTGTTAGTCCAACTTGTTGATGAATTGTGTTGCTGTCCCTATTTTTATGTGTTTTGTTTGAGTAGAGCTGAAATGGATATGTGTCGAATATGTCATCAATTTCCTCTAGGCAGAGGTGGAATGGATGATTTGGTGCTCTATGAATGGAGGCCATGATCATTCAATTGGGAAATTACATAAAAAACAATGAGAAATCGTGGCCGGGAGCGTAGAAAATGAACTAATTTTGACCATCTGGGAGGATTTATTAATCGTTGATCTATGACTACTGATTCAGGTCGATTAAATATGGGCCGTTGATCCAGGATGTTGTATATCACAATCACAATAGAGAGAGGGACCTTAACCATGTTTCATACTATTTTACTGATGGGTTGGACCTGAAACTGTAACAAATTTCAATATATAAAATATTGCATCCATCGCAATCGCAAGTCGGAAGGGGCTTGGCGGAGGAGGGACATATGATTGTGCGATCCCTGATTGCAATATCACAATCGGGGGGGGACTTATCATAATCAGTGGGGGAAGGAGTCATTATAATTGGCAAGGGGAGAGCTTATCATAATCGGCAGGAAGAGAAATATCGCAATCAGTGGACGAGAAGGAACTTTGCGATACTGACGAAGGAGGGACTTTTCAATATGCGATATCGCAATCGTAATTGGGAAGGGGAGATGAGCGAATGTTTTATTGTTTCATGCGATATGTCGACAATGATATGTTTTGTGGGTCCCAGCCTTTAAAAAGGGATTTTTGCATGGTTTCCTAGTGTTAAATGGAATGCGGCTAGAGTTGGAATATTAAATGGATTTCGGCTAGATTTTGAGAATGAGTTTTTTCCAAGGGAAAAATCAGTTTTCGGCTAGGATTTAAGGTTTTTCTCAAGGAAAAAGGGGGTTTTAGATGGAATGATGGGATTTATGAGGGAAGTTTGAGGGAGGTATATGGAGTATGAATGAGGATGTTGAAACAATATGAAATCTCCTTGAACATTTTTTTCCTAATTACTACTCCCATAATGGTGTTCTAGGTGATGTCATGACTCTTTTTGACCGTTTTGATGATTTGACCTTAATGATGACATCTAATGGAGTATGAAACTTATGAGTTGGACCTTGAACTTTGCAATATGTCTAGCCATGAGATGATGACTGAGATGGTGGTCAAGACACTTTTCTGATGACTCATCACAATGAGTGATGACACGAAAAAAATGGCAACTTGACAATGAAACATAGGGAGTAGTAATATGCCTAGATATACTAACGAGTGATCAATTTTTTATTTCAAAACCTATTGAAACTATAAAAATTTGACTTAGGACCCTATCAACCATATTGAAAATGTACATTTGATCATTGGTGACTGGTAGGACTGACAAACACTAACACCGCCTATGGAAAATGGAAATCGATTGAAGTTATACCAGAAATCACAATTGAAGGAAGAATTTATTTAGTGATTAGCACAACAATTAAATATAAGAGCCATATAGAAAGTGGATACTCCACTCTCCTCTATGGATTCTTGAACACCCAGTCTAGTTTAAAAAATATAAGCGAAGAAAAAAAGATTTGGTCATGAAAACCTGGTTTACAGGTACTACTGACACTAGTAATGTAAAAAAAAACTATATTCTCGCTAGCATCACTAGGAAAAAATACCAAAAAAAGAAAAAGAAAAAGAAATAAAATAATAATAATAATAATAATAATAAAGATTATTAACATCACTTTTCTTAAGGTGTCTCTTGACATCAATACAATTCATTTTACAAAAAGATATGGTTATTATTTATCTTATATTATCCTTCAAAATCAAATATCGCAATAAGGAAGTGAGAAAATCCATGGCATTCCTATCTCCATTGGTCAAGTGCTCTTGTCTATTTCTTAGTTTATTTTCTAACATTTATAGGAACTAATGACATGTGGATCGTTATGAGTATACCTAATTGCTAATCTTAATATGTGGCTATTCTCCTTGAAAAACATGATTATTATTTTATAAAGTCTACCTCATGTTTTAATCCTCCTCCTACCCATCCTATCTACCTACTACATTTATCTTACATATTCCACTTCCTATCTAATTAATCCACCATGACCTATCCTATAATATTATCTACCATACCTAATGCCTACTACTAACATGGTACCCCTTTGTAATGTTTTGACATTGGCATAATTTTTTGTGTTACACTGCTTAAATCACCCACACCTTATATCATATCCTTAATAAAATCACTCATCATGAATTTTTTTGACCATTATGACCACACTCGATATTTAATGATCATATTATATGTCATACTATACCCCTATCCACCATGCTACAAGAACCACATTGTTTTGCAGCCCTATCATTTTCATTAGAGTAAATTTCAGCCTCAAAGTGATATCCTAAGGAAAAATAATAAAATAATAGGAAAATGATAAAATAAGATTTATCAATTTTGGAGGGAAAAGAAGAATTTTTTTTTTAATTGTATTTTTTTCTTATCTCCTTATAGGTTTACTCAAATTTCAAGTGTAAAAACTCGTTGGATGCGGAATTAAATTACACATCAATGGGTACCCATTATGCATATTTTTGAGAAGACCCACATTGATGAAAATTGAAGATACATATATTCATTTTTTTATCAAAGCGGGTCTTCTCAGAAGTATGTATAATGGGTATTCATTGGATGTGGAATTTAATTTCACATCCAATGAGTGTCTACACTTGAAATTTTAGTAAACATATAAGGAGATAAGCCAAAATTACAATAAAAAAGTAGTTTTTTTTCTTTTTTTCTTTTTCTTTTTCCCTCCAAAATATTTACATGTACCTCTTTTTTAACTTAAAGGATTTTAATTGCTTTACATATTACATACGTTAAAATTTCATGGGCACTTTTAGGCTGAAATTTCCTCTAATGAAAACATCATTTTGTAGCATGCGATGACAATAAGATCCAATTGTAATAATGTGATTAGAAAAATTAAGCATTTGAAGCAAGAGGGTAGTAATGGAAATTAATGCGAGGAAATTGACAGTTTGAGGGTTGAATTGATGTGAAGGAAAGTTACAGTCAACGATTATTTGGGGTAAGGTAGCATATAGACTAAAGTTGTGTATCCACAAACAAAGTTGTAGATGATTGAAGATGGGTGGAACCATAGTTAGGACGGAGCCCAACAAAGTTGAGATCATTAAGGCTAATCGAGCTACTTGGGATATCTTCATTCAAACAAAATTTGTTTTTGTTTTAGAAATATTTTAGGGTGTCTATACTTTGATTGCACTAGAGTTTATAAAGACTTTTGATGGGGAAAAATCCTTAATACGTACTCTTACCATTCTTATGAATGAAGAGGTCCTGAAAAATGGGAATTGAGCTCCTTGTGACTCATGAAAAATGGTATAAGAAATTGAAGATTCCAACTAACCCCTTTGTAGAAGATCTTACATCATTACCCGACATGAAGCAGGTAGTTAAGAAAAAGCTACTACAACTAATATGGTAGGATGTTATGTCTTTTATTAAAAAAATTCTTACATGTGAGGGCTATTATAGCAAGGTATACCATTGTCATGTCCATAGTCTTAGGCATCTAATTGGCATAAAAATAATGAATATGCCTTATTTTCTTCTTAAGAGCCTGAATAAGATGGCCACGATGATATGTAAGTGGAAGAAACCTGAACTAGTCTTGTTCCACCAAGAGATTATTAAAATTATCATGAAGGATTAGTTAGATAAGATAGGGCTCCTATGCAAACCCTTTTCACAGGGACGAAAATTGAAGTCATGGGAATATGTTCGACCTCTCACCAATAAACTGGTAGCTAGAGGGAAAATAGACCTTGTTTCACATTCTAATCCTATGCTGCATTATCCCACTTAGACTTCTCAAAAGGAAAACTAGAAACAAATTGGGGATAGCCCCATTGATCCCATAGGTGAAGATGCGATAGAACTAGAATCTCAACCCATGGATATGGATATAGGCGATACACGTGTCAAAATTTTTCTGGTTTACAGTGAAGGCAACTGCCCATTATAAGAGGATATGCAATTTCAAGTTGCGATGGTCGATGAAAGAAATCAAAAGGTAAGGTTGTCATGCTCAAAACATTTAGGTTTTTTAGTTCTACTTATCAAACATTGTTTAAAAAAAATAGAAGGTTTTTGCTGCAAAAACAAAGGTTAGATGCTAGAATACATAAGCTCAAACCTAAATTACAAAATATGGATACTTTGTTAAGAGCTATTGATGAAGTCGGAGGGCCTGAGGCCATACCACTTAGTATTCCAAAGAATGTGTGGTAGAGGCCCAACATGTTATGAATTTTATCCTCGATGATATTTTAACCAACACATATACATTCTTGCAACTCAATCTTGATCTTTCAAGTTGGAAAACGATTGAAATTTTTGATTTGGGGATAATTGAAAGAGAAACTGACTAATAGGTAATTGAGAAAATAAAGAAAATATGGTTCACTATGTACTTAGGCCAAGAAGCTAAGTGGGGTACTGAAATCAACAAGTGGAAATACAAATCCTTAAAGGAAGAAGAGCTTAAGATAATTGTAGTTGAATTATCTATGCAAAGGCTTACTATATGGATTCATTCATGGGTTTATTCCATCTATTTAAATGAGCTTTGGGTTACCTTTTAGTTGAAACATATGACAACAAGGAAACCTTATTAGATATCACAACCTTAAGACTTCTTGGATATGTATGTGTATGTTGATAATTTTGGTCAGAACCTGTTGTTGGAATTGTTAATCTAGGTTGTCATTGATGTAAATATAATAGTTTTTGTAATGGAAAATTATTTGATACATGACATAGGAGGTCAATTGAACAACAATTGAACAACAATAGGTTAATTGAACATCAATTGAACATCAGGAGGTCAACTGAACAACAAGAATTCAATTGAACAATAATTGAATAGTAGGAGGTCAATTGAACAACAAATGATGCAAGAGGTCAATTGAACAATAATTGAACAGCAATTGAACAACAACTGAACAACAATTGAACAAAAAATGACGCAGTAGATCCAGTAAAGCAACAGGAGAAAGAAGACAAAGAGTATGATGAAGAGTTTATCAAAAGCCATCAAAGAAGCAAGTCATCGAAAGCCATTGGAGCAAGCCACAGGAGCAACAACTATTAGAAGAGCGGAAGAGTGAAGATAAGTCACAGGAGTAATAACTATTGGAAGAGAAGAGGATAGGAGTATACAAATTTTTTGATCGTGGTTGAAGGCCCATGCTAAATCCTAACCGTCGATCTCATTTTCAAACGCTTACGTCACAGTCAACTATGGGGGTCAAGGCCAATTTTTAATCCATGTGCCAGTCGAAGTTCCGCAAACCGTAAATTATGATAAGGCTGTGGACCCAACGGATTTATTAACAACTTCTTAATATCATATTGCATCCGCTCCGTCTGCCATAGGGGATCGACTATGTTATGAGAAGACCTCTGGAAGTTGCAATTGCGATTAAAAGTGATGACGTGGCATGTGGGACCTCCATATGGGTAATGTGTCTCACGCATCTATCATAGAGAAGAGGTAACAATTCACAACTCGTGAACTTGAAGGAATAGAGGAAGCCAAAAGGTTGTGTGAATGATAGAAAGAAAGCTGAAGGTCGAGTGTGCGCAGAGAAAGTCAAAGGGTCAACGGAAGACGAAGGTAAAAATTCTATTGAGTGGGTTAATTTTTAAAAAGGCTCAGACCTGTGATAAATTGCATTGCATGGAAGAAATACAAAACACAATTTTGAAGAACAGTTCTGTGAAAGGAAATAAAGTTTCATCTATCATCATTTGAAGGGAGCAGTAGACAACACCAACAATGAAGTGTTTGTGAGTTTGATTCTTGGAAGAAAGATATTGCGACAGTCACTCCTCTAAAGAAGTCACTCCTGAAGTAGTTAATCCTAAAGCAATCACTCCTAAAGCAGTCAATCCTAAAGCATTTACCGTGGCAGTGAGAACAAAGGCTTGAAACATTGAGTTGTTTTGGTGTAGAGCTTAGTGCAGTTCATTGTAGACACATTGAAGTTGTGTGAAGAATCTTGTAGATCATGATGGCTATTTGAAATCATCATGAGGTAACTTTGCAAACTCTGTTTGGGGCAATATGAATAATTGAGAAGACTCCTTCATATGAAGATAGGTAGTCATTAAGGCAGTAGTGAAGCTGTGGATTGACAGAACACAGTGAAAAAGATTTTGAGAGCAGTGTAATACAATCAAAACATGTCTTGACAAAGCAAAATTATAGGCTCAGAGCCTTTGGGGTTGGTGCCTCAGAATTGGAAGGATTGGTTTCCTTGGAGTTGGTGCTCCTAAACACAAGGTTGGTGCCTTGAGAAGATATGGTTGGTGCCCTAGAGGTTGGAGACTCACAAAAGACCAAGTTGGTGCTTAGCAACAGATTGGAGCCTTATATATATTGTACCTGATTTATTGTAAAGATTATATTAATAAAAACATTTATTCCTATTGTTCATTCTGTGTTCTAAATATAAATTATTTAATTAGTAAAAATAAAAATTGAAAAGAAATTACTGATTCACCACCCCATCTCAGTATTTCCAATAGGAATTATACCTTTGTATTTTATTTTATTAGACAATTCGAGGTGGAATCCAAACCGATTTGTAGGGGATATTCATCTTCTAGCTTTAATTTCTTATATCAATAACTTATTGCAATGGAAGAAATCCTAGAGTTTTTATGTAGCAATAAAGGAAACGACAAACCTTGTAGTTAGAGAGGAGTACCCACTAACAGAGCCGATTCATGATGGTCTTAATTAGTTACGGATGGAGCCAAGAGATTCAACAACTATTGAGCATAAGCAAAGGTTCATTGTCACTGAATACAAGGAAGTAACTAGGACTTAAACTTGTAAAGTTTTATTGATTTCTCAAGATTTATGGGATGAACTTCTGAAATATCTCCAACAAATGTCTCCAATGGGTTATCCATACCTTTGTTTGGTATTGAATAAGGCCGAGTTTCATTATCATTCCTTGATGAAACACAAAGGTCACTAGATATGGTTGAGATCACATTTCCCCATCCTCTAGTGCCCTACTAGGCACTATCTAACTCCTGTCAATTGGGATGAGATGAAAGAACAAAGAAACTTGAAAGAATAAGAACGGTACCATGGTTATTACTGTTTGGGGGAATTCAACCATCTGACCTATTTTTATAGTAGCATGCATGTAGGAGTGCTTGGAGGAGAAGGTGATGATGTATGAGGAAATGCATCAACCTTAGTAGGGGGGGTGTTTTGAGTTGAGAAATGAACCATTTTGCTAAAAAATCAACTCTTTTTGTTGCAAAATCATTTCCCTTTTCTTACCTTTTCCTTCCCAAATGTTCTTGATTCCATGTTTACCACAATCTATTGAGGTATAACTCTTGTATTGTTAGTTTTCTATTTTACGCTATGAAAAGGGCTAGAAATTAGTTAAAGAGTGCCTAATGTTACAATTATATGTACCTCTATATATGGAATAAATTGAAGGCACTAACTTTTGTTGTCCAAAGTTGCAAAGATACATTTTTACATGCATGTGTTACTTGGATTATTGACATGTAAGGACATACAAAGTGTTAGAAGAATGACGTGGCTAGTGGACATCTTTCCAAGGTGTTGACATCTTTTGTTATGCATTAATACAACATCTCTTTTAGTTGTTTCTTGTAGCCAATAAGAGTGTCTGTTATTTTATAGATGTTGTTCGAACTAAAGAGAACATTGTCTCGAAGTGTTAATGAAAAACACAATTTGGATGCCTTATCACACATTGCAAAGGCTTGGTATGCTCATTATATGTAACTTATATCTTATCCAATTTTAGTAACCTAAGCAAGTTCTTTGGATAGTGTCTAATTAGTTGTTAGGGTCAAGATTCTAACCTGTACTTATAAATATATATTGACTTCGATAGATGGAGAAATTGTTGTAATTTTGTTTAATTTTGATAATATATATCTACCTATGGATGCATAGTATCTTCTGTTGAATTCCTGCGTTTAGTTGAACTTTTTATAAATATATATGAACTTCGATAGATGGAGAAACTGTTGTAATTTTGATAGTATATATCCACTAGTTGATGCAAAGTATATTCTGCTGAATTCCTGCGCTTAATTGAACTTTATGCGCATGACAGACCCCATCCGCTCAAGGTAAGGCCACCCTTTTCCTTCTATTTATTTGTTTATGTATATGTCTCTTTCCTGCAATATTTAATTTGGTTAATGTTTATAGATTTGTGATTGATTGAGTAGATTTACTAGTGTATTTGTTAAGCACAATTGGTTTTATTCCCATTGCAATACTTCTTTAATCATTGTTTTTACCTTGAGTGTGCTTTAAAAGTGGTTGACAAAATTACTACAAAATAAGATTTTGATAAGGTAACCTAATTAATCATTAATCTTTTTATAATATTTTCACTCAAATGATTAAATAAACTTATAACTAAAATAATTGAAATAATCCACCTATAAATTTTTATGTATATTCATATTACTTGATATTGATATATAACACTAAGAATTTGATATATATAGCACTAAGCCCTAGCAAATTATCAAACCCTAATTGATAATTAAATGCCTACTGCAATAATTTCTTCATAAAAATACAAATTTATGCTATATGAATACATATTTTTTTGCAACTACCTAGTTTAATAATCACTATAATAAAAAAAATTCGCTATAATACAATTTTATTAATGGTCATCATCACATATCATGGATGTCCTCAGTATTAACTATGAAGTACACTTCCCTTTTCTCCGCAAACTGCTTTGGAATAAAATTGAGAGCTTTATCGCTTGACACCACATATCACATATATTATCCAAACTCACCCGGAAAGTACACTTATCTTCACTTTTACAAATTGCACTTCGATAAAAATTTAAACAGTTTTTATCTTCTAAACAGTGTTCGCTCACCACCGCATGTTGCATATAACAGATGTAATCCAAACTCGATCGTAAAATACAGCTACCTTCTCGTGTGCAAGGCGCATTTAAATAAAATTTAGTCACTGGCAGTCAGATCGAAGTGTTTTGGGAAAAAAGTATAAAAACCAAAAGGTTAAAATGGATCACAGAAAGGTGTTGTGTAACTATTTAAAGGTTAAAATGGATTACAGAAAGGTGGTGTATAACTATTTAAGTTTTGGCTGGAATTTGATGAAATAATCTTTTATCAAATTGTGATTGTGAAAATTTTAGTGAAGTTTTGATGTTATTTAATTTTTTAAATTGGTTTTTATTTTTAATCTCTTTGTATGAGGTTTGAATTTGCTTTTTGGTGCAACTCAAATATGTAATTTCAATAAATTCTTATTAAAATATAAAAAAATTCTTCATAATATATACTTAAAAACTTTAATTTCAATAAATTCTTACCAAATTTTAAAAAATTCTACATAATATATACTTAAAAACTCTAAAAAAGTAAACTACAGCCAAAAAGTTTAGTGAAATTTAGTGAAGTTTTAATGTTTTTTAATTTTTCAAATTGTTTTTATATTTAATCTTTTTGTATGAGGTTTGAATTTGTTTTTTTGGTGCAACTCAAATCTGTAATCTTAATAAATTCCTACTAAATTCTAAAAAAATTCTTCATAATATATACCTAAAAACTCTAATTTCAATAAATTCCTATCAAATTCTAAAAATTCTACATAATATATACCTAAAAACTCTAAAAAGGTAAACTACAGCCAAATCAATAGTTTTACCCCAAAATTTCTCAAGTAAATCGTAAAAGGCAATAATGAAGCGATTTTGGCAACAGATCTTTCTTGAGACCAACAAAATATTCCATGGGTGTAAATTCTGATCATCCGGTCAAAAGAGAGGAGCTATGTCTTGAAATCCAAATCAAATATTCAAAACACATGCAATCTGCTTTTGATACATGCCAATTGACGAGGAGGAATATGTTCTGGATCCATTTTCAGCCGATTCTTGAAGAAGCAGCTAGACCCCACGTACGATCGAATCCCTGGATGTATACTTTTATGAGGTTGACCACTCACTCATCGGTTTCCACCTGTCATAGTCCTTTCGATTCACCACACGATATGCTTTGTACTCAAATGACATCTGTTCAGCATAAGTCCCCGACCAGGTCCAGACCAACTCCATATCAGGATAAGGCCTTTCAGTGCAAAGGCCCGTATTATACTTCACAGTCGTGATAAATACTTGGGACTTTTGTGAAAAGTAAATGGCAGGACCATTAACATGTCCACCCTTACAAAAAATGCTTCACAGGAATATGATATATTTGTTTTGCCCACAGCAGGCGAATAGAATATTTGCAACTATTGGTCGCCATGAATTTGAAACAACAAAAATTCTATTTAAGGAAATGTATCTTTCAATGAGATTTATAAATATATCCTCTCAGGTCATTTGCTTAGGCAAAATGTTCAGTTTCTGGTAAATGTGTAAGTTTTGTTAATGCTATTTGGTTTTTCGTCATATTCATCTGCGACTTTGCATGGAGTCTTAGAGCGTTTTATGCAGCCAAGAATGACTTGCCGACACGCTATTCTGATCTGTGTTTGCAGCTCTAATGTGTTCGTGTAGGTTTACTATTTTTTCTTTTCCTGAGTTGCAGACATATGTTACTCGTGATGTGGGCAAGTTGTTCTTGACTACATATAGCGCTCTGTTTCTCATGCCAGATCTCAGGCGATCAGAAATCTGCGGTTCCATGATATTCAAAAGTTTGAGAATGGTCGAGATATTACTATTAGTAGTGAGGTTTGGTGTGGGTCATGTTCCACTATATTATGGCTTTTATCTTAATGGAACGTTCATTTCCTGTATCATGCAAATAATAAATCTGTTAATTAGCAATCTAATAGTGTTAGATCTCTTACATAATCTTCTCACCATTTGGATCACATGTCAGTGTCTGCGGTTATGATTACAAATATTCTGGAATTTGTGGGTTATCTTAGGGGTCAAATAATTGATTTCTATATTGTTAGTCAAATTTCAAAATATTCTGGAAATCTACCAGGAAAAAAACTCATCAATATCATTGTTCTCATTTGATAAATAAATATGCCTTGCTCAAATGGAGAGCAAAGTTTTTTTATTATTAGTTTTTTTAATGGAAACTATGAATAAAATGTTCACTAGAAACTTTTTGCATTTCAAACTAATACACAATTCACACAGTTCATTCCAAAAAAAACCATTAACAATTCTTATTATTTCTTAAAAGTTATTAAGATATCAGAGTGTTTGTACTGGCAGCTATGTGCATTGTGAAGGGATCTCACCATATTGTAATGAATGTATTGAAAACAACTTTTAAAAACGTTTGTGATAGTATGCGTTCATCTCCGTGTATTGCGGTGAAGAACCATTGTCATCGATATCATGGCTATAAATGAATACTTCTGTCCATCAGATATTGATAAAATAGAACAGGCTGATCCACATCCTGACTACAATGAAAAGACAGCAAATAAGCAAAATAATGAGTATAACAAGAAATTCTCCATTCTCTCTTCATTCCCATTATCTAATCATTGCCATTATGCGACGGTTTTCTGGTTTGACAGAGAATTCTACTTTTAAAATATAGGATTCATCTTCATTTGGTTTCACAGTTATTCTGCAGGGAGAAAGATGAAAAAGCCAATGATATTCTCTTTTTATCTTGTGGCTGCTGGTGAAAGACATACCCATGTGAAATATTTCAATTTTGTGACAGATGTACACACATTACGCATGCTCTCAAATTGGTCAGTGCAATCACAATCCTATAAAATATCAATATCATTCTCGCATTGCAATCAATATTTATTATAAACGAACTTTTTATTGGTTGATTTTGAATTTCTCTACGGTGCAGATGCATTTGTTTCTTCTGCTCTTTATCCGGTGGTGTAGGGGATTCCCTGGCATATAACCATTCTTAGCCAAATGATGCCATCTTTACCCAACATATACCCCATTTAACAATGATGCATCCACAACTGCCCCATTTAACAATGATGCATCCACAACTGTCCCAGGTATTTAACTCAACGAAGACCATAAATGGTCAAAGCCCCTTTATAAGCTTTAACTCAACGAAGACCATAAATGGTCAAGGCCCTTTTATAAGCTGTTCCTTTGTATCCGAACCAATCACCCCCCTTGAAACCTTCCTTTTGGACTATAAGAACCTTTCATAACCTTTATATAAACCGCAATCCATATATATGACCATACTCCTTTCATATGCTTTGGTTACATATATATATTAACACAAAACACTATCAACGCTTATTTCCTTATGTAATCCTTACACAAAGGAATTCCACGCAATACACCTTTTTCCTCCTTTATATGGGTTTTGCACAGAACGCAAGATTAAAACCTCATCGCAATCGCTATTGGCTATCTTCCCCAACCTTACCACATATGTGGTTCATCACCCCTCCGACTCCGATATATGAATATCAGAATCGTAAAACACTGCTTAAGTTTTAAACCACCCAACACAATTCTTTACACAATACAAAGGAATTGCATTAACTTACATAAGGAAGATTTCAAAACTTATCCACCGGTGCTTATAATTGTCATCAGTTCCATAACCTATCGTTCCACCACGTTTTCGCTACGACCTCGGCCTTCTCTGAATGCCGATTTCCAATTTCTGAACCTTCAATTGCCGATTAGCGCTTAATCGCTATCGACGTATCGACGTTCCATTATACTGGCCCTTGATTACCTCAAACCGCCGATCCGACTGGTTCTCTGGACCCGATAAGGTTATAAATCAGTCTCTATAATAATTCACGTCTGGAACTTAGTTCCGACTATGTTTTGCACTAATTTTTCAGTGTAAATAGGGATTTAGGTTGCGAGACTTACACTCCATAAATAGTTTCGCTAATGCAATGTTTCACCTCCTTCTTCAAAGAAATTACCCAGACCATTGATCCATGTGATCAAACAGTTCTGGTATTTGGATCCCTCGCTCTTCAGTTTACTTAGTTTCCTTCGCTAATTCTTCAAGTTTTATGGGTTTAGCTTCTCCTCAAAGGTTTTCTTCAAAGGTTCTGGGTCTTCTATTCCACTGCTCAACTACTCCTCTGAACTCAATTCCTTGAGATCTCAATTTCTTTTTCACTCCAGAGTGCCGCTCTGATACTTTAATGGGATTCGATGGTCCATTATGATTTTCTGAATCATTCTCCTCTCTATGTTTTGCCTTTGACTGTGTTTGCTTACAATTATTGCAAACCTATGGTTTCACACCATAACAATCATAGAACACGCATTTCATACATTCTGACATAGGAAAACTCTGCATATATTAATGTAAAAACACAGATTACACCCGAGACACCTTGGTCTCACACAGGCCTGATTTTTACTATTCGTGGCCTCTCCCTATTGAACGCACAGGTTCACTATTTATAAGAATGCATTGGATTGGATCATTGGAGGATCCGATCACCCCTCTAAGAAAAGCCCTAAAGCTCTCTGCATGCATACATATGTGGCAGACTTTATCTACTCCATCTTTTCCTCTGTTTTAAAACATAAAAGTCTCCTTATCAGCTCAATGGTCCATATCTACTCTAATTAATTCCTAAAAGCTCTCTCTTGCTCCTAGAGAGTTGGATTTGACTTCTACCACTCATGTTCTCATTTATTTATTTTGAGAGCATTTACATATTCTCCCATTATCTAATAAAATCACACTTAAAAGCCTAAATATTGCATTAACTTGATACTTAGGAAAACTATTTCCTAAAATGCATGACCCCCTATGTCTACTATTTACAATGATTTTCCTTGGGCTGAATGCTCTTGCATGAGACTTTCAAAGTAGAAAATATTCATGATCTCCTGATCATGTGTCTTCTGATATTTTTCTTCCTGGATCCCACACTTTGTTCTGTAACTGTTAAGATGCTTTGTTCCTTTGCTGCTACTGCGCTTTTGCTGTATTTTGCTCTATTTTCTTCTTCTTGTCAATCAGATTCAACTTCTGATTGATATTTTTTGCTGCTGTTACCATTTTTCTCCATTTGGTTTGCTTCATCATCAACTCCCACATTTCTTCAATTTCTATGTCCAGCATATCTTTGGGCTAGTCCATATTCTGCTCCTTACTTCTTTCTCTTTCTTTGTGTTCCAGGTTGTTGCTGCTGTCTTCTACGCTAGCTTTGCTTGCTACCATTGTAGACATTGTTGTAGACTTTGCCTCCACTTTTTCCTTGCTTGCTATGCTGACTCCTGCTTGGCTTGCTACCATTTTTGCTTTACTTGCTGCCTCCCTACCATCCTTACCCTCTTTCATGATTGAATCATGACAGTTCAACACTTCCTCCAGCAAATTAACTTCTCTATTCCATGGATTGAATTCTTCCATAGAATCTCCTTCTTCCATCTTTATTTGGCTATTCATTTGTGCCAAATATCCTCATACATTTGCAACAAAACTTGCACACTCAAAACACTTGTTAAAATTTAAAACATGAGGCCTTGGTGCCCTTTTTTTTTTGGCAACATTTCAGTTTGTTGCTCTATTTCCTCTTCCTCTATCAGCATATTAGTATGCTGATTCGAATTCTCAGAAAAATTTGTGATACTATCAGTTAGTCTCTTTTCTACACCATCTGTTCTAATGATGTCTTCTTGTTTGGGTTCACAGTAGTGAACTTCTCCTTATTTAACCTGCTGCTTGTTATCTTCACTTTGAAATTGTTTGATTCCTACTGCCTCTTTACCATCTTCAAAAAATCTCTGCTTAATCTCTCTGATCACATACTCATACTTATTCATGCTATTTAATGAACCTGCAAACAAATTATTGCATCTTCCTGTCTCCATGGCTACTTGAGACACATCTTCTATTTCAGAAACTGTAACTGTAGCTTTTGTTCTACCGTCAGTTCTCTCATCAATTTCTCCAACAATTTAATTTCCTCTTCACATTTAGCAAGCACTTCATCATAATGCTCTCTTCTTCCAGCTTCATCCTTCACATGTTGTGTTATAGCATTAAAATACTGTCTTCCTTCGACCCTTGTACTCTCAAGGTATTTCTGCTGTAGCAAATCACTACTTCCCTCATTCAAGAGGTCTTCTTCATCATACTCTGTTCTCCTAGAGTACTCCTCCATACTTTTGACATCTTCAAAAAGACAGTCCATCCTCTTCAAAACATTCCTTTTTTAGTGTTTCTTTTCCCAAGGTTAAATCCTTTGCATAGGGTTCCTCCTTCTTAACATCTTTTAGTAGATGTCCTTCTTCCCTACTGTCTGTCTCAACAGTTTCCATGGCTATCTCCATTGTGCCTATCATCATTGTGAATTGAGGACCTTTTACTATGTTTTTAGTTAAAATAGTCCCTTCCTCAAGTTTGCCTTCAGTCCCTTGTTGTTTGTCTTCTTTGAAGATATCTTCAAATGGCTGCTTTTCTCCTCCAATATTTGCCATCATACACAAACTATCAGTTTTAAAAATATAAGACTCTGTGGTTTCACTTGATGGTTCAACCATCATATCTCCTTGCCATTCTAAATCATTCATATGATTCAGAAATTCTTTGATAGTCTCTTCTTCAATTTCCCCAAGCCCTTCACTTGGTTGCTTGAAATCTTTCTCCAATTGTATATGAGATCTATCTATCTCATGTTTTTCCAAAACAGAATTTTGATTCTGTTGGTCTTCTTCCTCTTTTATGACAATATCAGCGAATTGTCCTTCACCTGTTTTACCTGCAATCATACACAAATTGTCATATTTGAAACCATGTGACCCTTTGGCCTCACTTGAAGTTTCAGTCTTCAAGTTTTCATTTTCACTTTCTCCCAGAAATTCTCCTTTTTCTGGTTTACAAATGGATTTTTCCATTTTTAACTCAACTTCCTTGAGTTTTTCCTTCAGTCACTTTACTTGCTTTTGCTGTAGCCTTCTCTGCATCTCATGCCATTCCACTGGCTTATTTTTGAAGACCCAACCTAGTCTTTGGCTTTCCTCAAGCATTATCCTTAATGCATTGAGTTGTTCTTTTAATTCAAAAAACTCTTTGTCAATTTCTTCTTGACTCATCCTTTTGCCATTTTTTTGGCATCCTTTTTCTTATATCTTCCACTGTGGCTTCTCTCTGAACCTCTACTATGACTATCAGTAGTCATTTTCTTCTCTTCTTTTTTCATGAGCTCCTTTGCAACAAGCGTCTGCAACAACTAGTCCTCATGGCTGCAATCTTACCTCACTAAGCTCTCCTCACTTAGTATTTTGGTAAGCACGGGTCCTCTGTCTAGAACCTCCGCTTGAGTAATACCTTTGCTCCTTCTAGGCTTCTACAATCTCTCACTCTCTCTTGAGAACATTTCAGCTGTCCTCTCTATCCAATCTTTTGTTGGGTTCTTCAGGTTCACTGCCACTTCTTCTTCAGAGTATTCTCCTTACACTGTCTTCGAGAACTCACCTAGTTCTTCTCTTGCAGCTTCTCTTGCTGTCACCTGTGCATTAGTATAAAAACGCACATTCTCAATTTAAATCAGAACACATTACCTCACCTTCAAGATCTCAGCATGATCTTGTTTTACCCATTCTTTTGCACTTTGAATGGATTGTACTCTGTTTTGTCCCTCTTTTTCTTTCCTTTAAGGAATTCTTTGTTCCTTCTATTCCAAAACTCTGCTGGAACTGCTACAGTGTTCCAAGAACTTAAAAAGTTCTCCTTTTACAGATTACAAATATGCTATGATACAAACTTCTGCTCTGATACCACTAATGGTGCAGGGGATTCCCTGGCATATAACCATCTTTAGCCAAATGATGCTAGGTTTACCCAACATATATCCATAGTATGCATTTAACAATGATGCATCCACAACTGTCCTAGGTATTTAACTCAATGAAGGAGTTAAATCTTCAGACCATAAATGGTCAAGGCCCCTTTATAAGTCGTTCCTTTGTATTGGAACCAATCACCCCACCTGAAACCTTCCTTTCAGATTATATGAACCCTTCACAACCTTTATATAAACCACAATCCATATATATATGACCATACTCCTTTCATATGCTTTGGTTACATATATATATATATATATATATATATATATATATATATATATATATATATATATATATATTAACACAAAACACTATTGGCGCTTATTTCCCTGTGTAATCCTTACACAAAGGAATTCCATGCAATACGCCTTTTTCCTCCTTTATACGGGTTTTGCACAGAACCCGAGGTTAAAACCTCATCATAATTGCTATCAGCTATCTTCCCCGGCCTTACCACATATGTGGTTCATCACCCCTCTGACTCCGATATATGACTATCGGAATCGTAAAACACTGCTTAAGTCTTAAACCACCCAACACAATTCTTTACACAATACAAAGGAATTGCATTAACCTGCCACCCAAATCACATAAGGCAGACTTCAAAACTTATCCACCGATGCTTATAATTTTTGTTGGTTCCATAACTTATTGCTCCACCACGCTTTCGCTGCCACCTTTGCCTTCTCCAAACACCGATTCCCGATTTTCGAACCTTCGATTACCGATTAGCACTTAATTTCTATCAACATATTGGCGTTCCATTACACTAGCCCTTGATTACCTCAAACTGTCGATCTGACTGGTTCTCCAGACCTGATAAGGCTATAAATTGGTCTCTATAATAATTCACGTTTGGAACTTAGTTCCGACTGTGTTTTGCACTAATTTTTTAGTGTAAACAGGGATTTAGGTTGCGAGACTTACTCTCCATAAATAGTCCCACCGATGCGATGCTTCACCTCCTTCTTCAAAGAAATTATCCAGACCATTGATCCATGTGATCAAACGGTTCCTGTGCACTGGTATTTTGATCCCTCGCTCTTCAGTTTACTTAGTTTCCCTCGCTAAGTCTTCAGGTTTCTATGGGTTTAGCTTCTCCTCAAAGGTTTTCTTCAAAGGTTCCGGGTCTTCTGTTCCGCTGCTCAACTACTCCTTTGAACTCAATTCCTCGAGCTCTCAATTTCTCTTTCACTCCAGAGCGCCGCTCTGATGCTTCAATGGGACTCGATGGTCCATTATGATTTTCTGAATCGTTCTCCTCTCTGTGCTTTGCCTTCGACTGTGTTTGCCTACAATTATTGCAAACCTACGGTTTCACACCATAACAATCATAGAACACGCATTTCATACATTTTGACATAGTCAGGAAAACTCTGCATATATTAATGTAAAAGCACAGATTACACCTGAGACACCTCGGTCTCACACAAGCTTGATTTCTACTATTTGTGGCCTCTCCCTGTTGAACGCGCAGGTTCAATATTTATAAGAATGAATTGGATTGGATCATTGGAGGATCCCATCACCCCTCTAAGAAAAGCCTTAAAGCTCTCTGCATGCATACATATGTGGCAGACTTTATCTACTTCATCTTTTCTTCTGTTTTAAAACAGAAAAGTCTCTTTATCAGTTCAATGGTCTATATCTACTCTAATTAATTCCTAAAAGCTCTCTCTTGCTCCTAGAGAGTTGGATTTGACTTCTACCACTCATGTTCTCATTTATTTATTTTGAGAGCATTTACATATTCTCCTATTATCTAGTAAAATCACACTTAAAAGCCTAAATATCGCATTAACTTGATACTTAGGAAAACTATTTCCTAAAATTCATGACCCCTTATATCTACTTTTGACAATGATTTTCCTTGCGCTAAATACTCCCATATCATCCGGCATTTCAACTCTCCTGCCATCCTAAGAAAATATTTATTTTCCAAATCAAAATGCAATCTCGTTTTAGGAATACCGTGCCCTCAAACTTCTACTTACTTGGCATACTCATTAGAAGTAAGATTCTTTATTTTGCAAACATAGGTTGTGAAGCAATGAGAGGTTTCTTTCACGTTGGGAAGCTTTTTTACTTCTTCATCCAGTTTTTTTACTTCTTCATCCAGATTGTTCACTCACACGTGAAAATTCTCTACCATTGTACCTAATTGTCAAACTTAGAAGTCACAATGGTATTTTATATATATTTATATTTTGTAAAATATTATTTTTAGTTTGTTTAGTCATAAAAGTTAAATGATTGATGAAAGGAAATAGGTTTAGGATATATTTAAGATATTGAAGTTATGAAGAAAAATAATTGTGATAATAAAGTTGATAAGAAATTTTGGGGTTAAATGTCAGTGATTTGGATTTTTTTTAATAATAAAAATAATTATAAATTTTCATAACAAATTTAAGTTGAACACTCGTTCAAATTATTTTGGGAAAGGGTATATATTTTTTGAAAATGGGTGTGTGGGTTTGTATAGGGTATATATATGAAAATTGAATTATGAATTTCAAATAATGAATTTTCTAATTTTGAAATTTTCCAATTTACAATAAGAAAAATAAAGCATTGAACATTCACATTGAAATTTCAAATTAATATTAAATATAGAAATATGAACTCTAGGGTTTAGCGTGAGCTTGGTACCACAAAGCCATGTCATCAATTTTTAATATGTAAAGTTTTTGTGATCCATATTCAAATTGTCAGTGAAAATCACATACAAAACTTTGTCGATGATTTTCAAACAATCTAATGTGCTTTATTTTGTCAATGAACCACACTAATGGTTCAATGCCTTTAAAACCATGTGCTTTATTTTGTCAATGAACTACACTAATGGTTCAATGCCTTTAAAACTATGAGTACATTTTTTTTATAATCTTTAAAACCATGTGCTTTATTTTGTCAGTGAACTACACTAATGGTTCAATGCCTTTAAAACTATGAGTACATTTTTTTATGATTATATTTTTAATAAAAACTATGAGTAAAATGTTCACTTGGGTCACCAGAGACGTCAAATAGTTGATATATATATATATATATATATATCAGATTTCAAAATATTTTGGAAATTTACACCAGCAGAGGCTGATCAATATCATTGTTTCCATTTGATAAATGAATAGGCATTGCTTAAATGCAAAGCAATTTTTTTTATGATTAGATTTTTAATGGAAACTAGGAGTAAAATGTTCACTGGAAACTTTTTGCTTTTCAAACTAATACACAATTCACACATTTCATTCCGAAAAGACTAATAACAATTCTTATTATTTCTTAAAAGCTATTAAGATATCAGAGTGTTTGTACTGGCAGCTATGTGCATTATGAAGGAATCTCTCCATATTGTAATGAATGCATTGAAAACAACTTTTAAAAACGTTTGTGATAGTATGCGTTTATCTCTGTGTGTTCCGGTGAAGAACCCTTGTCATCGATATCATGGCTATGAATGAATACTTCTGCCCATCGGATATTGATAAAATAGAACAAGCTGATCCACATCCTGACTACAATGAAATCACAGCAAATAAGCAAAATAATGAGTATAACAAGAAATTATCCATTCTCTCTTCGTCCCCATTATGTAATCATGGGCATGATGCTACGGTTTTCTGGTTTGACAGAAAATTCTACTTTTAAAATATAGGATTCATCTTCCTTTGGTTTCACAGTTATTCTGCAGGGAGAAGGATGAAAAAGCCAATGATGTTCTCTTTTTATCTTGTGGCTGCTGGAGATAGACATACCCATGTGAAATATTTCAATTTTGTCACATATGTACACACATTACACATGCTCTCAAATTGGTCAGTTCAATCACAATCCTATAGAATATTAATATCATTCTCGCATTGCAATCAATATTTTATTATAAACGGACCTTTTCATTTGTTGATTTTGAATTTCTCTCCGGTGCAGGTGCATTTGTTTCTTCTGCTTTTTACCCGGCATCGCAATTCTCCTGCCCCAGTAAGAAAATCTTTCATTTCGAAATCCCAGTGCAATCTCGCTTTAAGAATATCGTGCCCTCCAACTTCTACTAACTTGGAATACTCATTAGCAGTAAGATTCTTTATCTTGCAAGCATAGCTTGTGAAGCAACGAGATGTTTCATTCACCTTTCGAATGATTTTTACTTCTTCATCCCCATTGTTCACTGACACTCACACGTGAAAATTCTCTACCACTTTAGCTATCTAATTATCAAACACAAAGTCATAAAAATTAATATATATATAGATAGGTATATATATATTTTAAATATTATTTTTAGTTAGTTTAGTCATAAAAGTTAAATGATTGATGGAAGAAAATAGGTTTAGGATATTGATGTGATTAAGAAAGATAATTGTGATAATAAATTTGACAAAAATTTTTGGGGTTGAATGTAATTTATTTGGGTTATTTTTTCTTAATAAAAAAAATAATTACAAATCTTTACAATAAATCTAAGTTCCCAGAAATGCGGGTTTAAATTCTTTTTCTTTTTTTTGAAAAAAAGTGTGTGGATGAATTTTTCAATTTTGAAATCTTCTAATTCATAATAAGAAATTTAACATAGAATATTCACATTGAAATTTCAAATTTAATATTAAACCTAGAGATATGAACTCTAGGGTTTAGTGGGAGCTTGGCACCACAAAGCCATGTCATCAATTTTTAATATTTGAAGTTTTTATGATCCATATTCCAATTGTTTTATGTGAAAATCACATGGGAAATTTTTTGTCTACCCATTTCTAACCATCTAGTGTAATTCATCTTATCATGAGAATGAACCATACTAATGGTTTAATAAGTTTCCAACCATCCCATCTAGTGTGATTCATCTTATCTTAACAATGAACCACACTAATAATTCAATGAGTTTCTAACCATCTAATATGGTATGGTTCAAAACCCGGAAACAAAACCAATTGTTAATATTTAAAAAAAAATAAAAAAAAAAACACTTTAAAGATACTCAAACCACATAGCTTTTTATGAGTACCAATTCCCTATCACAAAAAAACCATTTTAAAAATTTAAAGTATAAATTTCTCCATACCCAAAAGAGTTCAAAAGAGTAGGTATAAGAAGAACCCAAACATGTTTATGGTACTTAAGTCTAACAATAAATTAACAAATTTAATCACACTATGTCATAACATTAAGATTAGGAAAAGAATATTCTTTTTATTAAATATAAGTAATATTTATAATTAAAAAACTCTAAAATATGATATCCTATTTTATCTTATTTTAAATACAAACCAGCTTATTAAATTAAGGAAGATAATTTTGACAATAAAACTCTTAAGATTGAATGACAGTTACTTGGCTGAAGAAAAATTTAATAATAAAAGTAACTAAAACATTTTATAGTATACATTCAATTATAAAGATAACTTTGTAGTATACATTCAATTACGAATCTTTATATTATAAATTTAATAATAATATTTTATAGCATATGAAACCTATTTATTTTATTTTATTAAATACTAGTAATATTTATTTATAATAAAAATAACTCCAGAATCTGAGATCAGCTTTTAGATATAAACGCTCTTATCAAGTTGAATTCAATTTGGTTATAATGTATACATTGAAGAACAATGGTCATCGATATCATTGTGAGGGGATATACATTCCCCTGATATATTACGTATGTCTTTGTGTGTCTTGCTAAAAAAAATAATTGTCATCGATATCATGGTTGTGAAAGAATCTTTATTTTGTGGCTGAGGATTGAGCATAGAACGCTGCGACTGTTTGGATTATCTGAGATTGAATGATTGAGGTAGTCCGGTCCGCAATTTGGTACTTGCTGGGTACGATGGCTTTCGGCAGGGTTTAAAAAAATAATATTACAAGTTTTTTTAGTAAAGTGTTACCAAATTTACAAAACACTTTTTTGACCAGCTATTTGTTTTCGAAAAAGACGTTAATAACCTTATACACGTCCATCGATTTACTAAGATCTTCCCGCAGCTCGCCGGCTCCCGCTCACGCTCCGGACCTCCGGCTTCGGCATGCTCCAACTTTCTTACGCTCTAACTCCCCATTGTAGTTATTGAACACTAAACTTACCATTATCATCTTCAAATCAGGCGTTGGCTTGTTTTTGTTCATTCCACTTATTTTTAATTGATTAGTGAACGAAACGGGAGCGAGGTTTCATCCACTAATCGATGTGTGTGGATATTATGTTAAACACAGAAAATGGTGCCCTTTTGCACAGAAAATGGAGATATATGAAATACTCTTGGTTATGCGAGTTTTATTGTTAGGTTATGTGATTTTAGAGTCGATATTATTAAATTCAGGACAGTGCTGTTAAGTTCAACACAGTGTAAAGTTTGATAAACTATATTTTATTTTACTAAGCCTTGTAATTTCAAAAATTTACTAATAAATAGATAAATTTTAATATTTCTAGATTTATAAATACAAATTTAATATCTTTTCCATAAATAAGTAGGATAGAAATCGAATTTCTTAAATTCTTTCACAGATGTTGTAATCCATGTATCCAACTGCCCTGTTTATTGGTTTTTTATTTTATTTTAAAAGTGGTTACAATTAATACTAAATAAATGGAAATATAGTTGTTAATAAGAAATAGTTATTATCTACAATTCTATATTATTTATTTCAAAATATTTTAACATTAGGATATAAAACAAATATTTAATATAAACATATCTGCATTTTAAAGAAAAAATAATATAACATTATTGTTAGAATATATATATTTTTAAATTATTTTATAAACTAGTATAGATCTATCTTAATTTTGGATCTCCCGAATTCTGGGAGGAATCAAACCTTTTGAAGTGCAAACCTCTTTTACAATGAAAAGAGATTTGATCCTTCTAGCTACTTGCTAGATCAAGAGTTAAAATGAATCTATGCTAGTTTATGCTACATTGTAATTCAATCACATTATCAGGAATTTCACCATCTACTATTTAGAGAGTTGTGTAATGAGATAAAACTTTATTTTCAAAAGGCGTTACTTGCTTTACTAGGTGGGGTTCTTATTGTACACCATTATCTACAACCCTCTACAAGGTTGGAATTTGAAAACTTTTAATTAATAGGGTTGGAATTTGGAAAATTTTAATCACATTTTGAAAGTTATTGTAAATATATCTAGTCTGAAAGAAAAAAACATTAATAATCCTAGATCTCTCTGAATTAGGTATAACCAATACAACTAGCCTTAATTAATGGATATGATATTTATCTTATGAAAGATCTTATCTTTTCAATAGATTTTAAAAGTTATTGTAATTATATATCCTCAATGAAAAATGCATCAACCATTGTTGATTTCTCTAGTAATTACCTATTTATAATACTCATTCTTTGTGATGTTTCAAAGTAATCCAAATTATATAAGGAGCTTCAGTGAATGGAAAAAATTTATAAGTATGGACATTCCAATTTTTATGGGTGGAAACTTTTTTTGGATTTGATAAAAGGTTTGAATTTGTTTATAATGGTAATTTTTCTAATTATATCAAGAGGCATATTTATTTGGGGATAGGGATTCCATAATTTTTTCACAAGTTATATATATATATATATATATAATGTTAAAATTAATGGTAAAATTTATTTTTAAGTAGATGAGTTAATTTGGGAGGCTTTAGTTTTGACTAGCTCTTACTTTTCAACATCATGGGGAGGGTTAAGGAGTGGTTGAGGATGAAAGCCACTTTTTGGGGATTCAACTACCCAAGGGGCATTCCAAGCTCTATTAGTTGAGTCAAGAGGCTCATTCTACAACCCATTATGACGTGTAACCGTGTATGTCTGTCATCAAAGTTGAAATTTTGCTTATATTGGTAAAAATAAAATAAAATTAGATAACTATACAAAATATTTAAATAATGTCATTCAAAATTTGCACATGAATAAATTGAATCCCTCTCCGTTCATGTTAGATATGTATTTAAGATGGATAAAAAAAAAATTAAATAACTATACAAAACATTTAGATATGTATTTAAGATGGATCAAAAAAATTAAATAACTATACAAAACATTTAAATAATGTGGCTCAAAATTTGCACATGAATAAATTGGGTTCATGTTAGATCTGTATTTAAGATGGATCAAAAAAATTAAATAACTATACAAAACATTTAAATAATGTTGCTCAAAATTTTCACATGAATAAATTGGATTCCTCTTGGTTCACGTTAGATCCGTATTTAAGATGGATCTATGTTGGTGCATAGTTATTTCTCCATCCAATAGGCTAAGTGAACCCAACCTAGGATTAGCCTAATTACCAAAAAAAGACAAATATGTTTGGTTTTTCTTTCTGTAAGCTATCTCCTCATATGAAAAGTAATAATAATAATACAATGATGTGTTCACTCTTATGACATGGTTAGGTAATCTATATCTTGTTATCTTGTCTTTTGGTGAATGCAATATTTTTAGATTTTTCCAAAAACATCAACAGCGTTTGATCTACAACAAATCAATATATAATGTAAAGATCATGTGTCTATACTTACTTTGTGGCATATTTTAGTCTAAAATCAACTAGGACCATTCTTTACCTAAGTCAACCCACAACAAATCATTTTATGATGTAGAATTGCTTTACTTCTTCTCTACTCTACATTAAATTAGTTTTTAATTTAAAATCAAAGTCATTCTTCTTATTTGTTTTAAGTTTAAAATTATAACAAGATTGCCAAACTAGGCCCCATTGCATGGTCTTTATTATGATGAACTATAATTTTTTTTTGAATAAGACTTACAATCAAGTCCTTTTAATTTTGGACTACTAATTTTAAGCTTCATTTGATTGTTAATTTGGTTATTAAGAAATTTTGATATAAAAATATATATTTTAAAACAGAAAATATGTTTATTATTATAAGGAATAAGTCATTTATAAAATATATATTTTAAAATAGAAAATATGTTATCATTATAAGGAATAAGTCATTTGTATGTAATGGTCATTTGTTTTCATTATGATAAATAGTAATTTTTTTTTTAAGATAACTATGTTATTGAAAAATAATTTTTTAATTAAAATTTTATTGGTGAAAAATTAATTTATCATCAAAACATCAAAATTGGAAAACACAATTTTAGAGGTAATGTTGTCTTTGACCACAGTATAAAGTCTAAATGTCAAAAAAATATCTCACCTGTAAAAAAAATTCAAATTCCAACCCTACTTTCGGGATGAGTGTTTTTATATCAAATCATATTATCGAGCTAGTAGTACAGATGTAGCCGGTTCCATAACAAGCAAGTTTCTTTGAGTTCCACAGTGCAGAGCTGATTGATAACTGAGGCCACGAAGCCATCGAGGACACTTGTAGTTGTTTGAGGTATATAATTGCAGCATTAAGAGTTTCCTTTTTCTGACTTTTCTTGGCTATAAGATAATCAGAACCAGTTTGCAATAAAAGAAATTTTAAGATGGAAAATCAAAACTTTGATATGCTCAGCAAGTTCGTCAGCAATTTTAATAGAGTCACGCTAGGGTCAATCTTTGGTGGGAACAGTTCTTAAAAACAAATTGTTTAGGACTATGAGCTCAATCTTAATTGGATGCTTCCTAAGATTCCCCCTAAACATGTCATCTTGATTTTTTTTATCTTACTCATAACATTACTTATGTTCTTGCAATATGCATTTTTCATCGTTCTAACATGGTTATCAAGCTTCCTGATAATGCATGAAAAAATTCAATGAAGTTAGACAACAACTATTATTATGTTCATTTGGACATGATACAAATTGCATTGAATTCGTTTTTTAGACCTGGCATCCATGTTGTTAATGTATGTTGTGTGGTTGATTATTGACCTAACAAGTTTTAAGATGGTTTAACGAATGGATTTGGAAGTCTACTTCATAATAGTCTTATTTGAGCTTCGCTCATTCCGCACTTTATCAACTTTGATTGATTCCTACATTCACAACTTGAGGCAAACTTATATGTAAGTTATAAGGTAATCATAAGCCATGTAACTTCATATGATTATCTTTCTTATATTTGTGATCATTCATGTGCTTTCCTTAAATCCTAAATTGCTCTAAATTTTTTGCCACCATGATATTATTGATACAAGTGATATTAACCATACAAATGATACGAGCGAATTTAGAACTTCTCAACTTTATGGGTAGAAAAGAGATATGTCGAGATTGAAAAAGAATATCAAAGCATCAATGAATAGCTAATCACATTAAGAAATCAAGTTTATTATTTATATATATATATATAAAATAGAGTATAAATTTAAAATGTTGATTATTAAGTGAAATTTTAGAAAATGATCATAATAAAAATAATTATACGTAATAAATTAATACATTTTTTTTTTAATAGAATTTCTCTTTATCAAATTGTCACTAAATTGGAAAGCTATAATATATTGATTGAATTCAAAATTAATTTTTTTTTTTTAATGATTTTATAAATTGTCATGTTGGAAATATATGACCATAACTAAATATTATTGGAAACCATGAATTCAAAATTAATAATTTTTTTTTGATGATTTTATAAATTATTGTGTCATGTTGGAAATATATGACCATAACTAAATATTATTGGAAACCATGTAAGGTTAAAAGAAGGATTATAAATGGTTTTAGATTGTCAATCTCTATACTCATCAAAAACATTCCTAGTTATATTGAAAGATACTTGTATTATTTTTTGTGAATATAATTTTATTTAATATATTTTAATTAGTTAATATCTTGTAATAATTTATATATGTTAATTAATTTTAAGTATGTTTATAATGTTAAATTTTAAATGGTAAGAAAGTGTTAGATGATTAAGAAGTAACAGTGCATATACTAGAAGAAAATGGAAATTTTGATTTAGTTGTATATAAGGTTTTGAAAACTAAAAATATTAATAAAAATGTAAAATATCAATGTGAAATCTATTTTGTTAATATTGTACTACTAATATTTTTTTTTTTTTTTTACCTCTGATTAACTACATGCATTTTGACCCAAGAAATTACTTTATTTAGAAAATTGTAATGGTGTTTCCTTACCAAAGGGAGTAATTGAAAAAAATTGTAACTCCATGTTCATCATTTTATACTAAAATGTGTTTAGAGGAGAAAAAATCAAAATATAGGTTCATTAATAAAACTTATAAGTTGAAGAAAAATGCATATTGGGTATCTCTTTCTTTCTCAATAAAGGGATTATTCTAGCCATGACAAAAATTGTAATATGTTTTTCAAATTTGATCTAAAATCTAGAATTTAATAGACTAGGATAATGCCAAAGGTAGATTTAGAATATATATTATCATCGCACATGGCCATTATAAATGAAGGTAATGAGTTTTGATTTGAAATTTTTCTCTTTTGAACTTTTAGAAAATGATGGAATGCCAAAGATATATTCAAAATAGAATTTATCATTTTGCATGGCCATTATAAATGAAGGTAATGAGTTTTGATTAAAAAAATGATCTTTCAAACATTTAGAAAAAGATGGAGGATACATTAGCTGATTTAATTTTTCTAGTCATTTTTAGTAGTGATATCCTAGCTTGCTCTAAAGATTTAAGAGAACATAAAATACACTTGGAAATGGCTGGAGAGACAATATCTCAACATGGTTTAGTGCTCTTTGAGAGAGAAATGGAGATAGCTAGATTAGAGATAGAATTCATTGAATAGTATATTAGAGAAGGCAAGCTTTCTATTCAATCATATGTTCTTAGAACTTTTAGAAATTTCCTAGCATGAATCTTAATAAAAGCTAGGTACAAATACTTTTAGGATCTATTAATTATTAGTCCTTGCCTCACTAGAACTATAACACTTACTTCACAATCAAAGTGTGTCGAATCTCTATTATTTTTTTGACTTTTTACAATTTTAACTAAAGTTCTGGGAAAATGTTGAATATTTCTATTTTCCCATAAATTCAAAAATAATTTTCTAATTTCTAGAAATTTTATTTCTAATTTTTAATTGGCTAAGCGAGCCTTGATGCAACATAATTTCCCTAGTGGAAGGCAATTTATTTTTAGTATTTGTCAGTGCCTGACATTTAAAAAAGAGAGGCTAATTTTTTCAGTGGAAATTCCATTGATGAGTGCTCTGACACTGTTATGCATGACACTACTATTTTTCTGCTCAATGATGTTAGAATTGATGGGATTCCAGGTCACATATGAACCAGGGGGTGGGGGTTGCGGGGGTGAACATATATGTGGATGAAGGAGAAAGGGTGAGTGGAGAAACTATATATGGGGGAGTTTGTTAAAATGCAAGGACTATATCGAGTAAATATTTATTCCTATGCACTCTGCACATTTAATATGCAAAGTCGAGGCATGGACCCAAAAGGATAATTTTGTTGGTGAGTCTTGTTCCAATGGTTCCAAAACTGATGTTGTTGCAGGTTCCTTATGTAAGTGGGGTGTGGAAGGGTCGGCGTAGAGTTGAAAAAATATGTGAATGAAGCATTTATATTTTAATTGAATATTGAATTGCTACTGTTTTGTTGTGAAATGAAAGTGTTTGTGAGAAGTGCAAGAGAAAGGGTGTGTGAAGAAATTGTGTGTGATGAACTTTATTAAAGAGAAGGGACTATATTGAGTCATGCTATTTTCCTTTGCACTCAACACATTTTATATTTTAAAATTTTAAAAATTACTCTACACATCAGATGGAAACTAATCTATCCAGTGCTTAACACGCTTGTTCATAATTGTTAGTTAGTTTCATTTACAAAATCTTTCAACATTGTCAAGTGTTTAAGTTATCCATTTTCCTAAACAAGGAACATGAACTTTTCCCATCCCGCATAATTCTATCGCACACCTACCTCTTTGATTGTGTGGAGTGCAGAAGTGCAAGCAATGGTAAAGTTAAAAATTAGAAATATAAGGCAATATAGGTTCAACTAACAATTAAATTAATCATAAAAATGTTGCTTCTTAAAATAGTTAATGTGATAATGTGGAAGAATCTTTCATTGTGCTCCATTCTTGTGCACAACCACATCTCTACACTCAAATCCACTAAATATAGTTTCAAGAAACTCATAAAGAAATTTCTCCCGAGCTCTTATGTCAAGGAAGGAGAAAGGGTGCATGGGAAATGCGAGAGAAAGGGTGTGAGGAGAATTTATCTGTGGAGCTGAACAAATATGTAGATAAATATTTTCTATATTAATTTAGTATGAAACTACTATGATATTGATCTATCACGGGGGTACCAAAACAAACAAGAAACTACATTTTGGCATAATAAAGTGGGGTCATTTGATAGGGAAAAGAGAAAATGAAAAGATTCAAAGAGGTGCTTACTCTAGCTATCAATGAAGAAGTGAGCTTCTTGAGAATATTTTCTCTTATCAGGATGGAGGAACTCATGCTCGTCATGGGACATGATCAGGTGTGTGGGAAGTGTAGGAGAAAAAATATGCAAAGAAATTGTGTGCAAGGGAGTTTGTTAAAGAGTGGGGACTATATCGAGTTAAGATTTTTTCCTCTGCACTTGGCACAATGTATATTTTAAGTTTTAATAAAGTATCATCAAATTCAATAGAACACCATTATTTTTTAAAATAATGAATGCTTTCATTGTTTTACTTTCGTACCTGCTTATAACCACACATCCACACTCAGAGCCATTGTACATATTTTTGAGAATCAGACATCAAACTACTCGCAAAGAAATATTGTCAATGCTCATTTTCGTCCCAATACCAGATAAAATATGGCCACATCGACATAGTAGTATGCACAGTTGATCACCCACCCTTATTTTGGAGACTAACATGTTGGATACATTATTGTGAACTAATCTAATTCCTAAATGCAATTTCTTGTTTCTTTTCTATAGGGGCTGTTTTGACATTATTTTTACGGGAGCCCAATCCTAGTCTCCATTGGGGAAAATGAATTTAATTTTAGGATTTAAGTATGAGGATTTTGATTAGTGCTTTATGAAACAAATATTATTCTTTGGAACATAACTTTGTATTTAATCCTCGTTCTAATTTTGCTGACTCTGTGTTTGAATTTTGAGTCTGTTTGCCAATTCTATAAAGAATTCTAGGACATGTTAAATCATTAATTGAAAGTATATTTTTGAGAATTTTCTTTGATATTTTATATATTACCTAATATTCTGTAGATTCAAAATTATACTAAGTGTGAGGAACCATTTCTAGAAGCGTGTGGAGGGGAGAAAGTTTTTGTTACTTGCTTCCCACACCCGTTCTCCTACACAACACTCCTTCCTCATATGAATTACAAAGACATTTCATTTAATATTGGATGATACATATTTAATTGACAAATGTCAAATAACAAATGCATTTAATATCCAGGAAGCTCAGATTAAAGAAACCCACATAGACATAGACTAGGAAAATTTTAAGGATGGAAAATTTTCTTGAAGTTTCAAAACATGGCGAATCTCACTAATCCATAATATGCAAACTATAAAATATTTATTGATATATTTGTAAAATTATTCAAATTTATAATGATTTTATATATAGTCTCTATATAATGTTGGCGATTTTTAAGGTAAAATAATTTTATATTCTAAAATTTAGGCGAATCGTCTTTTATAAAATTGGAATTTGGCGAATATTTTTTATGGACAAATCATGGAAAATTAGCCCACTGGGCGAACATTAGCCCCTAAAATTTTCCATGGGTCACATGGTATTAGGGACAATTAATCCCATACCCAAACTTTTCATACCTCAAAGTTTTGTAGTTATTTTTACTGTAAAGTTCAAAAAATTTTAAAGGTTTTAATTTTTTAAAGTTATGTGGAGTAAATAGGTGTGGAAGAAACTTTCATTTTGCTTCCTGATATCAAATAAAACACATCCACGTCGACATAATAGTGAGCACAGTTGATCACCTGCCATTACTTTAGAGGTATGGTTTTAACAATTTTTAAACATATTATTATTACTCCCTTCCTCACTAGGGACTACAATATTTTCTTTGAAGTCAAAGTGGATTGACCTCCTATTATTTTGTTGAGTTTTTATTACTACTTAGTATCTAAAACATCATGTAATTTTGAAAGGTAATGTGATGATTCTAACTAACAATTCTATTTATTCTCTTTCTAGGTGCATTCCTAAGATAAAAGATCATGAATAACATATCATCTTTATCTTTAGTTGGTATCTAATATGTGTATTGAAAATTTAAAAGGCAATGCAACAATTGTAACCACTAATTCTAGTTATGTTGTACATAGGAGCATTGGCCAGGTGTTTATCATGTAGTTTTTAGCATACACGTTGCCAATTCATGTTCGATTACATTTCAATGGAGTTGGTTACAAAAGGATTTGTTCCCTAGGATGTACAATGGTTGTTCTGGTAGTTGCATGACATGAGGGATTCTCTCTGCAAGTTCATTTCAGATGTAAGTCCAAAACGTGTAGCATTTTTTTCAGGTAAGATGTGCATCATTCCTTCTATATGCGAGTACTAAGAGCCTTTATACAATATACATTACAACCCTGTACCAATAAGGTGAGAAGTTCAAAAAATGGATAACATGAGAGTGCTAAAAATGTTTATACAATATGTGTTAGCATCGTGTAATTGTTAGGACTAAATTGTTTTCATGCTATCAAATTATAACCTATTTTTTTTCTTATTTCTATATATTTGATTTAATTCATATCTTCAGAGTAGGGAAAATGAACAAAAGCAAAAAATATATGGTTAAAGATAATGATAAATGTGCTAAATGACGCATTTATGTTCTATTTATTGTCATTTGATTATTGCATTATACAACTCTTTTATTTTTTTTCTATATTTCTTATGTACTATAACAAAAAAATGGTGCTTTCTCAATTGTCAAGAAACATATAGCACTTAATAATTTCGATTAGGAGAAAAAATACCAACAAAAGGTACTTTTGACATTTCTATAAAACATTTATGAATTTATGCATTTGTTAATTTTTCAGTTTAAGAAATGCATCAAGGAACTTTGGAACTAAAATCTATTTAGTATTTTCCCTATATGAATAGAATTCAGATTCTATTTGGTAACTATGAACTTGATATTAGAATATACATTAGAAATGAATTTACGATATTTGGTTCTATCTTCATGAACAAATTCTTACTTAATATCAATTATAATGTTCTTTTAAGTAGTGATTTGAGTGTAGTATTTGTGAACAAGAAAACAATATTAGATTCTGAACTAGTCTCAAATAAAGATATTGTCAATGATGTGACAATAGACATGAACAAAGAAGTAGAGTTAGCAATGAGCACAACTATAGATACATATATTATAGGAGCCACAATGAAAGGTGCACAAAACAAACAAGAAACAAAGATGGAAAGGTAGTTTTTTCCAAGTTTAGCTAAATATAAATCAAATTTATGTTTTCTTTACTTGAATTAATTTCAATTAAATGCTCATGAATAGGAAAAAAAGATTGAATTTATGCTATTATTGAATGACGATATTAGTAACAATGTGTCATGAAGCTTTTTCCATGGTGTTGTGTTAGTTACATATCAAAATTTTGTGGGCAAAGAAAATAAGACAAAACAAATACTCCATGCAAATTTAAAAGATAAGAAGGTTGAAATGATAATAACATTTTTTGTGCCAACACAATTTATCAAATAACATTAGGAAAAACTTATTGCAAACGTTGGTGTTTCTATTAGAAATTTCAGGATAATTCAAAAACACAAATATGTAGTGGTGACTATAAGAAATATATTGTACTAAATAGATTTAGCATTATAGAAAACATTTTTACCGTTTCTGGATAGTACCAATTTTTACCAAATATCATGATTGCAAATATGTCCCATAGCCGAGATCTATTTCTCGTGAGCACAATAGGTTCCATTTCAATTTCAACAACACAAACATGGATGTAATGTGCATTAGAAATCAAATATGGGAATATAGATTAGAACAGGGCAATAGTAAGCTTAGATTTATTTGAATATTTCACTGATAACAAGTTATTATTTGTCTCTTATATGGTTTGCATGTATTTCTTCATAAATATTTCATATGTGACATGTTCAAGTACATGACAAAATCCTTTAAACATATCTTTCAATCCAAAGAAAATTGCAAGAAAATGTTTTCCATTCATGTTGCTAAAAAATATAGTTAAAAAACATGAAAATGTTTTTTGAACTTCTTAATCCACATTCATATGTTCATTGAAAACAAAAAGGAAAGTGGAAAGTCGAAGACCATTGATTTCTTCAATGAGTGGAATATGCGTAGTAGTCTTCATTTTATATATATATATATATATATATATATATATATATATATATATATATATATAAAGAGAGAGAGAGAAGAATATAAATCATTTGATTTCAAGTTGCTAAATCTCAATTTTGTATATCAAGTTTGCAAGGACTAGTGATAGTGACTAGTGCATATATGATTCCCTTTGATACTATATGTGTGAAATGTAGTAGTCCAATTACAACTACTAGAACTATGGATGAAACTATGGCTTATTGTACCATTTGTAAGGAAAATTGTCACTTTGTTTATTTCCATCAATTAAACTGTATCATACATGCAAACAACATGACTACAACATACTATGTGGCGTGAAACTAGAGAAAGTATTGTACCTGATTTGTGAAAAAATTCCTATCAACAATGGTGTACATAAAAATTATTTTTTATTGATTCGTTGTTCAGTTTGGAGATCCATGGCACATTTACAATAAACCAACAAAATGTGATTATGCATATACAATGATAGTTGTCTTTGTTTACGTTGTTAAGGAATCAAATACCTATATGATTATCTTTGCTTGCATTATCAAGAAATATACTGATGGTATTCAAGAGATGGTATTATTGTTGACTTTTCAAAATTAATAAGTGTTATATAGAAAGTGTGGATATCCTTGTTTCAAGTAACTAGTAAGAATAAATTCCCATCAACTATTGGAAAGGGGTGGGGAGGCATCCACATTTCCACACCTTCGAATATCCATACTGCCAATCTTAAAACCACCTTCTACTTTTTTCTTCAAGACTTTGAGCATTTCCAGAGAGTTTTTTCTATTTGTTGGATGAATGGGATTTTATTTCATCTCATCATTACATGATCTATAGCTATTAACATTCTACAAAAACATATTTGAATGAATTTGTTTTTTTAAGTTCCATGTGTTGTACTATGCTATTTACTAACATTATTTACTTTGTTTTGTTTGTAATGTATAACTAGTTCATTGTGCTATGTCGTGTCTAATTTTTTGCAATGTGATTTCTTACATTGTTTTAATGTTTGATCAAATTTCCAAATCCTATAATTAGTCAAAAAATATTAGAAAAAATGTTTCATTCACACATAGTTTATGTTTGCATAGACTTTTCGATCTCATATGCATTTCTAGACAAAGTAATATGATAAGTTAATGAAAGCATGTAAATTTTCCTAAAGGAAGGAATGATATCCATCTATTTGTATTTGTTAGCATGTAAAATTAAATAAAGGAGAGAAAAATATTCACCTATTTGCAATTATACAATTTGATTGGATTAGAAAATGAAAGCAAACACTTTCACACTTTTCCAAAGGAGAGAACAAGATATGTATATTTGCAATTGTGCAATTTTATTAGATTAGGAAATGAAAGCAAGCACTTTGACACATAAAATTTACATCAGTATGATGATAAAACTTGCCATAATTTACAAAATTTATGTTACATGAAATTGATTAGAGTATAGGAGATGCATAAATATTAGATTATTCTACTATATGTTTTGAAAAACTATTCATTTTACTATGCTAAGAAAATTGCAATATATAACCTTTATCATAAACCAAATTTCAAAATTAGCTGAGCAAGTAGCAAAATTTGGTAATGATTTCTTTAGTATCAACCATAGTTCCTTGAGGTTGACACCTCTACTGATTATGTTGCGAGAATGGAGGTATGATTGCTCCATTCATGTTTTGCAAGAAATATCTAATAACATTCTTATGGTGTCCAGTTCATCTTGCAACTGCTTAAGCATTCATTGGATTTCCAATATGTTATTCATTAGTGTTAAGATATCTTGGCTAACCATTAAGATGTTATGAGATAGAAGAAAGAGATATATCAATGACTTCAAAAGCAGCCTCTTCGAGGGGGAAACCTCCTTTACATTACACAAATTAACAATTCTTTGATGATCCAAATCACAAGACCTTCTTTCTATATATAGGAGTCTACGGGGTCACAATATAATTAGATCCGGCATAACAATAATAATGTAAGGGCACAACAATAACAATAGTGGGATTCTATGGGGCTCAATAATAGTAATATGGGGACAACATGGGAACAACAATAACAATAAAGGGCTACAATGACAATAGTAATAAGGGAATACACTAGTATTATAGGGACCTAACATGCCCCTCTCCTTCAAAAAAGTGTTTTCCTCAATGCTTGAGTAGTTTTGGATGCTTCTGTATAAAATTCGCATCCTCCCATGTGGAATCTTCAATGCGTAAGTTCTTCCACTTGATGAGATACTTTGAAATTGATCAATTTCGTAGTTATCGAGTTCTTGATTCTATGGCTCCTTCAGGTTCCAATATGATTTTTCCTTCTTTGTAATGTTATGGAAATATTGTTTGAATTGGGCGCTTGTCACCTATAACCTTCTTTAAACATGAAACATGGAAAACTGGGTGCACTCGAGAAGATGTAGGAATCTCCAATTTGTATGCCATAGTACCAATCTTTTGTAACAACTTGTACGGACCATAATACTTTGGTGATAATTTATTATCCTTCTTAGCCTTCTTGAGGGACATCTGTTTGTATGGCTGTAGTCATAGAAATACCTAGTCACCTACATCAAAACTTCTTTCACTGCGATGTTGATTTGCTTGTTGTTTTATTCTATTTTGTGCCAAAGTGAGGTTGTCCTTTAAGAGTTGGATAACTTCTTGTTGATCCTCAATGTGATATTCCACTGCTTTAACCTTATAGTTTTCTCTTAGTGATGATGTGATCAACAATGGATGATATCCATAAAGTGCCATAAATGAGGTCATTTTTGCTACAGTATGGAATGAAGTGTTATACCACCATTCAGCTATAGGAAACCACTTGACCCATTGTGTCCGTTTATCAGATACAAAGAAACAAAGATATCCTTCCAAACATTTGTTCACTATCTCAGTTTTCCCATCAGAATGAGGATGATAAGATGTTGTATGCGCTAACTGAGTACTAAGACAAGAAAATAATTCTATCCAAAAATTTCTAGTGAAAATGGGATCTCTTTCGCTTACATTAATATTTGGGTCTCCATGTAGCTTTTGAATTGTTTCCATAAATGTAGTAGCAACTGTATTGGATTTAAATGGATGAGATAATGCACAAAAGTGTGCATACTTGGTAAGTCTATCAAATACCACCATGACGACACTCTTTCCTTTGGACTTGGGTAAACCTGTGATAAAATCCATTGAAACCTCCTCCCAACGTTGACTTGGAATGGATAATGGTTGTAACAGACCTGGTGTCTTAGTTGTCTCAACTTTATTTTTTTGGTAAACCAAACATTTCCCCGCAGACTTTTGAATAGTAGATTTAAGGCCATCCCAAAAATATTCCTTCTTAATCCCATGGTAAGTTTTTGAAAATCCTCAGTGCCCTCCTAAGGGAGAGGTGTGAAATTCCCTAAGAATATTTTGTTTGAGTTGGGAATTCTTACATAGGTATAACTGATCTTGGTACCATAACAAATCATTTTTCCAGCTAAATGTATTAGATGTATTGGGATCTTATTGTAGCTTTTGAATGAGTGCCCACACTTCTTCGTCATTCTTCCATTCATCCCTTGCTTCGTTTATCCAATCTAGTTGAATAATAGAGATGGCGCAAAGAAAGTCTTCCACATCCTCATCATTTCCTGAAAGTGCATTTGCAACAAAATTTTTCTTCTGTTTTTTGTAGATGATTTTAAAGTCATAACCCAGCATCTTTGTGACCAATTTTTGCTATTCCTCTAAAGAATATCTCTGTTCTAAAAAGTATTTAAGACTATCATTATCTATTTTTACCTTGAAGTGTCTTCCAATTAGGTAAGGTCACCATTTATTAAGTGCATGTAGTATTTCCAACGTTTCCTTCTCATAAATAGCTTTGTGTAAATACTTTCATTTGATTGGACAACTTTAGAAAGAAATGGGTATTGATTCTTGCATTAAAACAACACCAATTCCATTTCATGAGGCATCACATTCCACAATAAAGGTTTTTGTGAAGTCTAGTGTAGCTAAGACTGGTGCTTGGCACATTGCCTCTTTAAGATGTTCAAAGGTCTTCGTTGCTTCTGGAGTTCGAAAAAAATGCATCTTTCTTCATTAATGTTGTTAGAGGTGCTGCTATTCTCCATAATTCTTAACAAACTTGTGATAACACCTTGTCAACTCAAGGAATCCTTGCAGATGCTTTATGGATGTGGGTACTTTCCATTCCTTAATGGCTTTAATTTTTCTAGGGTCTATCTTAACACCTTCATGAGATACAATATGATCTAGATATTCCACCTCTTGTACTCCAAAGAAACATTTGGAGGTTTTTGCATATAATTGTTTCTCCTCCAATTGTTTGAATACCATGTCAACATGTTGAACATGATCCTTCCAAGACTTGATGTAGATTATTATATCATCAAAAAATACTAACAAAAATTTTCTAAGGAAGGGTTTGAAAATGGAATTCATCAAACCTTGAAATGTAGAAGGTGCATTGGTAAGGCCAAAAGACATGCCCAAAAATTCATAATTACCCTCATGAGTTCTCAATGCTATTTTCAGAATTTCTTCACTCTTCATTCTAATTTAATGATATCCTAAATGAAGATCCAACTTGGTGAAGTAAATTTCTCCATGTAATTCATTAATGACAGGAATGGGAAATTTATCTTTAATAGTGAGCTTGTTGAGCTCCCTATAATCTAGACACATGCACCATGATCCATCCTCCTTGTACACCAATACTATTGGAGTAGAGAAAGAACTTTGAATAGGTTGAATTATACCAGCCTCTAGCATTTTTGCAACCATATATTCAATTTCGCTCTTTTGGCATAGGGATATCTGTAAGGCTTGATATTTGAAGGAACACTTCTTGGAATCAAATGAATAGCATGATCATGACCACGAATAGGTGGGAGGCCTTTGGGAGTCTCAAATACCTTGGAATGATTGTCCAAAACTTTTTGGAGATCTAGAGAAATAGAGGATTTTGATGTGGGAAACTCTAGTGAACATAATTGTGAAATTATGCCTCATTGTTCTTTCTTTATAAGATTTGTCATGCTGCTAGAGTTGATTATATTTCTTGGTTTCCTTGCGATACCCATTAATTCAACTTCCTTTCCTTCCAAAAAAAAATTCATGAAAAGTTATTGACAATTAAAGGCTATCATACCTAAAGATTGTAGCCGTTGCACTCCTAGTACAACATCAACACCACCCATTGGAATGGAAAGCATTGGACTATTTAATATATATTCTCCCATGGATAGATTGATATTATGACACTTTCTAGAGAAATTTATGTTTCCTCCATTTGCAACCATCACTTGACACTTTGGTGCTGGATATAGGAAGTAATTCAATTCCTTGGGTATCTTACAATGAATACAATTATGGGTACTTCTCGAATCAATCAACACTTATTACCTTTTTCTTCTTGATATGTCCCTCTATCTTGAGAGTTTGAGGATTGGTAATTCCATCAAATGCATTACAATATATGGTTAGATTCATTTCTTCTTTCTCTACAATTTGTTCCTGGTGCATATCCTCTTCTTTTTACGTTTCTTGTTCCTTTTCTTCCTCCTCTTCCCAATATATGTAAAATAATTCCTTCTCAACACACTTATGACCTTTAATGTATTTTCCATCACAACTATAACAAATCCCTTTTGCTCTTTTTTCTTCCAATTGTTGTGGTGTCAACCTTCTAGGTTTATGGAAGGCTAGGGGTAGCAACACTTCCATCTTTATAGTTGTGAGTTGTAGGCTTCCTTGTTGCCATAATTTTTCTTTCAACTTTTCTTTCCAACTTGAATGCCTTCTCTAATGAATCAGGTTCACAAAGATGAGCCTCATGTTGGATGTTATCCTTTAAAGTCCCAATGAATTCGTCAATCCTATGCTCCTCTAGAATATCTTTTACCCTTATATTCATTTTTTGGAAGTCCTCAATGTGCTCCACCATTGAACCCTTTTGTTTGAGATTTATCAATTGGCTAAAAAATGTGTTTCCTTTTGTATCCTCATAATGTGCTATCATTTCCTCCATAAAAATTGACCAAGTGACAATTTTTTTACGAGAGTAAAGCCTTCAATGCCATACAAATTGATTGGGTTCCAAATATAAAGGTTTAATGCATCCCTTTTGTGTGTTTTTCACATTATGGAGATCGAAATATTTCTCCATCTGTAGTATCCATGTTATGGGATCCTTGCCATCAAACTTCCTCATGTCGATCCTTGGAACATGGTGGCTCTTTAATCCAATGTTAGAGTCTATGAAATCATGATTAACATTTCATTTGTTCTCATAATGAGTTTCCTTTACTACCTTTTTTCTATTAGTATGCATTTCTTGTAGCAACTTTGTCAAATCTATCTTCAAATCTTCCATGTTGCCTTTAAGTTTTTCTTCTATACCATCCATCTTAGCTTCCATGCCATCCATATTAGCTTCCATTCCATTCTTTAAACCATCCATCTTAGCTTCAATTACTTTTTGTGAGAGCAAATTTGTTGCACTTGGTCTCCTAATTTTGATATATCATGTTTCATTTCTTGCTCTTCTTCATGTGTCATAGTAGTGATTTCGGGTTGCTTACTAGGTGTTTCCACTTTCTTTCTTTAGGTCATCAATAAATGATAATTATTCTTCACAATGCCCTTTGAATCACTTCAAACTACTTTATCAAACAAAACTTATGCAAATTTTGAAAAAACTACACACCTTTTGTTTACACTTTGTATGAGCTCGATATTGAAACGACTGTAACTCTGTAATTTCAAATCTCCAAGTTCTGAAATTTTGGCCTGTGATAGCCCTCTGCATCCTCTTTCCAACCCCACAAGTCAAATCGAGATTATATTATTGCAATAGTAACAATTAAACCATGGTATTCCGAGTGACAAACCCCCCGCCACCCCCCCCCCCCTTGTTCCCCCATGATTATTTCCTCCTCCTTCATTCTGCTATCGTAGTATTCTGAGTGACAAAGCGTTCCTCCTATCTCCCTACTCTCCCACCCCTTTTCCTCCTCCATTTTCCTTACTAGTTCTATAGAACTACGATGATAAAGTCTAGTGCAACACCAAATTAATAATGCCAAGAATATCAAAATTTTCTTTCAACTTCTTGATAAAGTTTCCATTAAAGTAATTTTGGCCTAAAACTAAAGCAATTTCAGAAGGCACTTCATTGTAAAAATATTTTCGATAATTATGATAGCAACAAGACAGAAAATTCAAAAAATAAAAGACAAATGATAAAGCAAATTCTGATAACATTTATTAGTTTTAAATGAACAAAACAAGTCATTTTCCTAGATCTTTTAGAAACAATTTTAGTGCTAACGAGCCAACAATAAAATGAACAATGAAAAATTACTTTCCCATAGCTTTTAGAAACTAGTTACAGTCGACAAGCCTACATATAATGCGTTAGAGGCAATATGTCATCTAAATCATGAATTGAAATCAAAGTTTTGAAAGGACATTTAACTGCTTTCTATTTTAATGGTATTCGTTAACCATTGAACATTATCAATCTGGCTAGTACTAATTTGTATGATATGTAATATGAAAAGTTTGTTCCAATATCGATTACTCTAAACCATATCTATGTTTCTCGAATTCCAACTTGAGATAGTCCAATTCATAGGATTTCATTTCAATGATTGTTTCATTTGGCACACTTTAAAAATTAATATCAACATAATATTTTATTAATATCCTAATTCTCATTCTATTTTGATTTATGTAATGATACAATGACACTTAAAAATTGATTTTATTGCATTGGGTTACTGCTTCTTTATGGTAATGTTATCTTCTATATTAGTTTGAACCCAATGTTCAATCTTGCTTAACTCTACAATTAACTAAATCTACCCTACCAATAAATACAAGTATTTTTGAAATTTATTTAGTGAATGAATTCATATTCACAACATTTATTTTTTTGGCATATTTTTCTAATAGCCAATGTTTTAATATCAAAATAGATTGAGCAAACCTTGGAATTGACATTTCCTGAATGCTAAATGTATTAGTGATTTCAAATTTGTGAATTGAGCACCTATTATCCAATATTAAATGAAGTGTGTTTTTAATTCATGCAAGGAAGAAGTGTTGTCCAAGAGAATGGATATGCAAGGAAAGAAACATAAAATTTGTTTCACAATGTTCTACATTTCAACATACATTCTCCTTCTTCACACATATGTTCTGCAGAATATTACACATATATCAATTAATTACTTTTGGCTTGTTAGAGTTTTGGGCATGAAAATATTGGTTTGTGTATATTGGATGCAAAAAACTGTATATGATTAACTGTATCTGCAAGCCAATTTCATATCTTGAATTACTATGGTTTCTACCAGTTTATGTTAACCTAAAACTAGCATTTCAAAGCTATTATCTTTACAATGGGAGTTTTAATAGTCTCCAATATACGATATCCATGAGGTAATCTATAGGTGTGATGTGACATATTCAATGATCATAATGAATTTAGCCCCTTCCTAGATTTTAATTTCTGATAGAATTTTCCAAATAAATTGCTTACAAAATACAAATCATTGCTAAACATTTATGCTACTTTTAGACACGATGGGCGATACATATTTAGTTTTGAAATTTAATTCACACACCTACAAATATGCCCATTTTAATAACCCTATTGACAATAGATCTATAATGATAAATTTGTAACATTAATTTCAATGAGACTGAACACTGGTATGTAGAAGTGTAAGTGATGGTACTTATATATAAAGTATTTTATATATTAATTTGTGCAACAATTTTGATAGAAAATATCGATGTCCAATTCAACTATTACACATGGAAAAATTTCCACTCCTTTTTGCTTCTTTTATATACTTGAGTTTAAATTCTCACATAAAATCCATACCAAATGTTTTAGGATAGCAATGGTAAAATGGAACAAGGTTTTGTTTTCATTGTTGTATGCCGAGTGCGAAGAGATTTGAATGGGTGAATTTTTCTATGCACCTCCACATTCCACACAATGAGAAAGCTTCTGCACAAGATAATGACATAATAGATATATGATAATATTAATAACTAAAATAACATAAGTGACTAAATCAATGAAAATTGATTTGTTCGCATAGTATTATTGATAGGATACTTTTCACAGATATGTTGTAGTCATGTCATTTTCATGTATGATATAGTTTAATTGATAGAAATAAATAAAGTGACAGTTTTCCTTGCAAATGATACAATAAAGCATAGTTGCATCCATAATTCTGTTGTTGTTATTGAATTGCTACATTTCACACATACAATCTCAAATCTATTCATATATGCACTAGTCGCTGTCAGTAGTCCTTGCAAGTGCTGTAAAATTGATATAGAAAACTGAGACGTAGGAATTTGAAATCATATTAATTTATATTCTTCTTTATATATATATGCACATATAACTATAATATAATAGAGTTTACTGTGCATACTCCACTCGCTAAACAAATAATTTTTCTTAGTCTTTCCATTTTCTTTTCTATTTTCAATGAACATATGAATGCGTATTGCAAAATAGGTTCAAATAACTATCAAATTCAGTCCAACAACATTGTTTTTTAAAATAGTTAATGTGAAGGTGTGTAAGAATTTTTCATTGTGCTCCTTCCATACTTGTGCACAATATGAGAGCACTAACGCAACATAGTGTAGAGGAATATCCGAATATGTTCTTTCCTTGGCTAAGAAGCTAAATTCTTGAGAATATTTCCTCTCATCAGGATGGAGTACCTCATGCTCAACATGGGACCTAATCAGGTGTGTGGGAAGTGTGGGAGAAAGGGTGTGGGGAGGAATTGTAAGTAGGGGAGTTTGTTAAAGAGAAAGGACTATATCAAGTCAAATTTTATTACTCCACATTCAGAACAATGTATACTTGCTCCACACCTCTACTAGTGTTTCAAGTTTCCTTCTATACAAAGTATTGAATTTGGAGTAATAACTCAAAATCCATGTTTAAATTTATGGATTTTTAAGCCTATTTTTGTTTCTTTTCTATGTCCTTTTTGATAAAATTAAGTTAAAAAAAGATTTATCTTCACCATAACATTGATACATTATGTGGAGTGCAAAGGTGCAGAGAAAACTCCACACAATGAGATCCCTCCACACTTCACATAAAATAATGTAAACAAAACTTTTACTTTCTAAAATTATTGAAAATAAATACATAAATTGTCAGGTAACCTTAATTTTATAGATAAAATATAGAAGGGACATGGAACCTCATTATTTCTCACATCATTCAGAAGAGAAGTAATATTTGTAATTGATGTGTGTTTTTTTGGAGCATAATAATGGAGTTAATCATGCCCTGTCACCCAAAGGGTGTGCAGGAGATATCAATTTGCATTCGAGTTATACAATTTACAAATATAAACCATATAAAAATAAATATTTACATATTTAAACTCTATTAATTTAATGGTTTATGGATTTGCACATTCAAACCAATTACTTAGAAGATTTAAGAATTTATCAAACCTAAGGGCTTTTACATATAAAACTTAAAACTCTGATTTACACATATAAATATTATCCAATATCCAAGTTTGAAGGTTTTAGATTTTAAGTGTGTGATGGGTGTGCAGATAAAGTTACAAAAACTCTTCCCCATTCACACATAAATACCTAAGGTTTTGGTGTATCGAGAAATGTTGCATGAATGAAGTGTGGGAAAAGGTGTTTATGTCCGTTGCTCCACACACACATTCTCCACACAGTGTTTTTATTGCACTCACCTCACATAGTTTTTGCTGCACTCCCTGCACAACTTTTCTGTGCACACCAAAACAAAGCTTATTATCCTCATAGCTTAGCTTATTTGTGTATCTTAATATAAGTTCATATTCCAGAGAACATATCTCAATAGCACGAAAATCCATTTGATCTGACTAATGGAGAGGTCGAAGCATTGTGTAGGGAAATAAATTGCATCACAATTTGGGAATGATCAACAAGAGATTAACTGCATAATAATATACTATTACGAGAAATCAAAATCTTGATTTTTGGCATGTTTACTGACTCCATTTCATCGATTAATATAAATATTTTACCTTTTGAATGTACGATGATTCTAGGAAAGGAGGTCTTATGTATTGGTTCGCACACATGAATGCATTAAACGTACCTTGAGAAATGCATTGAGAATGAAAATGAAGTTTTTGAGTTGGAAACATTTTCTGGGAAGTAAATTAATCAACTATTTGGCAGTTTTCACTTATTAATGTGTGTGAGGAAGGAGCGTTGTGTGAAAAAATGGCTGTGAATAGCAAGGAACAAACAATTTACTCTACAATGTGTCGTATCTCTTCATACATTTATTCACATTACATATTAATCAATTAATTAGAAGTTTGGGCTTATTAAAGTACGATGGATAAAAATGTTGGTTTACCTAAATACTAAGTGATTTGTAATTTCACATTTTTCAATTGAATAGTTATATTAAATAAAGTATATTTTTAATGTCTATGAGAAATTTTCTACGAGAAAATGGGTGTCTGGAGCAAGGAACAAAAATTTTCTTGGAAATGCTCCATGCCTCCACATACATTCCTGCAAGATACATATTAATGAATTAATTAACAATTTTTGGAATAAATAGGGAATCATTTGAATGCTTAATAGCATTTACTCTGAAACATTATGCAATGTTGGTTGTTTCATCAATCTCTCTAGCTAGTATATGTTCTAATAGATTCAAACAATATGCACAAGAGGGATATTTTATGGAGAATATTTATTCACCCAAATTTGTAGTTCCACATTGGATCTCCAACTGTGGACGTTTTCAGGATGCTGTAAAATGTCAACTTTTACTGTATTTGACACACATAATTTCCCATTACGTAGTATCATTTCTACAAAATGTCACATATTCTCAGTTAACTTCCTGCTCTCCACACATATTCCTCCTTGATATAATTATTTATACACACTACAAATCGTCAATTTTTGTGTTGTTTGATACACATATTTTCTCATTCCGCAATAATATTTTTATTGGTAGAAAAATATAGCAATTACTTTATCTTTGGAAACTGCTTTTGTATTCATGCTCACAACATTTTAATAATGAAATCATTAAGCTTCACATTGCAATTTGCATAATGTGGGCATGTAGGGGTGCGGAGGAAGTAGAATAAAGTCTTCCTTCACACCCTTCATATGTCATTTATCTGTTTTGGTTTTTTCCCAAAATTTAATAATACACTTTATCAAACTATTTGTTTGTTTAATTAAATAAATTAATTTAGAATAGCGAAATAAACATGTTTTAGAAAACATTTATCCATTCGTTCATGCGTTATAACATTCCTTTCAATTTTCCAAAAGGCATGGATTTCTCATTGAACCTCAGGACAACACTCTACATTTGATCATGGTGTTGTGTGATATGCTAAATAAAAATATTTTTAATGCATTTAAGCAATTGTTGGAGACCAATAAAGAATAAAGCATAAGATATTAAATACTTAAAAAAAAACTCAACACAAGTGGGTTGGATACCTCGTCCTAAAGAAACAAAGAATCCATCTCATAAAAAATTTTAAATAAAGAGAAATGCAAATACAGAAAAAAGAATATGTGGATGTCATAGGAGGAAAAGGGAAACCTCGAACAATCAATAACGTTAGAAGCATTTGGAAATGAAACTAAGCATCAATTTATGCAAAAAATGATTACGATGTTGAGAACATATTGACAAAGTCTTATGGGCCTCACTCTTACCTAATTTATTGTTCAATAACTAATTAGAGAAAAAACATTACAAATTTCAAAAAATTGCTTCACTGCCAAAAAAAGAAAATAAACATAGATTCAGAAAAATTTCAGGATCAATACACAACCAAAATCTATTAACTATGAGGGGCATTTATCAAACACGATTCTCTTATCCCAAACCTGGTGGCAATGGAAGCCATAACTCATAGTGTACATTTTTCTCCATCTTATCCAATCTGCCATCAAAGTGATCTAGTTTTTCCTGTATACACCCTTGATTCCTTTTCAAATTTGTTAATATGGCATGCATCTACTATTGGTTGCATTGGAGATCATTCATGAATGAGATGATCATATTCCGATCATCATTTATGTCTCTTAGGAGCTATTCTGGAAGCATCTTGAGATATGCAAGCTCATTTCCAAAACTTTTTTGATCAGATGAAGGGTTGTTAAAATCAGGTCAATTGATAGGGCTAGGATCTATAGACTCCTCCTTTCTAATGTTCTATAGCTGACATTGGCTTGACTCTCCTTGTTCACAACTCTATGCCTTACTCTTCCTTTCTCCCATGGCATATTGTATTTCACCAGGAAACAAAAAAATACTCGAATACAATAATGCTGAGAAAAACAACAACTCACCTAGATTTCCACTGCAATGAACCAGAAGGTAGTCCCAAAATAAACTATCTAAATGAATAGTCACAACTGCAAACAAGAAATTTCAAAATCCCCAAGAAGTCACTCAGAATAGAGATACATAAATCCAAACAGAAACAAAAATACATAAATAATTAGATCAACTAATAATAACATAAAATAGTAAAATGACCCCAAAAAAGAAAAAAAGAAAAGAAAAAAAGAAATGAAATATAACAACATTGATCAAATCAATCCAAAGCGTAGAAGTGTTCCACCTTACTTCATTATTGAGTTGGGAAACAACATAATAACATATTATCATACTTTTCAAATAAATAGTATTTAATTCTCATGGGTAACATGTATCTACATACCGCTCTTTAATTCGTTCATTATAACCCACATCATTATTTTATTGCCATTGATTTAGCCATTGCCATGCTCTAGGTGTAAAAAATTACTTTCCCCATCTTTCCGTAAACCGAAAAATATTTCCCTAATTTAATTTGTGCATTTCTATAATTTCCTTTTCAATTAATATAAACATTTATTCACTGAATCAACACGTAATCAAGCAATCATTTCAATGCTTATAGAATTTACTCTAACACATTGTGTAATTATTACTGCTTTTTAACAAATCCATTGATATTATAAAATAATATTTTTAGTAATTATTTAGTGAATGCATGCATCAACACAGCTCTGTAGCTAGTATCCATTATAGTAGATTCGAAGGATGTGTAGAAGAATGATATGTGTGGCAGACCCTTCGTTCCCTCTTTTCTACAACTCTATATACATTTCTCCTTTGCACATATCAAATTTTCACAACAATATTTAGTGTATATGAAAGACTTAATTAAGGATTAATCCTGTGATTAATATATATAATTTCAAATCTTAATGGCTAGTAATGAAATGGTTATGCCTCACATTGTAATTTGTGGAGTGTGTACATGCAGGATTAATTGATTAATGTAGTGTGGGGTCCATGTTTTGTCATAATTCTAGAATGTTTCATTTTTGTAATCATTTCCATAATATATTGTTATTCCCACCTCTGCACTCTGCACCATGAATTTCACTGATGCAACTCCACAACCTTGACATGTGGTTTCCCAACAATTTGTCTAAGAATTATAATGAAATATTAATATTTTTAGATCTCTCGCCAATGCTACTATTGATACATTGTGTGAAGAGTAGAGATGCAAGTTCATACATTGTGTAGAGCCTGAAAATTCATATTGAGAAAATACTAAGTAGCATTATATATCAATTTATTTCACACCTACGCACTTGCGCATGTCGTCAATCCACATAATGAAAAATTAGTGTCCACAATGAAATATTCCTCTGCACTATCAAAGCTTATTTTGGATATGTGCAGTCTTCTCAATGAAAACTTTTGCGTATTTCTCTATTTATTGCCTAATTTTTTTTTTCATTATGTCTCCTATGATATTTGTTTCTTTGATTATGGTCACATTATTTTAGTAATGAAATGGTTATGTGATAGACTTCAATTTGTTGACAGTGGAGTGCCTCACACATCATTTAGATGTTTTCGGTTTTTCAAATTATTTAATAATACAATTTATCAAACTATTTGTTGCTTTAATTAAATTAATTGATTTAATATATCAAAATAAAGATGTTTTTGAAACTATTTATGCATTTCATCATTTCTTTTAATTCTACTCTGTTAGTTTCATTTCATTTAATAGTTATGGAAACAATTGCAATGAAAAAAACACATTTAATTCTATTTCTATAATCATTTCAAATTTCAATATTAACGCAAATACATATAGTGAAATTAGTAAGTAGTAATTATATTTCATGGTGTTAGAACCAAGGCCATAATTCATGCAATTTTGAGAAATAACAATTGATGCTTTATTATATTTATTGTGATTATGTCTAAGTAATTTGTGTAGTAAATAGATATCTACCCTCATGACTTCAAAGGAAATATTATTGAACTGATGATCATGTTTACATCATTTTAGAAATATCTCTTCATATGTACATAACCTAACTAAACACAAATAACATAATGAGTCCTTTACTCGTACTTACATATTTTCACATCAAATCCTGGAGTTGTTTTCACCCCATTCTATAATTTCTTATCTTTAGTGATTACTATCTTTGAGCACTGAACAAGCTACAATTATCTCTTTTTATATTTCACTATAGAGGTCTATCAACTTCTTCATCATCTTTGTTTACAACAAGATGATAACTGAGTATCCAAGACAAATAATACTATAAATTCTCTTGCCATAAGAGTGCATATATAAGTTATGAGTTTCTTAGAAATGTCAATTTTGCTTGCTACTTCATTCCTTCCTATGTACTAAACTTTGGCCCTTGATATCTTAAAGATTATGGGTTTATTGAGTGATGTGTAGAATTCTATGTTGTTTTCTGCAACACAGAAACAAGAACACATAAAATGTGTCCTCCATTTCATTTCTAGACTATGAACAAGGGTCCATCTTTCATTCGTTTATGTTTCCTTGTTCATTATGACCTAGACATCATTTAGATGAGAGGAACCCATTACAATTTCTTCTTACTATAAACAACATAAAAATGCGACAACTTTGTAGCACAAATAAACAAGAACCAAGAAACAAGAATCACTAGAAAAACTCAATAGGCTTAAATTAACATAAGCTCTAAATATATAATGATTTGTAATTTCCATTAAGATATGAAAATATATCTGTCAATCATAGGATTAAGCCCTAATTAAGTTTTTAATATTAATTAATTTGTGTTGTGGGAAGCTAAATGTATGGAGGGCTAATGTGTGCAGAGGTTATAGAAATTCCTTGTAGATTCAAACTTCTTATGTAATAAGCTGAAAAAAAAGAGTTGAATCTACGCTATGCATCAACAGAAACAATTAATTGATTGAGAAATCACGAAAACATGAGACAAGATTCAATCACATATCCTGAGAGATCTATTTGAGGGGAGAGATTGTTGCTCAAAACCCCTTCCTATTTGTGTATTGCATTAGATAGGAAAAATAGAGAAGATTTACAATGCTTGCTCAAGCCCGAGCAACCTCTACACTAGTACAATATATATCACTACCTCACAAGATGACTTTGGTTGATACTTATCCAATTATACTCCCTACCAAGTTCCTATTTTCTTGTGCTATTTCCTTGGGAATAAGCCCCCTACTAATTAGGGAAATTCCCAATTGGAATTGTGAAATCCCTGTAGGCACTCCTCTGACTGAATGCACCACCTATATAACTTGGAAAATTATACAACTGATAGTACACTGCCCTTGAACTCGAATATCAACTAGGTAACTCAAATTTATTACATGCATGAGTTAATTATGGCTTATTTATTAGTTAAATGGTCGAACATTGAAGCTGCACCCCAATGCTAGACCTCCTACTAGTTCCTCCAATAGTACGGACTAGTTTAAGATATATTAAATCAGTTTAATTGAATTAACTAATTACAACTCAAATTAAACGCACCCTTGGCTACTTAAAATGAGGTGAAACTCTACATGACTCAAGTTAGATCCTCAAATCGAACTAACTAAGCCAACTAAGTGAAATTAATTTAGTTCACTCTTACAATTTTTTCTTGTGACGTGGAATTACAATTTTTCTCCTAATTTAATTAAAGGGAAAATTAAATCAGGATTTTCTTATTGCATTTTCAACACTCCCTCTCAAAAAGAAAGGGATTATCAGGTACCCCAATCCTATCTCTATGGAACTTGAATTTTCCTCTTGAAAATTCCTTTGTCAATATGTCTGCATCATGTTCCTCTGTAGGAATGTAATCCAACAACATGATTCTCCTTTGCACACAATCTCATAGATGGTGATACCAGATGTCGATATGGATGGATTGATCATGAAAAACTATATTTTTAGAGAGTTGGATACAACTTTGATTGTAACAGTAAATCATACTAGGATCCATCATCTGACCAAATAACCCAACAAGAATCTTCCTCATCCATATAGCTTCACAAGCTACTTAATGAGTAGCCATGTACTCTACTTTTATTGAACTGAGTGCAATTGATCTCTATTTCCTGCTATACCAAGAAAATGTTGTAATATTGAAGATGCCTCATGGTGTGCTCTTCTTATTTGATGGACTACCCACCCAATCTACATGTATGAAACCTTGAAGCTTCACTCCCTCTATCCATCTGTACCAATGACCATACTGAGGAGTACCTATGAGGTATCTCAACACATGTCTGGTTACCTTCCAATACAACTTGTTTGGCTTAACCATTGCTTGAATAATTTGATTAACTGTATAACACATGTCTGGTCATTTGTTCACCAAATACATAAGTGAACCCACAAGTTTCTTGTAGATGGTAGCCTCCACTACTTCACCTGAAGTAGCATCTTCCTTCATCCAATTCCTTGTTAGAGGAGTCTCCATGGGTTTGCTACTCTCCATGTGTAACTTCTTCAGTATCACATTGGCACACTTTCCCTGAGAGAAAAACAGTTCCTCATCTCCTTTCCATACTTCCATACCCGTAAAAAAATGCATGAGCTCCAGGTCGTTCAGCTCGAATTCTCTTGCAATATACTCTTTGCAAGGTTTGACAAGCTTCTCATCACCTATTAGAATTATATCATCGACATATAATACTATAATCAATCATTTACCTTCAACCACAATATGGCAAAGGTTTGCATCTGCTTCACTTTTGGTGAAGCCCAACTTGGTGAAATAGATATCGATCCTAGTGTACCAAGCAGGAGGTTCTTGTTTCAATCCATACAACGCTTGCTTTATTTTTCACATATGCAACTCTCTGTCAAAGGTCTCAATCCTTCCATCTGCTCAATGTACACCTCCTCCTCAATGACTCCATTGAGGAATTTTATCTTCACATCCATGTGGTGGATCTTCCACCCCATCTGTTCTGACAATGCTATAATTGACTAGATGGATGAGTACCTTGCTAATGGAGCAAAGGTCTCCTCATAGTCAATTCTCTCCACCCGAGAGAACCCTTTGGCCATAAATATGGCCTTGTGTTTCTCGATGCTACTATATGCTTCTTTCTTTACCTTGTAATGCGATTTGGAACTCACCACTAACTAGTCTGCTAATCTTAGGATCACTTCCTAAACATTATTTCTACTAATGGAGTCATATTCCTCTACCATGGAATCAACCCATACTAGTTGTTTCATTTCTTCCTAGAATGAGGATGGTTCTAATTCAACTAGCTCACTCATCAGAGCCATGTATCTAGTGTATTGTTATGATGACCTCCTCTTCTTGTGTTATAATGTGGGTGCTCCCACATTATCTATAGCATAATGCAATAATATGTTTGCTTCCCTAGTGTGCTTCCTTCCATTTATGGATGTCTTTACATGAGTGGGTGTTTCCACTTTCTACTCCCGTTCTTGTGGTTGTTCAATAATATATTGAGGTTCTTCCTTTGGAGCCAAAAGCTCCTCATCTGCATGCAACTGAAGCTCCCTCTCAAGGGGACATCTCATGGCCTCCTCTTCATCGAACCTCACATCTCTACGAATGATTTTCATCCTGTGAGATGGAAGGTACACCCAATAACTGTCAGGTGTACTAGTATACCCCACAAATATGCCCAACTTAACTTTCAGCTCTAGATGTTTCCTTGCATCATTGGAAACATGACAGTAAACTGATGAACCAAAGATCTTGAAGTGTGACACATCTAGTTTCTTCCCTAAAAAAGCTTCTTTTGGTGTACTCATCCCACAAATCCAATGAGGACTCCTATTCTGCACATATATATCTGTGTTGCATGCTTTGGCCCACAAGTGAACTGGTAAGCCTTGATCATGTAGAATCACCCATGCAACTCCCAAAATACTTATGTTATTCCTCTAAGCCACCCCATTCTGCTATGGGTTATGAGGTGATGTCAACTCTCGTCAAATGCCTTCTGTTGCATAGAGTTTCTTGAACTCATTCAACACATATTCACCACAGTTATCGCTCCTGAGAGCCTTCACTTTCCTTATTGTGTCCTTCTCAAAAAGTGCTTTAAATTCACAAAATTTGGAGAATGTCTTGTATTTCTTTTGCATGAAGAAAATCCAACACTTACGTGAGAAATCATCTACAAATATAACACAATACCTATTCTTGGTCACGAAGGCTGTCGAGAAAGGTCCGCCACATTTGAGTGAACTCTTTCAAGGACTTCTTGCGCTCTACTATCCTTATAATTAAAGGTTGTGTTGGTATACTTCCCCAATGCACACCCTTTGCATGTATCTCACTGCTCTAGTGCACCCTTGGGAAGACATGTAAAAATATGCTACATGATATTCAAAGCCCCATGGTGCAAATGGCCTATTCTTCTATGCCATAATTCACCAATGCCTTGACTCTACCTCTTCTTTTCTTTTGTTCTCAATGTTGCACAAACTTATACATATAATTTGTAGAGGTTCTTCATCTGAACCTTGATCTACTTCACTTGTCATGTGTTGATATGTATAAGGAAAGCCTTCCCTTTACTAAATATCACATCATAGCCATGGTCTTCCAACATAGCAACTGAAACTAAATTCTTCTTGAGACCTGAAACATACATAACATATTTTAATGTGAGAGGAGAACCAAACTCCCTCTGAATAGCAACTGTATCAATAATGTTTGCACTATACCTTCCATCATCTCCCATCCCGACGTGCATCTGGAGTTATTTCTCCTCCAAGTCACTGAAAAATTATTCATTTCTTGTTATATGGAAGGAGGCTTCACTTCTAGATACCACACACTACCCATCATTGCTGTCACGGTTCATGCAATAAGGGTAAATTATAACTCAAATTGTGAAGCTAGAGCTTCACCCGACACTCCTTCTAAGGGCTTCTTGTTGGCCTTCTTGTGTAGACACTATGTGACATAGTGCCCCAGCTCATGAAAGTGAAAACATTTAATCTTCGACAAGTCTTTCTTCTTGCTTGCCTAACGAAAATCTCATTTGGATTGGGATTTATTACCTTTCCATTACTTTGCCTTTACAACCAAGTCACAGTTCTCCTCATCCTCAACCTTGGATGAAGTTCCAACTTTGTTGCTTAACCTAATCTCTTCCTGCACGAGATCAGACCATAATATCTCCCAGCTTGGTAGTTTGTCTCTAGCATTCATAAAATCTTGATAGTTATGCCAGCTCTTAGAAAGACCCACAAAAGCTAGATCTATAATTTATTCTTCTGGAATAGTAATACCGACCCTTCCAAGTTCATCAGATACTGTGTGAATTTGCTCAGGTACCACGGAACTGATTCAACCTTCTGCATATTGATGCTACGAAGCTTTTCCTTTAGTTTCAGCTTCTTGTGGTCATTGTTGTTCTCAAACAATCCGGTCAATATTTTCCACATTGCGAATGGAGTTTTGTTGCCATGGAGATCCGAGACAATATGATCTTGAACTCCCTCCAATATGATCCTCCTCGCTTTAGCCACATCCTTCTTCCACTAAGCGAGATTCTAGGCATTAGTTGTTGGAGGTTTAACTACACATGTCTTGATGTAATCTAGTAGCCTATTATCATCTAATAATGCCTCCATACGGATCTTCCATGCCACAAAATTTGTGGTTCCTTCCAAAGCATACTCAAGCCTGAGTCCGGTGGATGTCATCTTCCGAGTTCGAGAGAAAAATTACAACACAAATATTGTAATTTGTGCCTTCTACACAAACTTCGAATTATTTTCTCTTCTATTATGATTTCGACTCTGATACCATGTAGAAATTCCTTGTAGATTCAAACTGGATATTTAATATGCTAAAACAAAAAACTTGAATCTACTCTACTCATAAGCGGAAATAATTAATTGATCAAGAAATCACAAAAACATGTGACAAGATTCAATCACATATGCTTACAGATTTATCTAAGGGGAAATCTTGATGCTCAAAGCCCATTCCTATCTATGTGTTGCATTAGATCAAAAAAATAGAGAAGATTTACAATGCTTGCTCAAGCTTGAGCAACCTTTGCACTAGTACAATCTATCTCATCGCCTCACAAGATGACTCTGGCCACTACTTAAACAATTCTATTGCCTTCCAAGCTCCTATTCCTTGCGTTGTTTCCTTTGGAATGAGCCCCCTATTAATTAAGGAAATTAACAATTGGAATTGCGCAATCCCTATAGGCCCTCTTCTCACTGCATGCACCACCTGTAAAACATGGAAAATTATACAACTGATAGTACACAAACCTTGAACTCCAATCTCAACTAGGTAACACAAATTTCTTGCATGCACGAGTTAATTATTGATGATTAATGAGTTAATTGGTTGAACACTAAAGCTGCACCCCATTGCTAGACCTCCTACTAGTTCCTCCAAAAGTTGGAACTAATTTAACCGACATTAACTCAATTTAATTTACTTAACTTATTATAACTCAAATTAAACTCACGTTGTCAACTAAGTGAAATTAACTTAGTTAACTCTTACAAGTTGTATTGTGATGTGGAATTACAATTTTGCTTCTAATTTAATTCATGGGAAAATTAAATAAGGATTTTCTTGTTGCATTTTCAACAGAGGTATAATGAAAAAGGTAACAAAGGTTCTACCTCACATATCATTCTTCCGCATATGCTTCAAGTCTGTTAAAATGGATACTAGTTGTGGAACCATGCTTATGCATGGATTCACTTAATAAATTCTGAAATGACTATTTTATAATATCGATGGATACGATCTCCTTGATTTGCTAACAAGAAGTAATCATTACACATTGTGGTAATGCTATTAAGCATTCAAATGCTTTCTTGACTGCACGTCAACTCACCAAATAAATGCTTACGTTACCCAGGAAGGGATACTTGGTTCATTGTAGGATTAAGCCCTCCTTATTATTTTATTATGCTATCAAGCACTTGAAGGATGTCCTAATTAAGTTTCGATTATTCTTTTATATCGAGTAATTCATGCTGTGGGAGGTTAATTGAACCTATGTAACATGTTTCCAAAATGTTTATGATAAACAAAGCAATGTACACAAGAAGTGTGCGAAGCATATCATTTCAATCTACTATAATAGATATTGGTTGTGGAATTATGACCATTTTCTTGAATTGTCTACAAGAAATAAATGTTACCAAGCACTTTAATGATGTGCCAATTATGCATTGATTCAACGAATAAATGTTGAAAAGATTGTTTTATAATATCGATACATGTGATCTTCTTGATATGTTTACATTAAATAATCATTATACATTGTGTCAAAGTAAATGCTATTATATTTAGAATGTCGTGGTGTAGAGGAAGCTTCCATTTTGTGGAAGAAATGTGCCAACTGAAAGAAGCGTACCAAAAATACTATTTTATAATATCGATAAATACAATTTTATTGATATGTTTATAATGAGTGATCATTACACAACGCATCAAAGTAAATGCTATTAAGCACTCGAGAAATGTCCTAATTGCACATTGATTTTCTCTTTAATTAATTTTTCAATGTTGAGTGTGGAGTTGTCTGCAACGTTGCATCTTTGTAAACATTTCTATCTCGACCGAGTTTTACCATATGGCTTCTTTGCACACTTGTCCTTTCTCGCATGTTCTAGCACCAAATGCTTTCAACAATTTTCACATCACCTATTATCATTACAAAGATTACGTAATGCAATATGTTATAAACACTAATGTTTATTGGTAATGCTTAGTTCTATCAGTACATGGTTGATGTGTACAAATGATTAGGAAAATATTCTTGTGTTTGGCCCTTGTGATAATGACATGTGTTAATGAAATAAATATCCACACTAATTCTTCAGTTAAGTGAAAGTTTATTGTCCACTGCATGAAATGTGGAGGAGTGGAGAAAGCTTTCATTGTGCTTCTTCCACACCCTGCAAAACGTTAATCAATTAATTAGCAGTATAGGCAAGGACTATGTTGTGTTGTGGGTATTAATATTGTATTAATTAGATAAGAATCTTAGATGTTCTCTATCAAAGGTTAAATAAAAGTCCAACTCATTGGATTAGAGATATAACTAATGTTTTAAGAAGAATGGCAAAAAAAAGTGAAATCCTTACCACATCTTTAACTACCCATTAGTCAAGGGAGTCTATTATCAAACCAAATGCATGTAACACTACTTACCAAGGTGTGTTAATTAAAAAAAGTTGGAAAACAAGAAAGAATGTGCAGTTTTAGTTCAAACACATTTTATGAAATAAATTTAAAATATCCCTTTAGTCATAAAGAAATTTCCCTAAAAAAATTTAGGTAGTGAAAATGTCCCCATAAAGATTTAGATGCTTTATGAAATCAATAAATTTATCATCAAAACAAGACTTAAACATATGCTCAAAATGCTTAAGGATGAGAAATATTAAAAACAGAAGTTAAGGCTAAATGGAATCTATTTGAATTTGAGTATGAGCCAGGAAATCAAAATTGCAATGAAAAAGTTTAATAGTCAACTCTATTAACATGATCATTAGAGAAGACAAAGCTAAATTGATCATTAGAGAAGACAAAGCTAAATTGTTAGCACTTCAACTAAAGGAAGAAACAAATTATGGTAAATCTCATTTTTGCGTAGTTTACCGTGAATCCTATTTTTCTTGAAGAAATCAATCATAGTCTTGATGCAGCATATAGGATCGAGTTATGGGTGAATTCCTACAACTTTGTAAATGATGAAAGGTACTTTAATCTAAGTCCTCATATGAATATTAGTGTCTTAGATTTTAATACATATGTAGGGTACATTGCACTCAAATATTTCCATCTTGTAACATCTCTTTTGGATTATTGTGGAGAATGTAGTTTAATAAATGTAGGAGAATTTTATAGGTTGTCTTTTAATGTTATAGTTTGGTTAGTCATAATAATTGGCCATTTTAGATTGTTGTCTTCATTGAAATGTTTTTTTTCTTTGTTTAAGTGAAAAAAAACGATATAAAGCAATATATTTCTCTTTAGGTCTCTCCATTTCATATTGCTATTAACAATCTCAATATAATCAATTATTCAAATTTCAAATTGAGTTTAGAATATATCTTTATAGAATTCAAAGCTTTGCAAGATGATGATCCTCGATATCTCTTCACATTTCATGAACAGTTTTCCAAAACCTGTTATTTCTGCTTATCATGAAAACAATGAATGAGATGCAAGACCTAAATAATTATTGTTGTTCCGATTATTCGTCATGGTCCTTTCGATTCGCCACATGATATGCTTTGTCCTCATGTGATATCTGTTCAGCATAAAATCCCGACCAGGTCCAGACCAACTCCATTTCAGGATAGGACTTGTCAGTAGAAAGACCCGTATAAATCCTGGGGACTTTTGTGAAAAGTAAATGGCAGGACCATTAACATGTCCACCGTTTCAAAAAATGCTTCAAAGGAATATGATGTATTTGTTTCGGCCACAGCAGGCGAACAAAATATTTGTCACTTTTCGTCACCATGAATTTGAAACAACAGAAGTTCTATTTAAGGTAATGTAGCTTTCAATGACATTTATAAATATATCCTCCCTTCTCATTTGCTTAGGCAAAATGTTCAGTTTTCATTCTGATAAATTTGTAAGTTTTGTTAATGCTATTTGCTTTTTCGTCATATTCATCTGCGATTTTACATGGAGTGTTGGAGCTTTTTATGAAGCCAAGAATGACTTGCCAACGCGTTTTATGCAACCAAGAACTCTGATCTATGTTTGCAGCTCTAATGTCTTCGTGTACGTTTATTCCTTTTCTTTTTTGAGTTGCGGACATTTCGTGGGCAAGTTGTTCTTGACTAGATATAGCACTCTGTTTCTCATGTTAGATCTCAGGCGATCATTAATTGCACACTCTGGAGCTCCATAATATTCATAAATTGCACACTCTGCGCCTCCATAATATTCAAAAGTTTGAGAATGGTCGAGATATTAGTAGTGCGGTTTGGTGTGGGTCTTGTTCCACTATATTATGGCTTTTATGTTAATGGAATGTTCATATCCTGAACCATGCAAATAATAAATCTGATAACTAGCAATCTAATAGTGCTAGATCTCTTACATAACATTCTCTCCATTTCTATCACATGTCTGCTCAAATTATTTTGATGGTGAATATTCTTGAATTTGGGAATTTGACGGTGAGGAGAGGGGTCATACTTGACTTTTCTACTAGTTGTCGGATTTCTAAATATTCCCGGAATTTATAATAGACATAATTTACAATAGACATAAGTATAGCCATTAATGTCATTATCTTCCTTTGATAACTAAATATGCATGGCTCAAATCTAAAGCAAAATATTTTTATTGTTAGTCTTTTAGTTCTTTTTTAATGTTAATGATAAATGGAATATTCACTAAACTTTTTATATTTCAAACTAATATGGAATATTCACTAAACTTTTTATATTTCAAACTAATACACAGTTCACTCCCAAAAAACACTATAAAAAATTCTTGTTATTTCTTAAAAGTTATTAAAAGTCACAGATCTGCTCAAAGCCGTCACCCTAACATCAAAAAGGGCCAAGGTCTACACGAAATCGAGATCCAAGGGTTCCACCATCGGCAAAGTCACAGGTCCTGGCTGTGGCACGTTTTTTTTGGGTCTCCTCGCTGTGATTTGCGCCGCATGAAGATCTGTACATTCAATCGGTGTTTGAGGAGCAGCCGATTAGGGACAACGTGAAGGAATAAGAGACAGCATGCCATCACTGTTGAACACTGCTGCGGATCTGTGCTAGATCGTGGTGAATTATTTCTATGTCATCAGAATGCCTTGGATCGTTCGGGAAAAATTCCACCTGTGGCGCCATTCCTGGTCTCTCTGCTCTGCATGGATTCGTTGCATAAACCCACGGCGGCGATCACTCTGCTCATCTGCAGACTGACTATACGACAGACTGACGTGAAGTTCTGCCCCGTAGGAATTCAGATCTATCAATTAGTGGCTCATGAAATTAACGCAACAAGAGTATTATATAAGTAATTCCTCCCGAATTACTTCAACGTCGCTGCACGTAAGGGTCCTTGGCAGATCCTTCGCATAATTGTGGTTTCTGGAATGTTAATGAAGCCCGCACATCATTTAATTGTACGCCTACATAGCCTTAGCCAAGAGGCGTCTGATGGGAAGGTCGACTTCATCGATGTCAGAAATGGGATCAACTTTAGCACCGTCATCTCACATTGTTCACAGTGCAAACTGCAGCCCCTTGGCCGTAGAGAATATGAGGGCCAAAGCAAACTGCAGCCCCTTGGCCGTAGAGAATATGAGGGCCATCTTTGGAGCACCTTGCAAGGAGGAGCCCACCGCTCAGATCCCAATGACTTGCATGTTTTGGTTTTTCAATTTGTTGGGCAGGCAATAGCCTTAGACCAATTTCCAAAATTTAAGGGCAGGCAATAGTATTAGACCAAATTCCAAAATTTAAGGGCGGGATATATATATTTGTATATAAATAATGTAGGTTATTATTATTAAAAAATAAAAAAAAAAAGAGTGTGAGAGATGCGTTTGTGTTTTTATTAGTTATAAAAAGGGTTGGTAGTTTTTAAATTGGAAGTTGTGGTGTCTGAAACATCAATTTTTGTGTGTTTTTATTTGTTATAAAAAGGGTTGGTGGTTCTTAAACTAGAATTCCCAACATCCATTGTAAGGTCAAGTTGTTCGATCAACTCTTGAGCACATCCACTATCAAGACCTCCTTCCTATCAACTAATATCTACAGATGGCGGTTGGTCCATATGATGGTTTATTACTTGACGACTCTTATAGCCAAAGCTGATCCTGCAAAGTTCATCAACCATGGTTAGAGGCGGTTACATTTTAAATGGAGGTAAGTGATAGCTTGAAGATGTGGTGGTGAGTTCATCAACCATGGTCAGAGGTGGTTACAATTTTAAATGGAGGAAAGTGATAGCTCGAAGATGTGGTGGTGAAAGAGCAGTGTTTCCCGGATTCCAAAGTGGATGTGAGTGTTGATAAAGACTTGTGAGATATCATATTGTTGTTGTAATATGTTTTCCATGTAAGCATTAAGGGAGGGGTTGGAAGTAATGCTTCCATATCATGTGTAGTTGTCATTAGAAATTAGGAAGAGTCTGTATAAAAAGTGTTGATTCCAATATATAGATTGAAATCATTATCTAAAGATGTCAAAATCAATATATTATGTCTAATGTACTTGTAATTATCTTCAACAATAAAATTAAAGAATAATTTATTGTGTGCAATCGATTGCTTTTTGATATATATCTCTATTTTCTAATAGCCTACACATTAGCGGTAAGATTCTCAATTTTGCAAACTTGGATTTCACTTCTTTTAAGAGCATAATCACATAGGTTGTAAAGCAACGAGAGGTGGTTTCATTCACGTGTAAAGGAACTTCTACTTCTTCATACACTGTTGGCTTACACGTGAAATTGCTCAAGCTTTAAATGATAAAAAATAACATAATAGTTACATTGTATCAAATTTGTAACATTTCAAACTATAGAAAATAATACAATGGTAATGGCAAGGTAAAATATTAGTTTTTGTTTATTAAGTTGTATAGGTTACATGGTTAAGGAGAGCAAATAAGTTTACAATACTTACGCAGGAAACAAAAACAATTGTGGTTGAATCCACTTATTTGGATAAAAACATTTTAATAACAAGAATAATTATAATACAATGGTAATGGCAAGGTAAAATATTAGTTTTTGTTTATTAAGTTGTATAGGTTACATGGTTAAGGAGAGCAAATAAGTTTACAATACTTACGCAGGAAACAAAAACAATTGTGGTTGAATCCAGTTATTTGGATAAAAACATTTTAATAACAAGAATAATTATAAAATACACTATATGATAAATTTAATCATAATATAACATATTTGGTAATTTTTTTTAATTAAAAATAAATAATATTTGTAATAAAAATACTCTAGAGTATAAATAGAGGTTTTTTGGAAAGTAATCGAGGGCAAAGTCAGTTCACACGGCATATATATATATATTTCACTCAGTAAATATATACAATTAAAAAAAAAACAAAAAAACTTTAAAATCTGATACTCTATTTGAGATAAACTTTAAAATCTGATACTCTATTTGAGATATAGAAAGGTTTAGTAGGTTAACAAAGACCATATAGAAAGGTTTATTAGGTTAATAAAGACCATTGTTAGAATAGAAATCTTAGAGTTGAATGTTCTATATAACTAAAATACTTTCTAATAACAAACATATTTTTATAGTCTACTAACAACCACATAAAGTTAATTGAATAACATATTCTATAATATGGAAAGGAAAAATATTCCTTTTACTAAATACCAGCAATGTTTATAATAAAAAACTCTGATACCTGTTTTTCGGTATATACAAGGTTATTAGGTTGAATTCAATTGGGTTATAATGTATAGGCCTTTGTTTTTCATTGAAGAACAATGGTCATAAATAGCATGGCTGTGAGGGAATCTGCATGCCCTTCAGATATTATGTATGTATTTGTGTGTTTTTTTAAAAAGAACAATTGTCAGAGATATCATTGTTGCGAAAGAATATTTATTTTGTGGCTGGAAATTGAGCACAGAACGCTGCGACTGTTCGGATTATCTGAGATTGAATGATTGAGGTAGTCGGGTTCGCAATTTGGTACTTGGGTATGATGGCTTTTCGGAATTAGCGTTTTGTACGTATATTTTTTATTAAATTTTATTCCTCAATTAAATTTTTGTGTGAAATCATATTATCGAGATGTAGGAGGCCCAGCAGAAGCAAGTTTCTTTCAGTTCTAGAGTGCAGAGCTGATTGATGCCTGAGGCCATGAAGGCATCGAGCACACTTGTAGTTGTTTGAGGTTCTTAATCTTAACATTAAGAATTTAAAGAATTTTTTTAGGAGTTTTTAGCGAAAATCACATCATATTTTATTTGTTCAGGTGTTTTGAATTTGGTTCAAAACAAATGAAATATAAATATGACGTGATTTTTGCTGAAAACTCTTCTTATAAACTTCATATAAATTACAGAAACCTCAATTCAACAATTTCCTTTTTATTTGACTTTTCTTAACTCTAAAATAACCAGAACCAGTTTGCAATATTCAACAATAATATCAGATTCAAATTAAGGTCCACTTACCTCTCTTTGGTGGGAGACATTCTTAAAAACAATCATATATTTATGATCACGCATTCATTGTTCAGAAATGTGAGCTTAATCGTAATTGGATGCTTCCTAAAATTCCCTCATGAATATAGCATAACATGACTTATGTTTCTTTCAATGACTTATGCTACTCATAACATGGCTATGCTTTTGTTTTATTTTTTATTTTTTATTTTTATACTATTCATAACATGACTTATGTTACTTGCAATAACCAGAACCAGTTTGCAATAGTCAGCAATGGTATCATACCCACGTTACGGTCTACTTACCATTCTTTGGTGCGAGAAGTTCTTAAAAACAATTATATATTTATGATCACGCACTCATTGTTTAGAAATATGAGCTTAATCTTAGTTGGATGCTTCGTAAGATTATCATAAATATATCATCTTGGTTTTTTAAATTTTTTATGCAACTAATAACATGACTTGTGTTTCTTGCAATATTCATTTTTTTTTCTCCCAGCATGCTTATCAAGTCTCCCTTATCCAGCATGAACACTTTCAATGGAGTTAGACAACAGCTATCAATATTTTCATCTGGGCATGATACAATTTGTATGGAATCCCTTTGTTAGACCATCTTGGTCTTTTTTCAATTTTTATGCTACTCATAACATGGATCATGTTTCTTGCAATATTCTTGTTCCGTTCTGCCAGCATGCTTATCAAGTCTCCCTTATCCATCACGAACACATTCAATGGAGTTAGACAACAGCTATCAATATGTTCATCTGGGCGTCTGGGCATGATACAATTTGTATAGAATCTTTTTGTTAGACGTGGCATCAATGTTGCTGGTTTATTATTGATATAAGTTTTAAGAAGTGTTTATGGGTGGATTTGAAGGTATACTTGATAATAATTTTATTTTATCTTCTCTCATTGCCCCGTTTGACATAAGAGTTTGACGGATTCCTACGTTGGGAAAGCAAGCTTATATGTATGTTGTAAGTGACAAGTTTATATGTAAGTTGTAAATTTTGACATCTCAAAGTAGTCACAAGCGATCCAACTTCATGTTATTATCTTTCTTATATTTGTACCCACTTCTCCGTTGGCCTTAAATCTGAAATTGCTCTAAAATCTTTTCCACTAGGACATTATTGATAAGAGTGAATATAGAACCTTTTAATTTTATACATAAAAATGAAAGTGCAGAGTTGTAAAAGGGTATCGAAGCATTAATAAATACAAGTGATAAAAGTGAATGTAGAATTTCTTAACTTTGTATCGAAGCAAACACAGTTTCCCAGCCATTAAAGCATTAATGAATAGTTAATAACATTAAGAAGTTAATAAATTTTCTAATAAAGAATAGGCAAAAGTCTTTTATGATAGGGTTTATATGTAACATTTTGATTATTATGAGGGAGTTTATATGTAACATTTTGATTATTATGATGAAGTTTATATGTAACATATAGGTGAAAATTTTGAAAGCCATGATGAAAAAAGTAAGATTGTCCACACTTAACAGTTTTATAAAAAAATTGTAATTTCTTTATATAACATGGTTATTAAATTGAAAAGTTATAATATATTTATTGAATTTAAAATGAACGATAAAAGTTTTATATATTAAATGCTTTTATAGATTATGGTATCAAATTATTATATTGCAAATTTATGAGTATATTCGAATAATACAAGACTAAAATAAGGATTATAAATGGAACAAAATAATGATTATAAATGGTTTTAAATTGTCAATCTCTATATTCATCGAGGACATTCTTTTATATATATTAAAATAATATAATATATTTTGAAATTAATGGAGTGAGTTATTTCATTAATTATATGTGAGTTTTAGTTTAAGAATTAATTCTTACATTCTAGGTGGTTGTTCTAATTTTCTTATTCGGCATGTAAACAATATATATTTTTGATGATTAATGATAAAGGTATAGAGATTTCTCCAGAGACAGTCTCCCTGTGAAACTCCCCTGTGAGCTACACATTTTGAAAATATATCTTGTTTTCTTCCAATTTTAACCTGATATCAGAGCACAAGGTGTGGGTGAATAATTGAGTGCCCTTGGTGGTGGAGAGGAGCTAAGTGTGGGGTTGTGGTGGCTGGCAAGAGAGAACCTTCGTGGAGAGATTTATTTTTTTCTCTAATACAGATTTGGATCAGCACTGATTTTACTTCAAACCCGGCGCTGGTGACAAAAAAGGAGGCAACGCAGCTGTTAATCCCAAATAGGAGATGATCTGCCTCTCCTTGCAAAGTTTCTCTTCAGCATGGCCGATAAACGCGGATACGACTAGCGAATAACATGCTACTGCTGGTGAGTTGGCAGGTCCAGTTTTTTTATTGTCTGAGCGTCCATTAGAATGCGTACTGTAGCTCATGACAACAGATTGGTCGAGTCGGAGGACTAGCAGCGTTGGCAGAGGTCGACTGGCAGAAAGGTGTGCCGCTGCTGTGCTTCTGGAGTGGTGGCCCGACGTGGAGAAGATAGTTGGTGTGTAGGTGCATATCGCTATAGGATCGATAGTGGAGGTCGAAACGACAGTGTGTGTCGAACGGGCGGTGGATTGCAGATCACTGGTGTGTGTCGAGCAGGTGTAAAATATCCCCTGTGTGCCAAGGGTCGAGCAGATGTAGTGCTGATCATGGGAGTGTGGAAGCAAATCGGTCGATCATGGCAGCAGAGCCAACAGACTGCAGATCGCAAGCTGAGTGGTTCGCAGGTGTGGTGGTCGACCCGCAGTGGAAGTGTGACTACGGAAGATTAGTGAGTGCAACGTTGATGTGTCTGCAGAGGCTGCATTTCCACTGTGTCGCTGGAGTGTGATTGAGAATAGATCCACCGACACCCGAGACAATACAAATTGTGTACTGAGAAGCCGCTGGCAGGTCATGGCAGCAGATTGGTCGAGCCAGTGGCATTGGTAGGTGTTGTTGCTGCTTCGTTGGCAGGTTGGCAACGATTTTAGCCCCCGGAACATTTCACTCCATGAGCATTCCATAATTTCGAACCCTCCAAAGAAAGGGTTTAAATTGAGAAGAAACCTGATCACATTCAGTTGTTTCAGCCTTTCAAATAGCAAGCGGTGCGTCAATCTCCTTTTTCTGAGGCACATGCGACAGATCATTCTTCGTAGAATTCCTTTCTCTTAGTCTTGTGCTGCCGTGAGCTTATAAATTACAATTAATATTGATGAGTTGTGGTTTTAATGAAATATTTAGTGCCTTGGTGTCTCCGTTGCCGAGATCGCCTGTGTGGAGGTCCGAGTTTAGTGTGCCTCTGGCATTTGGAATGACAGGTATCCGATTTTAGCGTGCCTCTTCTATGCCAACTTGCCATTCGTCCACACACTTTGTTGTGTATAAACTAGCCCCTCATTTGTTTGAACCAGTGTGGTTACAAGTTTTTATTATTATTCTTTTAATGCAGAGCCATTGATCGATATGTCGTTATGAAGAATCATATGGCAGAAGTGTATCTCAATGAGAGCAATAAGCTCGATGGATCCAATTATTCTAATTGGAAATTCAAGTTGCAGACCTTGTTTAAGGGGCAAAGTGCATGAGCGATTGCAAATGGAAATGAATTGAAGCCAATTGCAGCAAGAAGCAGAACTAATGCAGCAATTCAAGATTGGGAGAAGAGGGAGAAAAAGGAAAAAGCATTATTGAAATTGTTAGTGAAAGACTACATTATCCCTCACATCAAAGAGTGTAAATCAACAAATGAGATCTGGACAACTCTCAAGGATTTGTATGAGATAAAGAATACAAATCACTTATTATTCTTGAAGAGAAAGATTCTCTCCATTAAAAAGGAGGAGAGTGAATTAGTCACTGCTTTCATCTCTCAGATCAAGGCACTAAGAAATAGGTTGGCCGATATAGGGGAGACAATGTCAAACACTGATCTTGTCATGGTTACCATCGGTTACCATGAATGGTATAACTGATGAATATGTCAGATGTTTATTGCAAGTCTTAATGTGAGGGAGAAAGCCCCCAATTTCAAAGAATTGCTAGGGATCCTAATGCAAGAGGAAGAAATGAAGATGACTTTGAAACCCCAAAATTCAGATCTTGCATTAATGGTGAACAAAAAGCCTTTCATAGGGAAATCAAGTGCAAAACAGAAAGGTAGTGGTACACCACAACGAAAGCCACCTCAAGGTATGTCTTCGACCATAAATGATTCAAGGATCAAATGTTTTTATTGTGGTAAATATGGTCATATTGCTAGGAATTTCCATAAGAAGAAGAGAGATGAAGGTTGACATAGACCTAAGAAGCATGTAGGGTACTTTGCTGATGAAGATCAGAATCAAAACCTCATATTGTTTGTATCTAATTCTGCTTTCTTTACTGAGAATGATGAAGTATAAACTTTGTTTGTAGATTCAGGAGCTTCCACCCACATGATAGGTAACAGGAATTGGTTTGAAAGTTTTAAAGTAACCAATAGTCATGCTAATATATACATTGGTGATGATAGAGCCTACCATATCAAAGGACATGGAGACATTCCTGTGATTTTTCCTGATGGCAAGATTAGGAAAATCCAGAATGTGATGTATGTACTATGGATTAAAAAGAATTTAATTTTTGTTTCAATGATTGCAGATCAAAACTTGAAGGTAGAGTTTTTTAAAACCTATTGTATCATTAAGGATTTGCTAGACAAACATTAACCATTTTCCTCTGGAGTTCGAGTTGGAGGCATGTACAATTTGAATGTCACAAGCATACCACACCACACTTTGACTTCAATAACAATGACATCAGAGAATCTTTGCACCAAAGATTCAGACACAACAATCTTCCTGATTTAGTATTGTTACGAAAAAAAGGTATGGTTAACGGTCTCCCTGTTTTAAGAAATGTTCATGTTGATTGTGAAGGATGTGCCTTCGGGAAGATGCTAGGGATGATTTTCCCTCATGTTTACATAGAAAGAAGAGAGATATACTAGAGTTTGTGCAAACTAATATATGTGGGTCGATGCAGACAAGGTCATTAGGAGGTGCATATTATTTTTTATTATTTGTTGATATTTTCTCAGAAAGAAGATTAGTAATTTTGAATATTCTAAAGAGTTCAAAAGCATGGTTGGAAAACAAACATGAAAGTTCATGAAAATTCTCCTCAATACAGGTAGATAATACATGTAGAGTGGCTTCATCAAATATCGCAAGGACCATGGGATAGTTCAACAGTTCACACTACCCCATATTCCTCAATAGAACGGGGTTGCAGAGAGGAAGAACAAAAACCTTGTGGAGTGTGCACGCAACATGTTAAAAAGTAAGAACCTGTCTAATGGCTTTTAGGAAGAAGCAATAAATACTGTAGTGTATTTAAAGGATAGGAGTCTGAAAAAAAGTCTTGATCTCAAAACTCCATTCGAAACTTTATTAGGTTTTAAGCTTGTAGTTAATGATTTAAGAGTTTTTGGCTCAAAATCTTTTTCTGATGTTACAAAAGAGGATAGGAAGAAACTAGATTCAAAGGCCACCATTAAACGCAGTTTTGTAGGGTATTGTACATAGTTTAAAGAATATAAATTATTTAATCCTTCTACTCACAAAGTGTTTGCGAGTAGAGATGTAGTAGTCCATGAGAAGGTTGATGATCGAAACTATAGTAAAGGAAATGAAGAGTGGCACATGCCTTTGTTGATGGAATATGGAAGTGATGAAACAAGGAACAACCATGAGCAACAATAGTAGCAGTAATAAAAGGGAGAATCAAGTGATGCAGGTATAGTTACAAAGCCAAGCCTACAAAGGAATGATCAAGACAGATTTGAGGCAAGTCCACCACTAAGGAGATGAGGTAGGCAAACTCAATTGCCAGCAAGATATAGGGATTATGCTCTTATAACTAATTCTTCAAATATTGTTGAACCCTCAAATTATAAAGAAGCAAGTCAATATAATGAATAGAGGGAAGCCATGGAAGAGGAATATGATTCAATACTTAAAAAAAGATTGAGATTTAATTGAATTGCCGGAAGGGAATCTATAGGTTGCAAGTGGTTATATAAACCCAAATTTAAATATGATGGTAGTGTAGATAAATAGAAAGCTAGGCTGGTAGCTAAAGGTTATTCACAAAGAGAAGGAATTTATTATGAAGAAACCTTTGCTCCAATAGCTAAGCTAAACACTATTATAATGATGATAGCTTTAGCTACAAAACATTATTGGAGTCTACACCAACTAGATGTGAAGTTTGCATTTTTAAATGGAGAATTGAAAGAAGAGGTTTATTTAAAACAACCTGAAGGGTTTATCAAACAGGGGCATGAGCATTTATTCTATAAATTAAAGAGGACATTATATGGTTTAAAACATGCACCTAGGTCGGGTATGAAAAATTTGATTCATTTTTTCTACATCATAGTTATAATAGGAGAAAGAATGACCCAAATCTATGTATTGTGTTTGATGAAAAGGGGTGAATTGTTTTGATTTCTTTATATGTAGATGATATTATTATTATAGGAAATTATGATGAGCTCATTAAATAAATCAAAATGCAGATGTCACTTGTTTTTGAAATGAAAGACCTTAGAGAGTTACACTATTGTTTGGGCCTGGAAGTCTAGAGGGATTCTCACTAGAATTTTATGTCTCAAGGAAAGTATGCCAGGAGCTTATTGAAAACGTTCAGAATGGATCAATGCAAATCTGCCTCAGTGCCTTTATAATAGAATCTCAAACTTCATAATTATGATGGTTTTAAGGAGGTGGATGAAACACTATATAGACAACTAGTTGGGAGTTTGATCTGTCTAACTACAACTAAACCTGATTTAACTTTTGCAGTTAGTGCTTTGATCTAGTTTATGTCAAAGTCTCTTGAGAGTCATTGGGTGGCAACAAAAGGTGTGTTAAGGTATCTTCAAGGAACCTTGGACTTTGGTATTAAATAGACTGATTCATTTAATGTTAGATTGATAGGTTTTTCAGATTCTGATTGGGCCAGAAATCTGGATGACAGATGATCCATAATAGGTTATGCATTCAACATTGGGTCTGGGGTCATTACATGGAGTAGCAAGAAGCAAAATATTGTATCCTTGCCTTCAAAAAAAGCAGAGTATCAAGCAATGTTTGTAGTAATGTGTGAGGTAGTTTGGTTGAGAAGACTTCGCCATGATGTAAGAGAAGAACAATAAGATACAACATTTATTAGATGTAACAACCAGAGCTCAATCAAACTTGCAAAAAATCTCGTGTTTCACAAAAGCACAAAGCATATTGATACACAATTTCACTTTGTCAGTGAGAAGGTTCAGTGAAAAGAAATTTATATTGAATATTATAATACTTGTGATAATGCAATAGATATTTTTACTAAGCCTCCTCAGAGGATTAAGTTTGAAATGTTTAGGGAGATGTTAGGAGTACTAGTGAACCCTTTCTCCATTAAGGGTGAGTGTTGAGATTAATGGAGAATGTATTATTGGAGAAATTTTGTTCATTAGTTATGTGTGAGTCTTAGTTTAGGAATTAGTTCCTACATTCTAGGTGGTTGTTCTAACTCTCCTATTTGCATGTAAAATATACATATTCTTGATGATTAATGATAAATGTGTAGAGAGTTATGCCAAAGATAGTCTCCAAGTGAATCTCCTCACTTGTGAGATACAAAAGTTTGAGAATATATCATGTTTTCTTATAATTTTAACAATATTTATATTGAATTTTGAAAATATGATTTTATTTGAGATGTTTTAATTAATTAATTATTTTAAAGAAATCATATACGGAAATTGTTTTTAATTTATTTTATGTTACATTACAATTTGTAAGTGTTCGATCATTAAGAGATAAGAATGCACACACTTCATTCTCAAGAAAATGAAAATATTGATTTCTTTGTAGATAAGATTCTGAAAACTAAAAAAATTGTAAAATTGTAAAATAAAAAATGTGAAATAAATCTTATTAATATTGTACTTCTCAAACATTTTGATCTCAAGAAATTATCTTATGTAGAAAATTAGAATTGTGCTCCATTCTAATAAAGTCTAATTGGAAAAAATTGTACTTCCATATTCATCATTTTATGTTAAAATATGCATAAAATAGAAAAGAGGAAAATCCAAGTTGATGTAACATACCTCTTTTTCACCCTATTAGTAGTTCTTCATCATTGTACAGATGTTAGTCATTAAAATGGATTTGAAATGACCCCAATGGTTATATTTCAGATCCTTCTTTGGAATATAGTTAACATAACCATGGTCCTTCTCTTTTCTTTAATTTTATTTCATCATCACCATGCAATATCCCTATAGGACTTATTGAAAGACTCCTCATGTGATCTTTTCCTCATGTGATTCTCTTAACATTATATTAGTTATTTGTATATTGGAACCTATCAATACTAAGGACTACATTATTGCAGAATCACTAAGAATTATAATTTTAGATAGATCAGCCTTATTAAAATAGTTCATACCTTTCTTGATGCTCATGATAACATAAAATAGTGTACTCATAGTTCTGTATATGGCCTTCATTTCATTGTAAAGAGTTTATTTTTAGCCTGACATTAATTGCTATGAATACTCATACCGAATTGCCTTTTAATTTGTCTTGGTTTTAAAAAAGATTATTTTGTCTTAAAAACTTGGACAATTTTCTTTTCAATAAATACACATCCTTAACATTGATGTATAACCATATAACCTCTATATCCACTCCATTTGAGACCTAATTTTTATTCAAATAACATTAATATTAGTTATTAAAATACTCATACATAACAAAGTTCAACGCTTTATTATTTCAAACTTTGGTATAGGTACATAAGTTCATTGTTCCAACCTTCACAAAAATAGTAATGCAACTTATATGTATCTAGGTACCAATTATATTTCATTACATATTTTATATTAAACATGCCATAGTTAAAACATGGCCGACTTGGATATGGTATTTTAATTTAAAGTGCTATAGTATCATCGAATGTGATAGAATGAAGCCTATATGTAAAGGAGTTTTGTACCACCAATGCCTCAAGTCTATCTATATGGAAAATATGATGTGTACCACCAATGCCTCAAGTCTATCTATATGGAAAATATGATGTGAGCCATGCAAGGTAGCCCATGTGAAGACTTCACATGGCTACCTTACATAACGCATTTTCAATAGTTATGATTTAGCCCCTAGATTTAAAGGTGGAATGTAAACTGGGATCCTTTAGAGGGATGAAACCCTACCCATGGATTCAATCCTTACTTGCAATTTTTGTTGGTTGCTGCGAGAGTGTGGATTAGCTGAGTGATACCTCCAAGGGTGTTTTCAAAATTCATGCTAAATGGTAGACATTTAGTTCACTGCTTTTTATTTTTTAAGTCAACAATTTGATAAAACTGGGTATTTCTCTTACATTTATAACGTCTCTCCCTAAAATTCTGGCCTTCTTATATTGTAGTTTTTGTTTTCCACAGTTTCAAATGTAATAACACGGTATTTAACCTACCTCTTAGTTGCGTTGGTTTGAGTAATATAACTTGGTATGGGACCAGAGCCAGTTCGAGTAACATGTAGGCCATCGGGGGAATATTTACTTTGAATTTCGTTATCTCTTTACGTTCTCTAATTTTGTAAGAGAGAGAATTTATTTACTTTAGCAATGATTTTTAGTCTTCAGAAACTCTTCATGTTTCACTACTAAGATATATGAATACTATTTTTGTTTTAGAATCATTTAGTATTTAATTGGCGTGGAATACTCTAGGACTATTGAGGCTTTTCTTTAGGATTTATATTCTCCAACCATAAATCAACTCTAGCTTTGGGTTTTGTTCTCTAACGTATGGTTAATTTCCATAATGTTGTTTTAAATAAATTAATTTGGTTTTGGGTTCTCGAATAGAATGAATTGATATAGTTTCGTTTTGTTTTGTTTTTTTTGTTTTTTTGTTTTATACGAAAAAGCCAGATCTATTAAAAATAGATAAGGCATATGAATAGACTGAAATATGAGTTAATTCTTTTACTTTTTAGACTAATAAAAGTATCAATTCTATGTTTTTGCTTCTGAAAGCCTATATGAAGAAAAAGGGGGACAATACCAAATGATATGTATATGTGGTACAAATAAAGGAATAAAAGTTTACGAGATAGATCGCCTAGATAGATATTGTTATCACTTAGAACTAAAAATTGATACATGCAATTTTCTATCTTAGCCCGATGACAAAGGTCTGTGCTAGTTTAATTTCAAATTTTCATTTTTAATTTTCTTCCCGTAGGATTTGGAGTTTTTACAAGAGTTTTTAACTCAAGTTGTTCTCAACTCCCATTGGTTCCCCTCTACCCATCATTGTTCTATAGCCACCTCTTATCTTATGTGAGTCACCGTGCCTTTTCGTGATTTCGCAGCGCTATTCCAATTCGCCAATTTCATAGCGCAATCATAACTAAGCAGTTTCACAACGCTTCATGATTAGGCAGTTTCGCAGCACATCATTAAAATTCAAAACTAACAGCGCTGCGAAATCATGGATTCGTACATTCCGCAGTGAATCTTTCCCGAAATGTCAAGTCCGTTAGGTGAGTCATCAACCATGTCTTCTCATGTCAGCTCATGTACCTTTCTTATCACATTTTAATGCTCATTGCCACTATCACCACCACTAGATCTGTTGATATGCACAAGTTATTATTCCCAAGAAATTTTACCGTGCATAAACCATAATGATGGCCGTAAGTCCTGCATGAATGACAAATCTGTAAGATTATATCTTGAAAGGTTTTAAACGGAAGAATTTAAAATTCAAGCGAGGCTGATAATCAAGCGAGGCCGAATTAAAAAGGAGCTGAATCACAATTCCAACCGGAGCTGGTAGTCTTTGTGTGCGAAGATTTGGAAGAATCCATGGAGAAAAAAGAGCACAGATCCGGCAAATGTCTAAGGACTGAACCCGAAGGCCTGGATATAACGCTGAGAAATGAAGAGGTGAAGAAAGCGTTTAAAAAGGCCGGGTGCTGGAACTTTTGCAAGAAGTTACAAGGAGGACATGCACAGGTAACTAAGGAATTTGCACTTAACTTCACTGGTTTGAATTCAAAGTTAGCCATGTTAGAAGTGCAAGTTTGTCCAGAAGCGATATCTGCTGTGACAGAGATCCCGAGAGGACAAGAGGAATGGTTCAAAAATTTTAAATTTGACATGAATCCTTGCAAGGAGTTTTTGAAGGATGATTATGTAAATGAAGATTTAAGTAAGGCCGTGCCCAAGAATTATGTCAAAGAACATTATGCTCTCTTACTCACCTGCATACAGAAATATTTGTCTTGTGAAGGAAGGTATAACAAGGTTTATTCTTACCATTTCAAACTACTTTTGCATTTCACCGGGAAAGTCTCCATAGACTTACCTTTTTATCTGTTCCGTAGTGTGATAAGGTACAGCTGAGGAAAGAGGACTGTGAAACCTCTTTGTTTCATCATGGTTTGATTAAACTACTGGTTTTAGATGGGCTCCAAAAGATAGACAGGGATTGGAATTCATTCATTTTTATGGGTGGCTTCAAAAGCCAGACTGGCCTCACTCCCCAACCTGCCAGGGAGTTGAGCTCCAAACAGAAGCAAGAGCCAAAAGAGTTACAAAGTCACAAGTAAGATCACAAGTGAGAAAACCAGTGAAGCCCCTTATCATCCAAGATCAACCTCAACAATCAACTAAGGAAAAGGCTCATGGTAAAAAGACTGTACCTGAAACAAGCACATCTGAAGCAGTCTCAAGGGTAAGAACAAGAAGTCAGATAAATAAGGAAAAGGGTAAAGCTATAGCAGTTGAAGAAAGTCCAGTGTCCAAGGAAGGTTTAAATGATTTATTGCAGGCTATTGAATTTGAGCAGTCGCTACCAGTTCAAATCGAATTGATGCAGTCAGAACAAGAAAGCACCAAGAAATCCAAGGCCTCAAAAAGGCTTAGATTTGATGTGCCAGCTGAAGAGTTCGTTTTTAAACCTAGAAGACCTATGACAAGGAGATTCCAGCAAGTACAGGAAGCACTGCCAAGAACAGAGGAAACAGGGGAAGAGACACAAAAAGACACGGGCAAAACAGTCATTGCATCTCAAGAAGATAATATAGCAGCCATACAGAGACAATTGGAATCAGCTAAATATGAAATTGCCAAATTAAAGAAAGCCGCTAGAAAACATGCAGCTATCCATGCAAAGTATTATAAAACTTTATGGGAAGGAAATGCTGCTGTAGAAGCTCAGCTGAATTCAGTGGTTGATGGCCATTCACAATTTCACACATGGACAGTACCAGCAATCAAAGAAGCCAAATACATAAGAAGGATCAATATGCAATTGAGAGCTGGGAATAAGGCTATGAGGAAACAAATTGAAGATCTGAAGGCACAGTTAAATCAGCTATCTGCTAAATAAGTTTTCATTTCAAGTAAGATTTTGTTTTAAAGTTTTGACAAATTTGCTTGATTTTATCTTTCTGAGGAAATATAAATTCCTATTCAACATGTGGAAAGTCTAAAGGAGTTTTTGGCAATCAAATACTCGGCTAATAAAGTTCTCGGGTTAAAAGCAAGCTGTTTTAAATAATTCAGCAGTTTCGTAGCGCGCTACGAAACTGCTGTAGGTGATGATTTTTACGCAATTCAAGCAGTTTGAATTATAAGCGGGAATTTTGAAAGGAAAACGTCTAAAGGGTATGCAAGACATCCTCTGAAGCTGTCAACAGTCAATTAGGTCAAGACAGGTGGACGCTTAAAAAGGTTTAATATTCAAATCCAATTTTTGTCGTAAAGTGAACACCTTTACCACAGTTCAGGGTATATCAAACAGTTTGCCTGCAAGAAACTTTTATTTGCACACATGTTCATGGGAAAAGCTTACAACGCATCAAGGACGTGGCAGTCTTCTACATTTTGGGTAATTAAAGGCTAAAGGTCATGCTTCTGTGCATTCGAATATTTTGGGGAAAACTGAAGCCGAGAAGCAAGGGTAATCTCCTAATATTTCTGAGCAGTTAAAAAGATTCAGCATCCAAGGTCAACATGGAGCATTAAACATCCATCTCAGCTAAACTAAAAGAGGGCCAGATGTCAAAGAACGAGGAGAAGCCATCATGCATGTAATATGGAGTTAGAGTCATAGTTGATTTAGATCTCTAAAAAAACTCCAGTCAGCACTTTGTTGTATTTATTAGTTAGTTAAATGGTTGATAGGTGTCATTAGAAGTAGTTTTCGAATTCCCCTCATGCTGGAGGAGGAATCTCGATCAGTTAGAATAAGAGTTCTATATATAGCTGAAAGAGCAATGTAATGAGGGTTGGAAAACTTTATAACAGAGCATAGTATTTGGCTTATGTAAAGACTCACTTTCAATAATATAATTTTGATTTTATTTCTCAGGATTCATGAAGGATTTCTTATATTCAGAATGTGTGATGTTTTCCTTTTCTTAGTTTTGTTTACAGTGGTATGGATGTATAATCACTCAAAATTCACTGAATGTGCTCTGATTTCCTGTATGCATCTGTAAACTGTGTGGTTCCATATGAGTGTATGTTCTGAATATTCAAATGCTGAATGCCCTGACTTCCATGTAAGGTCAAGATCTTTGTTATATTGAAGTGTTGTTGACTCCATAGGCCCAATGGATTCTTGTTTAATGTATTTCCAACATTCATATTTGTCACAGTTGTTCTACAAGAGTTAGCCATCTGATTTTTAATCAAAATCATTATTACACCCAGAGAGAGCCCTCTCAGGTTGAGGAGGCTAAGCCTCAGCCTAAAGTAGGTTTGAAATAGTTACTTAGAATCAACCTGACCAGTAGCCTATCAGGGTATGATTTTGAGATAACAGATATAGTCCCCTTAAAAAGAGCATCTTCTGTTAGCTGAGAGGAAACATGCACTATGGAAAAGAAAAACAGGCCTAGGGTACGTACTAGGGAAATATATATAGCAAGGAAGATTATGTACCCATTTACCTTCCAATGCCGAATATTATTATCATGTGGTATAAAGACTAGAGAAGTCTCGACATAAAACATATATATACTACTCATGTGGTATATAGACTATAGAAGTCTTGGAAGTATACATATATATAGTTGGGTTATAATTGGGTGTTGGGTTAATTTATGTATTGATTTTATTAGCTGAAATCTTTGTTATGGTTTTGAATTTCTTGTCTATCTAGAGTTGAATATTGGTTTCCCTTAGTATTCATTAGAATTTTTGCCTTTTACTATTTCAATAAAGTATTAATTTTTTATGAGTGAAATTGTAAACTCATTCCACCAAAAAAATGAGTTTCATATAATAATATTCAAGGGATTACCTCTCAACCTAATAATGAATATTTACTTCTTGAGTGTAGAGTAATTTAAAAATTTATATAATTTTTAATATTTACTTATTCCCTGCGTGTAGAGTAAATTAGGAATCTTCCAATTTCCCTATTACATAGGCATTAAATATTCCTTACTTCCTTACCAACAAGGTGATCTATTTAAAATATTTTTTTTTTCATTATACCTAAAATTTATTCATAAATATTCAAAAAAAGAATTATGTAAAATTTGTGCTAGATTTGAGCAACCTAGCGCAAATTTACATGAAATAATTTTAATTCCTTCTTGTCTATAATATACTTTAAAAATTCTTGCCTATTTTTATACATCCTCATACAAGTATAAGTACACAACTAGAAAGTTTAGTACAAATTTCTACCTTACCTTCATTCAATATAATTTCTAAAAATAAGTCAAAAGGTAAAACACCTTTTGACACATATATATGTAATGGTTTGTTTTAAACTACAATATAATATAAAAAGCTATAGAATTTGATTATTTATAATTTATCTCCTTGAAATTTTTGTGGAACTAGAATTATGATGAAATTTGGATAATTATTTTTTTCATACATAGTTTCTGAGCCATTAGCTTACCTTTATTTAAGAACTGTTTTTTACATATACAGTTTCTTAACTATTAGCTCATCTTTATTTAAGAAGAATGTAGGGAAAATTTTAGAGGCTAATATTCACAAGTGGGCTATTTTTCCATGGATTTTCCCCAAAAAAAGATTCGCCAATTTCCATTTTTCCTAACAAAAATTCGCCAAATTTTATACTATAAAATTATTTTACCTTAAATATCACCAAAATTTTATAGATACTATATATAAAACCACTAGAAATTTTAAATTTTTTACAAGGATATCATCAAATATTTTACATTTTGTGTATTAAGGGGTAGTAAGATTAACCAAGGTTTCTATACTTCAAGATAAATTTTCAGTCTTAAAATTTTCTTTGGAAGAAAGCATTTTTATTTGCATGTTCAAACTATTTCATCCTCAAGTCTATGAACTAATCCACAAAGTAATATCACTTGGTTAATCATGAGTGAATCCACAAGATAATATCAATGGGTTAATCATGAACAAAGATGGTAATACTCTTTTTCTACATATGGATACATTCTTTAATCTACATATAAATTATTTCTTCCTTCTATATCTACTTCCATTTCAATTATAAAACTTATTTCTATCATATATCTTTTCCAATACATTATTTAGAAATTAATAAATTAATATAGCTATGCATGCAAAATTGATAACACATACAATTGACTATTTATATTTCATAATTGATCTACAAATTTCAGTGTAACTATTACATTTAAATTTAAAAAGTAGAAAATAAACTAACCATAATTAAATACTTGGGGAATATGCAGGAACCAAGCACGTTCCTCCTGACCATGAACTGTCTCTTTTAGTTCCCCTGACCTAACATCTTTTTGCCCTCCCTCCAAAATCAACAACCACTTTGATTCCTAGGTGATTTATTTTATACATTTTCTTCCTAGAATATTTTAGTAGTGTCATGCTTTAAGGTCTTCGACCTTTTGCCTAGGCCTTTTCGTTTTAGTTTTTTCAAAAAATATTCTTTTATTTATCTTTAAATCACACATTTTTCTCTCACAATGGTTTATTCCACCCCATTTAGTATTTCTCTCCAACTAATTTATTAACATGATCTTTTTCTCCCATTATGTTAATTTAGTTTCTCTTCTTTTTTTCTTATTTTCACCTAGGGATTTTTAGGAGACTTTTAGGGAAGGTCTATCATGGGGAATTGATCACCAATAAATTTTTCTAAGCTAACAAGAAGTATTCTAAACTCTCGTATTGTTCCCTAAAAATTTCCAGCCAATTTATCACTTAACTCAAATGATAATAAATAAATTATATCATCACGTAAGTCTCTGTTATGCAACCAACTAAGAAAATAGAAGAAAATATAGATCAAAAACTTCAAAATCAACCTCTTTGAGGGGGCAACCTCCTTTACATTACACAAATGAACAATTCTTGGATGATACAAAAGACAATACCTCCTTTTTATATATAGGAGTCTAAGGGGTCACAATATAGTCAAGCCGATATAACAATAATAATGTAAGGGCACAACAATAACAATAGTGGGCTTCTATGGGGCACAATAATAACAATATGGGGACAACATGGGAACAAAAATAACAATAAGGGGCTACAATGAAAATAATAATAAGTGAATACACTAGTATTACAAGGGCCTAACATGCCCCTCTCCTTCAGAAAAGTGTTTTCCTAAACACTTGAGTAGTTCTGGATGCTTATGTATAAAATTCTCACCCTCCCATGTGGAAAATTTAGCGGGTTAGTTCTTCCACTTTATGAGATACTCTGAAATTAACCGATTTTGTAGTTTTCGAGTTCTTCTTTCTATGACTGCTTCAGGTTCAATTTCTAGCAATATTGTTTGAGCTGGGATCTTTTCATCTATAACCTTCTTTAAGCATGAAACATGGAAAACTAGGTGCACTCGGGAAACTGTAGGAAGCTCCAATTTGTATGCCATAGTACCAATATTTTGTAACACCTTGTATGGACCATAATACTTTGATGATAATTTATTATCCTTCTTAGCTTACTTGAGGGAAATTTGTTTGTATGTTTGTAGATGTAGAAATACCTAGCCACCTACATAAAAAATTCTTTCGTTGTGATGTTGATCTGCCTGCTGTTTCATTCTATTTTGTGCCAAAGTGAGGTCATCCTTTAAGAGTTGGAGAACTTGTTGTTGATGCTCTATGTGATCTTCCACTACTTGAACCTTAAATTTTAATCTTAAATATGATGTGATGGATAGTGTATGATATCCATAAAATGCCATAAATGGGGTCATTTTTGCTGCAGTAAGGAAGAAAGTGTTATACCACTATTCAGCCAGAGGCAACCATTTGACCCATTGTGTCTATTTATCAGATACAAAGCAACGAAGATATCCTTCCAAACATTTGTTCACTATCTTAGTTTGCCCATCAGATTAAGGATGATACAATGAGATATGAGCTAACTATGTACCCAGACAAGAAAATAATTATGTCTAAAACTTTCCAGTGAAAATGGGATCTCTGTCGCTTACAATAATCTTTGGGTTTCCATGTATCTTTTGAATTGTTTCCATAAATGTAGTAGCAACTGTACTGGATTTAAAGGGATGAGATAATGCACAAAAGTGTGCATACTTGGTAAGTCTATCAACTACCACCATGATGACACTCTTTCCTTCGGACTTGGGTAAACTTGTGATAAAATCCATTGAAACCTCCTCCCAACGTTGACTTGGAATGGATGAAGGTTGTAATGGACCTTGGGTCTTAATTGTTTTAACTTTATTTTGTTGGCAAACCAAACATTCTACCACAAACTTTTGAATATCATACTTAAGGCCATCCCAAAAAAATTCCTTCTTAACCTTGTGGTAAGTTTTTAAAAATTATGAGTGCCCTCCTAAGGGAGAGGTGTGAAATTCCATAAGCATATTTTGTTTGAGTTGGGAATTCTTACAGAGGTATAAACAAGCTTTGTAACATAACACATCCTTTTTCTAGCTAAATGTATCAGATGTAATGGGGTCTTGTTGTAACTTTTGAATGAGTTCCCACACTTATTTATCATTCTTCCATTCATCCTTTGCTTCATTAATCTAATTTGGTTGGGTAATAGAAATGGAACAAAGCGATGCTTCTACATCCTCATATTTTCTTGAGAGTGCATATGCAACAACATTTTGCTTCCCTTTCCTGTAGATGATTTCAAAGTCATAACCCAACATCTTTGTGGCCCATTTTTGCTGCTCTTCTGAAGATAATCTTTGTTCTAAAAAGTATTTAATACTATCATGATCTGTTTGAAGCAATGAAACCCTAGAATCCAAAGCTATAATACCAATTTTTATGCAACCAACTCACAAAATAGAAGAAAATATAGATCAACGACTTCAAAATCATCCTCTTCGAGGGGGAAACCTCTGTTACATTACACAAACGAACAATTCTTGGATGATACAAAATACAAGGCCTCCTTTCTATATATAGGAGTCTAACGGGTCAAAATATATTTAAGCCAACATAACAATAATAATGTAAGCGAAAAATAATAACAATAGTGGGATTCTACAGGGCACAATAATAAAAATATGGGGACAACATGGGCACAACAATAATAGTAAGGGGCTACAATGACAATAATAATAAGGGAATACACTAGTATTATAGGGGCCTAACAGTCTCATCATGGCTTACATTTCATTAATTCCACTAATAGTTCAATACCTAAAAATAGTAAATGTTTAAAATGAAGAGCCATTGGGGCATTAGATATCCTTCCCCCTTTTAATAAACGTCGTCCTTAGTCTTTCCTCAACTCCATATTTGATGCCAACAATTATCTCCAACATAATTAAATCATGAATAAGCAAGAATTTTATATAAAATCAATAATATTTAAACAAAAATTGGGCCTTCGACCTTCATGTTGATTTAACTTAAATATAATCCAACATCACTACAATTAAAATCACTACCAATAGGTTGGAATCTAGAATAACACTGCATTTTTAAAACCATTGTACGATATCGTTATCAATGATAGAACAATTGGTTGTGTTATGCTATCCACCTTCAACTTCCAATACACATCCCATGCGTGGTCACATGATTTCCAAAGAAAAAGAAACATGTTGTAATGCTTACAATGATGCTTGTGGATGCCTTCCTATAGCACATTCAACCAATGACACTAATTGGCATCTTTGTGACTGTGATGGGAGATATTATGAGAAATTGTAGAGGTTTCACATAAGACACTCTCGCAAATCACATATCCATCTCTCATTTACTGTAAACACAAATGGAAAAGTTAGATTTTAACTAAATATGTGCCGTGTTTAATGAAGCTCTCATTATGAACAAGAATACACAATCCCACCATTCACCATTATGCAGTCAAATCTCAACCTACCCTTTCATGATGATAATTTTGATAAGAAAAAAATGCATTAACAAAACTAGGAATCATATTTCAACAACCAAGTACTCCCCTCATACGCAGTCTCTTATTATATTAATTTGTCCACAGCTAGAATTACAATAGATTATTGTTTAGATCCATAAAAGTAGGATCTGACTATAATAGAAGTAGAAAGAAAATCCTAACTAATAGTTAGTTCTCATTCTATGGATGATTGGAGCTACACTTGGCTAATAAGCCATTTATTAAAAGAAACACCCCACCTTTCACACAAAATAACTTAAACTTCTATAAATTACATAAAATAATATTACATAGAGTAAAAATATTTACGTTGCTCCTGCATCATATACACAAAGTTCAAATTATTCATAGACTCCTGTCCATGAGGCTCCCTTCTATTGATTTTCTGTATAATATAGTAGTTGCTCAATGTTTCTTCTTTGGGTGGTTTCCCCATTCAAACAGTCCTCTCATCCATTTATTCCTACATAAGTTCATTAGTTGAACTTTGCACCATTAACATGGAACATGATTTTCCTACAATTGTTTCTCCTTGATTGGGAATATCCTTCATTTTATTATCCAAGCAAATCCATAAATTTCAAGGATCGATTAAGACCATGAATGTTGGTTTTTCTATTCCACATTATCTTTCTATTCAAAAGTCCCTTCTCCCTTGTCATTTTTGTCATTACTTTCAAGATTTTTCTGTCCACAATTTTCCAACATTACTAACTGTTGTTTATTAAGTTGGATCTCCTCTGTCATAACTATTTCTACCCTAGAAATTACTGTTGATTTTACATTTTCTAGTTCACAAAACCTTTCATCTTTGAAATTAAATGAATCCTAATTTGTTGAAGGCATATTAGTCACCTCTACTTCTTTTGATTGCTCCTACTTTCTAATTTTTGCACTACTGGTAATCAATTATTTCTCGCTCATTAATAATATGTTTGGATACTTTGGCTCTCTGGTACCTTTAATTTTTTTATGTAGTAACACATGATTTTTTCCATCCTTCTCAAAACTATAAGTGTTCATCCTGTCATCATAGTTCACCTTTCTGTCATACTATGAGGGTGTTCCAAGCAAGACATGGCAAGTATCAATCTGCACATTATCACACTTTTTCATTCACCAACATTTATTGTTCCTTTTGTAGCCATCAAACATTATATGGTTCATAATGTGGCATTCTATCTAGTTGCAACTTCTCCACCATCTTTGTAGAAACCAAATTATTAGTATTTACATTATCAATAATTAATTTTCAACATTTACCTTTTGCCTTGCATGTTGTCCTTCATAAGCTTCTTCTTTGCACAAGCTCATCCACATCCAACACATGTTTCAACAAAAAAGCTTCCCCTTCTTTTGGTGGGTTGACAATTTATTCCACTACCTTTGGAGGTTCAAGTTCTGGCTCAATTTGTGCTAATTGTATCCCTTTTTGTTTTCCAACTTTTTCTAGATGTTTAGATGAATAACATCCCAACTGTCCACAAGTGAAACATCTCACCTGATCTTTGCTTCTACCTCATCCCCTTGAAGGATTCCTCCTTCCTCTAACATCACTAGTTTTCTCGAGTTGTGACTGTTGGTTTGATCTACTAGCTTCTCCCTTTTGCTATTGCTTTTTTGTTGTGACACTTCTTATTATTGTTTTTTGACTTTTCTTTCTCATCAAATTTTCCTTGGCCTTCAATGCAACCTAGGATGTTTCTTCAACAGTGTTGGGTGTGGAGCTTGATTATCTTCTTTATTTAGAGGTATTGTTATTAGGTCCCTATACTACTAGTGCAAACCCTTATTATTATTAGTGAAAACCCCTTATTATATTGTTGTGCCCATGTAGAACCCATATTGTTATTATTGTGCCCCATAGAAGCCCACTATTGTTATTTTTGTGCCCTTAAATTATTATTGTTATGTCATCTCTAACTATATTATGACCCCTTAGACTCCTATATATAGAAAGGAGGCCTTGTCCTTTGTATCACCCAAGAATTGTTCATTTCTGTAATGTAAAGGAGGTTGCCCCCTCGAAGAGGCTTATTTATAAGGTGTTGATCTATCTTTTCTATCTTTTTTTAGCTTGTTTCATAACATTTGGTATCAGAGCTTTGGATTCTAGGGTTTCACTACTCCAAATAGGTCATTGTACCATTTTCATTATAACTCTTTTTCTACGACATTTCGGAAGCTAAAACAAAAACCCATTTGAGAAGACATCTCACTGAACTTTGGGTACGAATTTCAAATCTTGTTTCGATATATTTTCGAAGATATGATCTGAGGAAGTTAGGGTTTTTGTAAGTTCCAGAATTTCATCTAAAACAAGTCATCGTGGAATGTTCTCTATAACTTTTTGGCTACAAAGTTTCAGAAGCTAAAAAAAAACCCATTTGAGAAGAAACTGGTCTGAACCTTGGGTCTGAATTTTAGATCTTGTCTTGCTAAATTTTCGGATATATGATCTGAGGAAGTTAGGGTTTTTGCAGACTCCCGAATTACACCCTAAACAAGTGACCTTCGGAAAAGTGTCATAACTTTCTCTCTAAGCATCGGATTGCAATTTCGTAAGAAGTTACAAAAAGATAACATACTTTGTTTGGTTTCGGTATAATTTTCAAAACTTAAGGTTGAAACAGTGACATGTGGAACGTCATACAAGTTCACTCTACTGAAATAGTTTATAATTAGGTCATTGTGGGAGTTTGGGAATAAATATTTCTTCGAGAATCCAATTGCGATCTGACTTGCAGAGTTAGAAAGAGGATTTAGAAGGCTATTACAAGCTAAAAATTCAGAACTTAAAGATCTGAAATTATAGAGTTACAGTCGTTTCAAGATCAAGCTCCTAAAATCAAGAAAAAGTGAGATGAGGAAGTTTTATGGCAAGGATCCGGTAAATTGGATACTACAAATGGAGAAATATTTTGATCTACATGGTGTACCATTGTTACAAAAGGTACATATTGCATCTAATTATTTAGAACCGAATCAATTTTTATGGTATAAAGGGCTTTGTTCTTGTAAACCACTTGACATGTGGTCAATTTTCACAGAGGAAATGATAACACATTATGAGGATACAAAGAGCAACATATTCTTTAGCCAATTGATAAATCTCAAACAAAAGGGTTCAATGGCAGAGCGCATTGAGGACTTTCAAAAATTGAATATAAGGGTAAATGATATTCTAGAGAAGCAAAAGATAAATAGTTTTATCTATGCCATGGAAGTTGATATCGATGGTGTGAAAGCATATTGGAAGAAACGCATGGAAGGTTTGAAGAAAGACATGGAAGTTTTGAAGGAAGGTGGGACAAAGCCGCTACAAGAAATGACTCCTAATGACAAAAAGGATCAATAAATGTAAAAAGAAGAGGATATACACCGGGAACCAACCCTATAGAAAGAACAAATGAATTCAACCATATGTTGTATTTCAATGGTAGGAATTACCACTCCTCAAACTATCAAGATAGAAGGACATATCAAGAAGAGGAAGGTTCAAGAAGTGAAATATCAGGAAGAAATGTATCAAGAAACATCAAAAGAAAAGGATAATCACTAGGAACCAACCCCAGAGAAAGAAGAAATGAATCCGACCATATCTTGTAATCATTGGTCGGAATTACCACTCCTCAAACTATAAAGATAGAAGGACATATCAAGAAGAAAAAAGTAATAGTGTTGATTGATTCGGGTAGTACCCAAAATTTTATTCATTGTAAGATATCCAAGGAATTGAATTGCTTCCTATATCCAACACCAGAGTGTCAAGTGACAACTATAAGTGGAGGAACCATAAATTGCTCTAGAAAGTGCCATAATATCAAGCTATCCATGGGAGAATATGTATTCAATAGCCCAATGATTTCCATTCCAATGGGTGGTCCTGATGTTGTACTAGGAGTCCAATGGCTACAATCCTTGGGTACAATAGCTTTTAATTTTCAAGAACTTTTCATGAAATTTTCTTCAAAAGGAACGGAAGTTGAATTAAGGGGTATCACAGGGAAAAAAGTAAATATAATCAGCTCTAATGGAATGAAAAAGTTTCTAAAGAAAGAATAATGAGGCGTACTTGCACAATTATGTTCACTAATGGTTCCCACATCTAAATCATCTACTTCTCTGGATCTCCAAAAAATCTTAGACAATCATTCCAAGGTATTTGAGACTCCCAAAGGTCTCCCACGTATTCATGATCATGATCATGCTATTCATTTGATTCCAGGATGTGTTCCTCCAAACATGAGGCCTTATAGATATCCATATGCCCAAAGGAGTGAAATTGAACATATGGTTACAAAAATGGTAGAGGTTGGTATAATTATCCAACCAAATTTGGTAAAAAAAGCAAGGGATGAATGGAAGAATGGTGAAGCAGGGTGGGAACTCATTAAAAAATTGTCGAAGATCCCAGTTCCAACAATATTGCCAGAACTTGACAAGGAAGGAAAAATCATATTGGAACCTGAAGCATTCACATAAGTGAGAAGTCGGCAGCTACGAAATCAATCGATTTCAGAGTATCTCATCAAGTAGAACTTACCCACTGAAGATTCCACATGGAAGGATGATAATTTTATACAAAAGCATCTAGAACTACTCAAGCGTTGAGGACAATGCTTGTTGAAGGAGAGGGGCATGTTAGGTCCCTATACTACTAGTGTAACTCCTTATTATTATTAGTGAAAACCCCTTATTATATTGTTCTGCCCATGTAGAACCCATATTATTATTATTGTGCCCTTAAATTATTATTGTTATGTCATCTTTGATTATATTATGACCCCTTAGACTCCTATATATAGAAAGGAGGCCTTGTCATTTGTATCACCCAAGAATTGTTCATTTGTGTAATGTAAAGGAGGTTGCCCCCTCGAAGAGGCTTATTTCTAAGGTGTTGATCTATATTTTCTATCATTTTTTAGCTCGTTTCATAACAATCACTGCATTAGACCACTGTTCATAATGGGGAGGAAGTGTCACCTATTTGTTCGCTACTAGGGGGTGACGACAGTTTTTCTGAGACCCACCCCTAACGGGAGTTTAGGGGTGGTGCCCCTAAGGCTAAAGATATATGTAAAATTGTCTTTTAAATATTTTAATTTCATAGTCAATTTAGGTTTTTCATTACGCAGATGATCTGATGGTAGAAGTTATGTTTAATTTATGATTTTTTCCCTAGAAGGAAATCCCTTGCTATATATGAGGGAATTGTATTGGGGATGAATAAATGTGTATTCTGAGTGAGAGAAAGAGGAGATTGTGTGAGGGAAGATGAAATTATAACAGATTTGTTGTAGGTCGTATCTCTTCATTTTGCTTGATAATATAAAGGAAGGACTAGCCATTTCTCTCTGGACGTAGCCTAAATTGGGTGAACCACGTATATTTTTGTCTCTCTTGTTTTATGCATTTTCTTTGTTTATGTTTTTGAAATATTTTATGTGGTCCATTTATTTGTAATATATAATTTTCTAACAACTGGTATTAGAGCCAAAGGTCTATTTCTCTCATAAACTCGCAGGAGAGAAGGGTTCCTTGTTCAAGTGGGAGCAATGGAAAAAGATGGTAGGTTTAGGGTTGAAAAATTTAATGGCCAAAACTACCAGTTGTGGAATATGTAGATGGAAGATTATATGTATCAGAAAGATCTGTACCTACCAAAGTTGATGAGTATGACAGGAAAAAAATGGGATGTTTTTGATAAAAAGGCATTGGGAACAATACCGTTATGCCTAACAGCGTCAGTAACCTTTAATATTTCAAAGGAAACGACAATAGATGGTGTAATATCGGCATTGGCCAAATTATATGAAAAATCCTCAGCTTGAAATAAGGTATTTCTTATGAAACATTTATTTAATATGAAGATGTCAGAAGGTGGATCTGTTGCTAATCATTTAAATGAATTTAATATGATTACCAGATAGTTAAGTTCTGTAGGGGTAAATTTTGATGATGAAGTTAGGGCTATGTTATTTCTGTGCTTATTGCCAAAAAGTTGGAATGGTTTAGTTATGGATATCATTAAATTTGTCTCTAGATCTAGTACTTTAAAGTTTTATGATTTTGTCAGTGAAATTCTTATCGAGGAAATGCGACAAAAAAGCTCTAGTGAGACATCAGGTAATGCTTTAATTGGAGAGACTAAGAAAACTGGAAAGAAGAAAGAGACCAGGATATTGCAGTAAGTTAAGGAAAGGCATATCCAAGTCCAAATCGGGGATAGTATGTTGAAAATGTGGGAAGAAAGGAAACCTAAAGAAAGAATGTAAGTCTTAGAAGGGAAAAGAAGGAGACACGCAACAAGAAAACAATCATGAAGTGAATGTGACAGGTGATATGTTGCAAGATGCTTTGATTCTTTCATTATAAAATATTATTGATACCTTCGTGGTAGATTCAGAGGCCTCATTCCATGCCAAACTTGATAGGAAAATTTTTCATCATTATGTTCAAGAATATTTTGGACAGGTTCATTTCGGTGATGATAAACCTTGTAAAATCATTGGAATGGGTAAAGTTTTCATAAAACATCAGAATGGAAACTAATGGCTATTGAAGGAGGTAAGGCATGTTCCAGATCTAAAGAAAAATCTAATTTCAACAAGCCAGTTGGGAGGTGAATGTCACTAAAGGAGCCATGGTAATAGAAATAGGAGAAAAGGTTGGTAAATTGTATTTATGTAGTGGCATTTCTAGTTATGTTAATGCTTTAACCTCTACACAAGCAAATACAACATTATGGCATCATAGCCTCTGGCACATGAGTAAGAAGGGGATGAATATTATTCATTAAATAAATTTGTTGCCAGGTTTGAAGCATGTTGATTTGGAATTCTGTGAGAATTGTGTTTATGGAAAACATAAGAGAGTCAAATTCTTGAGAGTACAATTTTGGGTAGATGTTGTAGATACTTTTATTTATCTAATAAAAAGAGGGCCTTCAAGTTCCTTTAATGGAGGTTTTCTAGAGGAGGCATGGACAGATAAAAAGGTAAAATACTCATTTTTAAAGACTTTTGGTTGTAAAGCCTTTGCCCACATCAATAAAGAAAATAAAACAAAGATGAGGCAAAATCGAAGAAATGTACCTTTATTGGATATGGTGTTAATGATTTTGGTTATTTCTTATATGATTATGAAAATCGCAAAATCATTAGGAGCAAAGATGTCATATTCAATGAAAAATTTTTGTATAAGGATCTAATGCAGGAAAATAAACAGGAAAAGGAAAATAGAGAATACACAGTCCTTGATGAGATCACAAAAAAATTAAAGGTGCCTGAAAATCATAATGATCAACAGCTAGAACAACAACAACAACCACAACAACAAAGGAACCTCAAACACTTGAAAGTGGTGTTAGAAGATCTACGAGGATAAGTAGACCCCCTGAATGATACTCTTCTTAATTGTATTATGTACTTTTGATTGATTCTAGTGAACCAGAATGTTATGAAGAAGCAGTGTAGGTAGAAACAAGGAATAAGTGGGAGCTAGTCATGAAAGAAGAGATGGACTCCTTGGTACATAACCAAACTTGGGACTTAGTCAAGTTTCATGTAGGTAAAACAAAATTGTAGAATAAATGGGTTTACAAGTTGAAGGAAGAATATGGAGGTAGAAAAAGGTATAAAGCTAGAGTTGTGGTGAAGGGATTTGCACAAAAGAAAGGTATAGACTTTGATAAAATATTTCTCCTATTGCTAAAATGACTTCAATCAGAACTATTTTAAGTCTAGTAGTAGCAAACGATTTTCATCTTGGGTAGTTAGATGTAAAGACAACCTTTCTCCATGGAGATTTAGAGGAAGATATCTATATGTAGTAGCCACAAGGATATGAGGTCAAAGGGAAGGAGAAACTAGTGTGCAGGTTGAATAAGAGCTTGTATGGCTTAAAACATGCTCCAAGGCTGGTATCTAAAATTTGACCGGTTTATGTCTAAACAAGGTTATACTAGATGTCACTCTAATCATTGTGTTTACCTCAAAAGGTAAAATGATGGAAACTATATTATATTACTATTTTATGTAGATGGCATGCTAGTTGTAGGGTATAACATGCACGAAATAAATGTGCTCAAATGAAAATTGAGAAATTCATTTGCAATGAAGGATTTGGGTGTCGTAAAACAAATCCTTGGTATGAGAATAAGTAGAGATAGGAAAAATCGCAAATTAACATTGTCTTAGAGTGAGTACATACAAAACGTGTTGGAAATATTTAATATGTAGAATGTAAAACCAACTACTACACCTTTGGCTAGACATTTCAAACTAAGTAAGGAGATGTGTCACAAGAATCAGGAAGAGATGGATTATATGTATAAAATTCCATAGGCACCAGCATTTGGAAGCTTAATGTATTCAATAGTCTCCAATATTTAATTAAATATTCTAAATAAATAAATATTCTATCCTAACTTTGTGAACTATGAATTTTGTATTTTGGATCATCCAACATTTCCCCCTATGATCTAAAGATACATTACAACAGATACCAAGTTCATCTCTAAACTTAGTAAATTTGGTCCTGCTATGTGGTTTTGTGAAAATATCGGAGACCTAATCTTCTGAAGGACAATAAATAGTCTTGATGATGTCCTTGGCAATGAGCGTTCTAATGTCATGATACTTGGTGTCCACATGGTTTGTTTTGGAATGAAAAATTGGATTCTTAGCAAGCTTTATGGTTAACTAGCTGTCAATGAATAACAATGTAGCTTCTGCCTGAGAAATGCCCAAATCCTATGAAACTTTGCACAACCAAAAAATTTCACATACTGCTTCCCATGCTGATATGTATTCTGCTTTAGATGAAGAAGTGACCACTGTAGCTTGTTTCTTGAAACTCCAAGATACTGCAACTGACCCCATGTTCATTAAGTAATCGGAGGTTGATGCTCGATCATCAATAATGGCAGCAAAGTCAGCATCTAAAATTTTGCCAAGTACAAATTTTTTTGTCGTTTTTTAAAGAAGACCAAAATATTTTGTTCCTTGGATATATTGTAGAACCCTTTTGGCTGCATTCTAGTGGTTGTCTCATCGTTCCTTCATAAAGCGTGAAATAATACTAACTACATAAGATAGATCTAGTTGAGTCATTATTAGATAAATCAGGGTGCCAATCAACTGTCTATAAGTAGTGTTGTCCACCTTTCCCCCCCTTCAAATTTTGAAAGTTTCAAGTTTTGTTCCATGGGGTTAAGAACATGCTTGCAATCCTACATTCCAAATTGCTAAAGAACTTCTGCTGCATACTTACTCTGAGAAATGAAAATATGATGTGGAAGTTGGAATACTTCAACTCCAAGATAGTTCCAAATCTGTCATCTAAAATCCTGCATGTAACTCCTTTTTCACCTATACAATATGATCATCATTGTTTCCAGTAATGATCAAATCATCTACATACATAACAAGAATCACCAGATGTTCACCCTATTGATGTACATACAAAGTATCATCAGATTCACTTCATTGAAATCCAACTTTCCGAAGGTATTCATCCATTTTGGCATACCAAGCTCATGGAGCTTGTTTTAACCCATATAAAGCCTTAATCAATTTACAAAATTTATGTTCTTGCCCTTCAATTTCAAAACCTGGCGGTTGTGTCATATATACATCTTCTTGTAAATCTCCATTAAGGAAATCACTCTTTATATCCATTTGATGAAATTTCCATCCTTTTTGTGCTGCTAATGCGAGTGTTAAGTGGATGGTGTTCCATTTTACTGTAGGAGCAAAAGTCTCCTCATAATCAATGCCTTCCTGCTACGTAAAACCTTTATCCACAAGTCTTGCTTTGTACTTGTCGATTTCTCCATTTTGGTTGTAGTTAATTCTGTAAACCCATTTTCATCCGATGGATTTAAAATTTTGAGGACAATCAACAAGTTTCCAAGTGTTGTTGTCTTGAAATGCCTTATATTCTTCAATCATAGCTTGTTTCCATTATTTATATTTTACTCCTTCTTTGTATGTGGAGGGTTCAATAAAAGCATTTGTGATTAAGGCAAAATTTCCTTCATTCCTGGTGGACCCCCTTGTTCCTGTTTTATTTTTCTCATCGAGCCTTACATCTTTCAAAATTTGAACAACCCATTTTGGCAATTGATTTTCACTTGTTTGAGATTCTGAAAAGTCACCATCATTATAAAGAGGATTAATGTAAACAGAGGTACGTTGATCGACTGTAGATTCTGGGGGTAGAGAATCATTGTTAAAAGAACTATTGCTACTAGGAGATTCTGATGAACTACTAGAAGACCCAGACTCTGAAGTAGATGGATTAGATGAATCATCTTTAGAGGAAGGAAAATCAAGTTCATACCAATTTTGTGAATTTGGTTGACTTATATAATGTTTCCTTTCCTTTTATCTCCTTTTTCTTCCAATTTTTGAAGAAGATTTTCTATTTCTTCAGCACTCTTACCCTTAGTTTCATAAAATTACATCTGTGATGACAATAAATTTCCCATTTGATAGAATCTTGTACTTTTTCTTCTCATCTAAATATCCAATCGTTGTGCATTTCAAACTTCGTGAGTCAAGCTTCGTTCATTTTTCTTTTGAAACTAAGGCATAACACATAGAACCAAAAACTCTAAGGTGTTTAACTTTAGGTGTAAAACCAAACTATGCTTCATAAGGTGTGATTCCATCCAGAGAAGCAGTGGGAGACCTCTTCCTTATATAAACAGTTGTATGGATTGATTCTGCCCAATAAATAAGACTTAACTTTTTATAAGTTAACATAGATCTCGCCATTTCTAACAAAGTGAAATTCATTCTTTCTACTACTCCATTTTTCTGTGGAGTGTAAACATTTGTAAGATGTCGTTTGATCCCATTGTCTCTATAATAAATTTGAAATTCATTTGATGTGAATTTTCCTCCATTGTCAGTTATAAGAGTACCAATCTTTTCTTTGACTTCATTTTCAAGAAAATTTTTAAACTTTTCAAATGCTTCTAACTTATGCTTCAAGAAGTGAACCCATGTCATTCTGCTAAAATCATCAATAAAGAGTAATAAATATTTGCAACATCCTAGAGAGGCTTGCAAGGGTCCACAAATGTCACTTTGTACTAATTGAAAACACCTGTTTGCTTGCCATGAGCTTGTCGGGAAAGGCTCTCGACTTTGTTTTCCATAAATGCAAGCTTCACATCTTACATTTTCTTTCTTGAAGGTAGGAAGTCCCTTAACCATTCCTTGTTTTTGTAGTTGAGAGAGACTGTCAAAGTTTAGATGTCCATATCTCACATGCCATAATCTGATAGGTGAAATGTTTGTGTTGGTTTCCCTTGCAAAGTCAGAATTCCTTGGAATAACTATTCCTTTCATTCGTAACAGTTTTCCATCTTCATATCCTGTCATCACTATTTTCATGTTCTGTTTGATTGAATTAATTTTAACTAGGCCATCCTCCAAAACCACCTGATGTCCATCTTGTCAGATCAAGACTAAAGACAACAAATTCTTTTTAAAGGTGGGTACATACCATACATTTGAAATCAATCTTTCTCCAATGTCAAGAAGATAAACTTTAACGACACCTTTTCCATAAGGAGTATGTTTTGTATCATCAACAAGAAAGATTGAACTAAGGTGGCATGGTTGGAAGTTCCAAAAGAATTATTGTATAAAATTCATGTGTTGAGTTGCTCCTATATCTAAAATCCATGCATCTTCATAATCACTTGAAAAAAGGTGGAAACTAATGTTGCTGATTTTGATCTTTGACTTGATGTTAAGACATATTCTGAACCGTCATTATCTTGATGAGTGGAAAACTGTGCTGTGTTTTGATGGAACTTTGGAATTTTATCAATGGAAGTTATACAATCTTCTTCAAAATGGCCCACTATTTTACATCTTATGCATACAATTTGATTCAAGTCTCTACCTCTTCCATGATTTTGTCCTCTACCTCTACTTTGACATTGTTTTAAGTTGGCCCTCTGGCTTGACTTTGACCTCTTCCATGACTGTTTCCTCTACCTTGAAAGTTTCCTCTGTTTTGAAAGTTTCCTCTGCCTTGACTGTTTCCTCTTCCTGGAAAGTTTCCTCTATTTTTGCTTCTTCCACGACCTTGTCCACTATGTGCTGCTAAATGTGGATTGAAATATCATCTTCCTTTAGAATTGTTAGTTGATGATTTACTTGTGCTATCTTCTATGAAGAAGACATCTTCCCCTTGTTTCTTCTTCCCAAAAATTTTGTCATGTTGAGCTAACATCTCACTTATCTCATCAAACTTTAGTTTATCTAACTTTCCAGTCACTTGTAGAGTTTCCAAAAAATGCGTGTATGAAGAAGGAAGTCCAACAATTAGAATTGTGGTCATGAAATTGTCATCTACTGGTGGAAATCCAAATTTTACTATTTATTGCTTAATATTTTTAAGCTTGGAGATATACTAAAGGACATCTCCTCCTTTAATTAGTTTTTTTTGAAGCAACTTAAGTTGTATATCAATCTTTTTTTATTTAGTTTGTGTATCAAATAGATCTTTGAAAGTATGCAAAGCAAACTATGCATCTGAGGCGTTTTCAATATGAATATACATCTCATAATTAAATGAAGACTTTATAAGAGCTAGTGCCTTGAAATTTTTAAATTCCCATTTTACAAGTGAAGCTACATCTATGGGTTTATTTGGGTTAATGTCTCCATCACATATGTCTTGCCGCAATTCATTATATATTAGTGTCCTTTCAATGAGACGTTTCCATGTTTTGTATGATTTTACCCCTTCAATCTTATCAGAATCAGAGAACATATTAATTAACTTCGACATTATAGTTTTGAAGCTTTGCACAAAAAAGAATCAAGCACAAGAAAAAGATGAGCAACATGTCACATGAAACACACCATGCAAAAACAATCTATCAGGGCTTGGCCTTGACCCTCGTATAATCATTGAAGGAGAAAAATGACTAAGCTTGGAATTTGGCTCTAGTCAATTTCTCTTAAGAATTTACAATGAAAACTTTCAAAAGTTTGACTGATTTACAATCCCCTTGCAAAATTGTGTGCAAGAAATATTTTAACCCCCCCTCAAAGTAAAAAATTACTTTGAGTTACAATGTCACTCTTATCTCTTCAAAATAAAAAATGAAAAATTACCAAAGATAGAATTTCTTTATTACTCCAAGAATTACAAAATTTTACCACTTCAAAGAACTTACAAATGATCCTTTCACACCTTATTACTCCTAAAAAATATTACAAATAACAATACATTCCTCCAACCATGGTACCATAGCAAAAATTACCATTACATGCGAGTTCAATTTGAATCAAATTGCAGATATGCCAGAAACCAGATATATATAAAAAACACATTTAATGTAAAAAGGCCACACTATCCAGGTACTGTGTTTAGCTCATCACTACGTCCTTCTCCTAGAAATGTGTGCTGCCTCTCACAAAAAATTCCCTTTTTCTGCTTATGTGGTGCTACCAAGCTTCCACTCCCCAAGGAACAATGCTACTACTTCACGCTAGCTTCTTTTGCTGTGTGCTTCATGCTGGCTTCTGCTGCGTGCTTCATGCTGGCTTCATGTTGGCTATGGATAGCTCGACAGGCACCTATTGCTTCCGCTCCTTGACTTCTCTGATCTATCTACGCTACTCCTAGACTTCTCTCACCAATCAGTGCTTCTCCTCGAAGGTTCAAAACAATCTAGATGAAATACTATTTTAGTGGAAACACAACACTTCAATCATTGAGCATCCTTTCAAATCAAGATCGAAGTGCTTATACAAGCCTACATCTGATGGATTTACAGTCGGAGAAGAAGTGAAAAAAATTTACCAGTTTGTTGTCGATTCCTTGGAGAATGTGATGCATGGAGAACAGGGAGAAGTCATGTAGCGTGAATTAGCAGCAGCCATCATTAAGCACTCTTGTCTTCTACCTGCAACAATATAGCACTAATCCTCTGATCCCCAAGTGTAATCCAGAGATCTTGCGATGCCTTTAGATCTATTATATATCAGATGCTGTTGATGCCAAGAGTTGTCCAGGTGGAAGCTGATCCAAACGGATCCTCTTCAGCAGCGATGGAGACTATCAGTGGTGCCACTGAATTCCTTTGCGTGCCTTCAATGACCATTCATTGAGGCTGCAGTGTAGAAGTTTGGCAGAAGTTGAAGTGGAGCAAATAATAGAAATTCAAGACACACAACAAATTTTGATAATAGAAATTCAAGGCACACAACAATTTTTTATAATAATACAAAAATTGATTTTTAGATTTAAAAATCTAAAATCAATAAAATAATAAAATTTCTTTTCTTTTTGAACAAAATTTGGACAATTTTCATACCAATCATCTATTAATCAATTCAATGGAGTTTTCCAAAAACTTGTAGAGTTGGAATCTCCTCCCCACATCAGCTGCATTATTGAAGCTCTGATACCACAATAATGGCCGAAGTGTCCTCAGACACAATTTTATTAATAAAAAAGGAAACTACATAATAATTTTGCAAGAGTTTACACACACACTTCAACTCAATTGCAATCAAGAGAACGAGCTATATATAAGCTTAATTTCCTAATCTATTCTAATTATGGACTACTTATTAAATTAACAAGTGTCCATTTACAATAAATGCAATTCTAACCAATATACTAACTCTACTCCTAAATTGGGGCCTAGATACGACATTATTCTAGAAGTCATATCTTTTACAACAATATGCTATTTCTAAGTGTCTCCAATATTTAATTAAATATTCTAAATAAATAAATATTCTATCCTAACTTTGTGAACTATCAATTTTGTATTATGGATCATCTAACAAGATTGTGTGAGGGAACATGAAATTACAACGGATCTTCTGTAGGTTGTATCTCTTCATTTTTCAGGATAATATAAAAGAAGGACTGGATATTTCTTTGAGGACGTAGTCCAAATTGGGTGAACTATGTAGATATGTGTCTCTCTTGTTTTATGAATTTTCCGTGTTTATGTTTCCACACTATTTTATGTGTTCCATTGCTCTGTAATATATAATTTTGTGACAAATAGATCTCAAAGACATTAAACTTAATTCATCTTGAATACCAAACCTTAATCCATTGATAGACCTAAAAACTCTCTCAGGTGTATCTTCTATGTATCCTGATCTAAAATTCACTTTGTAAAATTCCTCTGTATACTCCCTGATAGTCATCATATTTTTCTTAAGATTTTACATCTTTCTAAACAAAATTAATTGATAACCTTTAGGAAGGAACTTACTTTTTAGTTTACCAGTAATCCTACCCCATCTCTTGATCTTTTATTTTTTTTTTCAAAGCCCTTTCTTCTTGCACTCCATCCCACCATAAAGTAACATGTAGTCTCACTTCGTAACAACAAACCTAACTTGCTTTTCTTCTGGCACTTCTACATACTCAAAATTCTTATTCATGCCATTAATCCAATATGTTAATTCTTCCCGATCTAAGCTACCATTGTATGTAGGTACTTATGCTTTTGTCCTGAAACCCATACCAAAAACTAATTTTAAAAATCTAACTTCTGGGGGTTCTTTAGCTCTCTCTTCTTCATCTTTTGGAAGGTCTTCTTCCTCACTGGTATCCCCTGTGTGATCATGATGTCTAGTAGCCTCCATGGCTTCTAGCCTTTGTCAAAGAGTTCTTACTTCATCTCTCAATTCCGCATTTGCAATTGGTCGACCTCTTCCTCGACCTCTATCTTTTCCAATTCTGAATGTCATTTCTCAATAAACAAATTAGTTTCAAAGTTTAATAAAATCAATTTCATTTTTCCCTTTTGAGAGAGTAGCTTACTTCTCTTATACCAAAATGATGTCAGAAATTATCTCCAACATAATTCAATTATGCATAAGCAAGGATTTTATATAAAATCAATAATATTTAAACAAAAATTGGGCCTTCAGCATTGATCTTGATTTAAATTAAAAATAAGTCAACATCACTGCAATTAAAAACACTACAAACATGTTGGAATATAGAATACCACTTTTTTTTTAAAACCATTGGATGATAAAGTTCTCATATGAAAGAGAAATTGGTTATGCTATGCTATCCATCTTCAACTTCCAATACAAATCCCAAGAGTGGTCACATGATTTGCAGAGAAAAAGGTCCACATTGTAATGCTTACAACGATGCCTGTGGATACATTCTTGCAACACATTCAACCGATGGAACCAATTGACATATTTGTGGCTGTGATGGTAGAGATTGTGATAAGTTGCAAAGGTTACAAATAAGACACTCTCGTAAATCATAGATCCATATCTCATTTATAGTAAACAAAGATGGAAAAGTTAGATTTTAACTAAATATGTGGCAAGTGTTTAATCAAGCTCTCATTATGAACAAGAATACATAGTTCCACCAATCACCATTATGCAGTTGAATCTCAAGCTATTCTTTCATTATGATAATTGTGATGAGAAAAAAAACTCATTAACAAAGCCAGGAATTATATTTTAACAACCACACACTCCCCTCATATGTAGTCTCTTATTATATTAATGTGGTCATAGTTAGAATTACAATATATTATTGTTTAGATCCATAAAAATAAGATCTAACTATAATAAAAATGGCAAGGAAATCCTAACTAATAGTTTGCTCTCAATCTATGGATGATTGGAGCTACACTTGGCTAATAAGCCATTTATTAAAAGAAATACCTCACCTTTCACTCAAACTAACTTAAACTTCTAGAAATTACATAAAATGAATTTACATAAAGTAAAAATATGCACAATGCTTGTGCATCAATATTTTCTTAAGATGGAAAGGAATTTTTTCCTGCATTTATTATTTCATTTCTACAATGGTTTCTTTGGTACTAAAGCACTTCCACTTCACTTTATTTTGAGTGATGGGTTAGTTCTAGAGTAAAATATCCTCTTATCTTCGTTTCATACTCATTCCTTAACATGTGTTTCACACATGCTAAATAGGTTCTTCCTATTTTCATTCATGCATTCAAGCAAAGGATCATCCACCTGCACCCAAAAAAAACTATCCAGGCACACCCAATAACGTCAACAACATTAGTATAACATCACAACAATAACCCTAGGTCTCCTTTCTACATCTTGAATCACTAGGTGTGTTGGGTTGTGTTATATTCTTTCTACGACTACCCCATGCGTGGGGGGGGGGGGGTACAACCCCCCCTGTACATTGCGTCGGGGGGTATGCAAGTGAGAGATATCCCACCTACATGGGGTCTAGGGCACTGTCCTAGGAAAATTTTTTTGGACCCTATATTAGGTGGGCAAACCTACCTATGGTTTGGTGCATGGATTTCACACATGGTTTTAGGCATGATGGTTTTTTGTCCATGGTTTTTTGTAGATCCGGTTAAGGAAACTACAGTTATGTTCTAATCCAGGCTTAATGTATTGGGGTTTATGGATGCTTCGGCATGTATATATATGTATTGCAAAATTGAAAGGAATATAATGAAAAATCAATATGGTAGTCCCGGTTTTGGGATCCATGGGAAAATCTCTGTGTATATTTGTTTATGTTTTATGATCTTGCCATTATTTATTTTCTGTTTTTAGAATTCGTATGCAGGTAATTTTTGTATAGGGTTAAAACCTAGAAGGTGTACTAAGTAATATAAATCCCATACAATGTCTCATCCGTGAAATTTTAGAGGAATGAAATTGGCAATTTCCGTTAAGGTCATTTATGCTACAACCATGAAAGTTAAAAATATAGTTACTTACTTTTCTACTCCACATTTGTTGCAACTAATGACATATCATATTAGGTAACATTCTATGATGTTTTATCAAAATTTCAAGCATGCATTTGGCATGCATAACTAGAGCGTATGCCAACTTCTTATCTTTACAACTTTCCATGGTTGTTATATTTTTTTCAATCTCGCCCCCAAAGTGGGATTAGTCACATCTCTCCTCGTTGTTTTTCCACTTGTTTCATACATATTCATAGCCACAAACACTAAACCACAAAAGTGTAGAATTCATAATACCAACACAAATAATTCAAATGTCATAGTTAAAACAATTAGATTTAGCTTCAAAGACCTACAACATGCCTTTTTGCACTTCGTCCACTATTTTCCTTTAACTCACCCCCCCGCCTGTTGTTTGAATCCTATGGTTTGGACTACATTGGAGGTTAATTATGGATATTATGTGCATATTACTCCTTGGTATAAGCATGGAGTCTTTTTCCTTTGCATTTCTATGTGCATGAACTTTCTTCACACACAACACATTAGTATAATTGTATTTATCGATTCTAGACATTTTCGTACACATGCATATGTAAAAATATATATTAGAAAAATGCATCAACTAGAAAAAGTTAAGTTTAGAGTTTTTCCTTCATAGTTATGGCTGCATCATTCAATCATAAATAATATTTTTCCCCACTTTGTTAGGCTACTCAAAAAATTTCAATCTATCTTGTCACATCATTCCAATCAACCAATTATATGGTCATTTTGGTTTAATACAAAATCCAATTTGTGAAGTTTCTAACGAAATGACAAGACTGATCTCTAGCCCCTACAATTTTAGACCGTTTAATTATTAAAATATCACATGTTTTCCTTGGTTCCTTCATATTTTCTGCACCATCTCTGAGTGCCTTTTACTTTTCTAGTTTCTTGGGGGCAGCAAAAATTCCATTATTACTATTATTTTCAACTTGATAGTCTCTAATTCCTCTACATACTTTGTTATTCCCCAGGATTAATTTTTCCTTTAATCACATTTTATGGTGAAATTGTTATCAAACCAGCTCACAAAAAGATAGAAAAGAGAGATCCACGCCTTAGAATTCAGCCTCTTTGAGGGGGCGACCTCCTTTACATTACATAAATGAGCAATTCTTGGATGGTTCAAATGAAAAAACCTCCTTTCTATATATAGGAGTCTAAGGATTCTCAATATAACCCAGCTGACCTAACAATAATAATATAAAGCCACAAAAATAACAATAGAGGGATTCTATGGGGCACAATAATAACAATATGGGGACAATAGGGGCACAACAATATTAATAAGGGATACAACTACAATAGTAATGGGGTAATCACTAATATTATAGGGACCCAACATGCCCCTCTCCTTCAAAAAAAGTATTTTCCTCAACGCTTTAGTAGTTCTGGATGCTTTTGTATAAAATTCTCATCCTCCCATGTGGAATCTTCAGTGGATAAGTTCTTCCACTTGATAAGATACTCCGAAATTGATCGATTTCGTAATTGTCGAGTTCTTGTTTCTGTGACTGCTTCTGGTTCCAATATAATTTTTCCTTCCTCGTCAAGTTTTGGCAATATTGTTTGAACTGGGAGCTTGTCACCTATAATCTTCTTTAAACATGAAACATGGAAAACTGGGTGCAATCGAGAAGCTGCATGAAGCTCCAATTTGTATGCCATAGTACCAATCTTTTGCAACACCTTGTATGGACCATAATACTTTGGTGATAATTTATTATCCTTCTTAGCTTGCTTGAGGGACATTTTCTTATATGGTTGTAGCCGTAGGAATACCCAATCACCTACATCAAAACTTCTTTCACTGCGATGTTGATCTGCCTGTTGTCTCATTCTATTCTGTGCCAACACGAGGTTATCCTTTAAGAGTTGGAGGACATGTTGTTGATGTTCGATGCGATGTTCCATTGCTTGAACCTTAGAATTTTCTTGTAAATTTTATGTGATGGATGGTGGTTGATATCCATAAAGTGCCATAAATGGGGTCATGTTTGTTGATGTATGGAAGGAAGTGTTATACCACCATTCAGCGAGAGGCAACCATTTGACCCATTGTGTCTGTTTATCAGATACAAAGCAACGAAGATATCATTCCAAACATTTTTTTACTATCTCAGTTTTCCCATCAGATTGAGGATTATAAGATGAGCTATGAGCTAACTGAGTACCAAGACAAGAAAATAATTTTGTCCAAAAATTTCCAGTGAAAATGGGATCTCTGTCACTTACAATAATCTTTGGGTTTCCATGTAGCTTATGAATTGTTTCCATAAATGCAGTAGAAACTGTACTGGCTTTAAATGGATGTGATAATGCACAAAAGTGTGCATACTTGGTAATTCTGTCAACTACCACCATGATGACACTCTTTCCCTCAAACTTGGGTAAACCTGTGATAAAATCCATTGAAACCTCCTCCCAACGTTGGCTTGGAATGGATAAAGGTTGTAATAGACCTGGTGTCTTAATTGTTTCAACTTTATTTTGTTGGAAAACCAAACATTCTGCCACAAACTTTTGAATATTTGATTTAAGGCCCTCCCAAAAAAATTCCTTCTTAACCCTGTGGTAAGTTTTTAAAAATCCTGAGTGCCCTCCCAAGGGATAAGTGTGCAATTCCATAAGAATCTTTTGTTTTAGCTGGGAATTCTTACAGATGTATAAGCGATCTATGTACCATAACGAATCATTTTGCCAGCTAAATGTATTAGACATACTGGAGTCTTGTTGTAACTTTCGAATAAGTGCCCGCACTTCTTCGTCATTCTTCCATTCCTCCCTTCCTTCATTTATCCAATTTGGTTGGATAATAGAAATGGCGCACAACAATGCTTCCACATCCTCATCCTTTCTTGAGAGTCCATCTGCCACCACATTTTGCTTCCCTTTTTTGTAGATGATTTCAAAGTCATAACCCAACATCTTTGTGACCCAATTTTGTTGCTCTTCAGAGGATAATCTTTGTTCTAAAAAGTATTTAAGGCTATCATGATCCGTTTTTACCTTGAAGTGTCTTCCCATTAGGTAGGGTCACCATTTATTAATGCATGGAGTATTGCCAAAATTTCCTTCTCATAAATAGCTTTGTGTAAAAACTTTCCTTTGATTGGACGACTTTCGAAAGCAATGGGTCTTTCATCTTGCATTAAAACAACACCAATTCCATTTCTTAAAGCATCACATTACACAATAAAGGCTTTTGTGAAGTCTGGTGTAGCTAGGATCGGTGCTTGGCGCATTGCCTCTTTAAGATGCTTGAAGGCCTTTGTTGCTTCTAGAGTCCATGAAAATGCATCTTTCTTCAATAATGTTGCTAGAGGTGCTGCTATTCTCCCATAATTCTTAATAAACTTGCAATAATACCCTGTCAACCCGAGAAATACTTGCAGATGCTTTATGGATGTGGGGATTTTCCATTCCTTAATGGCTTTAATTTTGCTAGGGTCTACCTTAACTCCTTCATGAGATACAATATGACCCAGATATTCCACCTCTTGTACTCCAAAGAAACATTTGGATCTTTTTGCATATAATTGTTTCTCCTCTGATAATTGTAGCACCCAGTCAACATGTTGAACATGATCCTTCCATGACTTGTTGTAGATTAGTATATCATCAAAAAATACTAACACAAATTTTCTAAGGAATGGTTTGAAAATGGAATTCATCAAACCTTGAAATGTTGAAGGTGCATTGGTAAGGCCAAAAGGCATGACCAAAAATTCATAATGACCCTCATGAGTTCTAAATGCTGTTTTCGGAATGTCTTTAGTCTTCATTTTGATTTGATGATATCTTGAACGAAGATCAAACTTGGTGAAGTAAATTGATCCATGCAATTCATCTAGTAATTCATCAATGACAGGAATGGGAAACTTATCTTTAATAGTGAGCTTGTTGAGCTCCCTATAATTCGGACACATGCGCCATGATCCATACTTCTTGTGCACCAATACTACTGGAACAGAGAAAGAACTTTGAGTCGGTTGAATTATACCATCCTCTAGCATTTCTGCAACCATACGTTCAATTTAACTCTTTTGGGCATAGGTATATTTGTACGGCCTGATGTTTGGAGGAACACTTCCTGGAATCAGATGAATAGCATGATCATGATCACGAATAGGTGGGAGACCTTTGGGAGTCTCAAATACCTTGGAATGATTGTCCAAGACTTTTTGGAGATCTCAAGAACTAGATGATTCTAATTTGGAAACAACTAGCGAACTTAATTGTGCAATTAGACCTCTTTTTTCCTTTTTTAGAAGAATTTTCATACCATTAGAGCTGATTATCTTTCTCGGTTTCCTTGAAATACCCCTTAATTAAACTTCCTTTCCTTCCACAGAAAATTTCATGAAAAGTTCTTGAAAATTAAAAGCTATTGTACCCAAGGATTGTAGCCATTGGACTCCTAGTACAACATCAGCACCTCCCATTGGAATGGAAATCATTGGGCTAGTCAATACATATTCTCCCATGGATAGCTTGATATTATGGCACTTTCCAGAGCAATTTATTTTTCCTCCATTTGCAACCATCACGTGACACTCTGGTGCTGGATATAAGAAGCAATTCAATGTTTTTGCTATCTTACAATGAATAAAATTGTGGGTACTTCCTGAATCAATCAACACTATTACCTTTTTCTTCTTGATTTCCTTTTATCTTGATGGTTTGAGGAGTGGTAATTCCCGCCAATGCATTGCAAGATATCGCCGGATTCATTTCTTCTTTATCTAGGCTTTGTTCCTGGAGTATATCCTCTTCTTTTGACCTTTCTTCCTCCTTTTTTTCTTCCTCTTCACAATCTATGTAGAATAATTTCTTCTCAGCACACTTATGACCTTTAGTGTATTTGCTATCACAACTGTAACAAAGCCCTTTTGATATTTTTTCTTCCAATTGTTGTGGTGTCAACCTTACAGGTTGTGGAAGACTAGGGGAAGCAACACTTCCATCTTGATAGTTGTGAGTGGTATGCTTCCTGGTAGCCATAATTTTTCTTTCCATTTTTCTTGCTAACATGAATGCCTTCTCTAATGAATCAGGTTCCCAAAGGTGAACATCATGTTGGCTATTATCCTTTAAAGTCCCTATGAACACATCAATCATGTGCTCCTCTGGAAGATTTTTTACCCTTATGTTCAATTTTTGGAACTCCTCAATGTGCTCCATTATTGAACCCTTTTGTTTGAGACTTATCAATTGGCCAAAAAAAGTGTTGCTAATTGTATCCTCATAATGTGCTGTCAATTCTTCCATAAAAATTGCCCAAGTGATAATTTGTTTACGAGAGCAAAGGCATTGATACCATACAAACTTATTTGGTTCCAAATATAAATTTGCAATACATACCTTTTGTGTGTTTTGCACATTATTGTGATCAAAAAATTGCTTCATTTGTAATATCCATGTTGCGGGATCCTTGCCATCAAACTTCCTCATATCGATTTTTGGAATATGGTGGGTCTTCGATACAACATTAGAGTCTATGGAATCATGATTAACATTTCTTTTGTTCTCATCATGAGTTTCCTTTACTAACATTTCACCATTAGTGACCATTTCTTATAGCAACTTATTCATATTTATCATCAATTCTTCCATCCTATCATCTATGCCATCAATTTTAGCGTCCATGCCATTCATCTTAGCTTCCATGCCATCCATCTTAGCTTCTACACCTTTCTTTAAACAATCCATCTTTGCTTCTACACCTTTCTTTTAACCATCCATCTTAGCTTCTACATCTTTCCTTAAACCATCCATCTTAGATTCTGTTGCTTTTTGTGCAAGTGACAATTGTTGCACTTGGTCTCGTAATTTTGATATATCATGTTGCATTTCTTCCTCTTCTTCATAATTCATGCTAGAGATTTTAGGTTGCTTACTAGGTGTTTGCATTTTCTTTCCTCGGGGCATCAATTACCGATTGAAACTAATTTTTCAAACCAAGCTTATGCAAAAATTCAAAAAAACTACACACCTTTTTTCACTTTGTAGAAGCTTGATATTGAAGGTGATGTATCTCTGCAATTTCGAATCATCTAGTTCTGAAATTGTGAGCTGTAGTAGCCCTCTGTGTCGTCTTTCCAATTCCACCAGTCTGATCCAAGTTGGATTCTCCAAGAAGAGTTATGCACAATCTCCCAAGATGACCTGATTATAGACTAGTTCAGTAGAGCGAACTTCTACGACATGCCACGAGTCACTATTTTGACCTTTGGATCTGAAAAAGATATACAAGAAACTAAAGTTCATCCTATTTCTGTACCTTCTTATGAAATTTCAATCCGATGCTCTGAGAGAAAGTTATGATGATTTTCCCCAGGTCACCTGTTTGGAATGTAATTCAGGAGTCTGCAAAAATACCAACTTCCTTAGATCATATCTCCGCCAATACAGTGCAAAAATCTCTGAAATTCAGACCCAAGATTCAGCGCGATTTCTTCTCAAATGGGTTTTTTTTTATCTTCTGAAATGTCGTAGAAAAAATTTATAGAGAAAATTCCACGATGACCTGTTTGGGGCAGCGAAACCCTAGAATCCAAAGCTCTGATACCAAATGTTATGAAACCAGCTCACAAAAAGATAGAAAAGAGAGATCCACACCTTAGAATTCAACATCTTCGAGGGGGAAACCTTCTTTACATTACATAAAGGAGCAATTCTTGGATGATTCAAATGAAAAAACCTCCTTTCTATATATAGGAGTCTAAGGAGTCACAATATAACCCAGCCGACCTAACAATAATAATATAAAGCCACAAAAATAACAATAGAGGGATTCTATGGTGCACAGTAATAAAAATATGGGGACAATAAGGGCACAATAATATTAATAAGGGATACAAATACAATAGTAATGGGGTAATCACTAGTATTATATGGACCCAACATTATAGGGAAATGACAAGACTGATCTCTAGGCCCCTACAATTTTAGACCATTTAATTATTAAAATATCACATGTTTTCCTTGGTTCCTACATATTTTCTGCACCATCTCTGAGTGCCTTTTACTTTTCTAGTTTCTTGGGGGTAGAAAAAATTCCATTATTACTATTATTTTCAACTTGATAGTCTCTAATTCCTCTACATACTTTGTTATTCCCCGGGATTAATTTTTCCTTTAATCACATTTTATGGTGAAATTCTATTTTGTCCTGTGTGTTTATGACATAATTAGTGGGTCCTTCCCATATGTGTCTATCCCATTTTCCTAGAGTATCATTTTTTTCAACCCATTCTCTTGGTTATTATTTCTTTAGCTTATATCCCATGTATTTCTGAGGACCATTGTAATTTCCACTTAGGGATTTTCATATATATATATATAGATATAGATATACATATGTATGTACGTATGTATGTATGTATGTATGTATGTATGTATGTATATGTCTATGTATATATATAATCATGTTTTCTTTTTTGGATTTTTTCCCATTGATCACACTCTTCTCCAATTATTTAGGGCATTCAAATATCTAAACTCAAGATTTTTTTTTGACAAGGAATCAAATCCCGAGACTTATGTTGTCAGCATTTATTTTCTTGATAGAAATGTTTTATTTATGTCAATATTAATATTAAATATTCTCAAGAAGACTCCTTATTGAGTACCTGTTGTATTGTAATACACCATGTTTACAGGATATTTGTTCTTAATCCATCTTTTAAGCTATTTTTTGTTGGTATTTCTATACCTTACAACGTATTGTAATTTTTATATGCACTGCATGCTCCTACTTACTAGGGGAAAAACATTTCTTATATGATTATATCTATATCTATATCTATATATATATATATATATATATATATATATATATATATATATATATATATATATATATATATATATAGATATATGTCCATTTGACTCTCAAGAGTATACATGCACAACTCAGGTGGGAACAAAATTGTACATAAGAACAATTTGTATTCTCCATTCTTAAGTTTAGTTCATACGTTCTTATATTATTCCCCTACACACATCTATATATATTGTTAGGTACCTATAATACTAGTGGAAACCCTTATTGTTATTGATAGTGGAGCCCCCTTATTGTTATTGTTGTGCCCTTACATTATTATTGTTATGCAGGCTGTGATTATATTGTGACCCCTTACACTCCTATATATAGAAAGGAAGTGTTTTCATTTGTATCATCCAAGAATCACTCATTTGTGTAATGTAAAGGAGGTTTCCCCATCAAAGAGGATAATTTTAAGCCAATGATCTATATTTTCTTCTATTTTGTGGGCTGGTTTAGAGCTTTGGATTCTAGTGTTTCGCTTCTTCAAACATGTCATTTTGGAATTTTAACTATAATTTTTTTCTAGGAAGCTTTAGAAGTTGAAATTGAAACCACATGGAGTTGAAATATTGGTGAACCTTTTCTATTAATTTCAAATCTTATATCGCTATATTTTTGGATATATGATCTGAGGAAGTTAGGATTTTTAGAGGCTCCATACTTCCATCTTAAACATGTGACCTAGGGAAAATCATCATAACATTCTCTCCGAGCATGATATTTGAATTTTGTAAAACTTGATTGAAAGAGGACGAACTATAGTTTGTTGAGAATCATTTTCAGGGTTGAAGGTTGAAACAATGACACATTGACTCCGTACAGGTTCGCTTTATTGAACCCGTCTATAATAAGGTCATCATGGGAGATTGAGCATAACTCCTTCTTGAAGAATCCAATATTGGTATTAATTATTTGGTTGGAAATAAAACTCAAAGGGGTACCACAAGAAATAATTTCAGACCTTGGAGATTCAAAATTACATAGATACAAAAACTTCAATGTCGAGCTCCTAAAACACAAGAAGAAGTTGTGTATTTTTTAAATTTTGTATAACTTTTGTTTGAAAAATCAGTTTGAAGTGATTCAAAGGGCACAATGAGGAATATATATCATTATTTGATTTCAAAATTCCTTGAAAGAAAAAAATGGACACACTTAGTAAGCAACCAAAAAGATCTTCTATAACACACGAAGAAGAGGAAGAAATGCAGCATGATATATCAAAATTTTGAGATCAAGTGCAACAAATTTCACTCTCACAAAGAGTAACCAAAAATGAATTGGAAGATAAGATGGATGGTTTGAAATTTGACATGGAAGAAATGATGAATGTCAAGATGGAAGGTTTGAAGGATGGTTTAAAAATAGATTTGAAAAGGGACCTAGAAGGTTTGAAGGAAGGTTTGACAAAATTGCTACAAGAAATGCTTCCTAGTGGTGACAAGGTACTCCACGAAAATCATGATGAGGATAAAAGGAATACAAATTATGATTTTAGAGACTCACATAGTGGGTTGAAGACTAACCACATTCCAAATATCGATATGAGGAAGTTTGATGGCAAGGATCTGGTGACATGGATACTACAGATGGAGCAATTATTTGATCTACATGATGTGTCGAACACACAAAAGGTACGCATTGCATATTTATATTTAGAACAAAATCATTTTGTATGGTATTGATGGATTTTTTCTCATAAACCACTTGTCACTTGGTGAAATTTTATGGAGGAAGTGATAGCACATTATGAGGATACAAAGAGAAACACCTTCTTTAGCCAATTGATAAGTCTCAAACAAAAGGGTTCAATAGCAAAGCACATTGAGGACTTCCATTGAATATAAAGGTAAATTATATACCAAAGGATAATACTGTTATAGGCAATTTTTTCACATCTGACCAATATGCATCATAATTGGATCAAACAATATCCTATTCCCCCCCTGTCATCATTGTTGCATAAATCCCTAAACATGTACCTTTCATTTCCCATAGTTTCTGCCATGAACTGCATCATCTGAGCTAGTTTTAGGACCAACTCTCCCTGGTCTCCTACTGGACAGTGTTGACAACCAATTTTCTCCACTATGGCATGCGTTGATCACCTACAGTTTGTTCCTCTTTTCACCTATGTTGGTTCTAGAAATTCAGGAAAAAGAGAGAAATTATAGAGGCCTCCTATTTTAGAAGCTTCCTCAATTTGTTACAACCATTTACCTCAGATAAATCATTCATATATTATCCTACCCTAATTTGGACTTTCCATCCCTTATCCTTTGATCTCATCCCCCCATAAAAGGTGGATCTAAAACCTTAGATTGGTAATTGGATAAGAACTCCCAACTTACCCCACTCCTCTATATATTTACAACCTTCCATATGCAAGGGGTTGGATTTTGGAGAGTGATTTTACCCTTATGCTATTGTGGTGAGAGGTTTCATTTCATGCATTTAGGGTGATTGGAGGTGCACATTGTGACAAGGAAAGGACAAGTTAGCCTTGGAGGAGCTCTTCTACAAGATCAACACCTATTTATGGTTGTAAACTCCTTCCATTTATATTAATACAAATAATTATTTGTTTTCTTCTATATGATGTTATTATTTCATATATTTCAATACCATGTTGATCTATTGAAGAGAGTATTTAGATGATATTGCATAGATCTCACAATTTCTTGGCTTGTGTTATCTGACTGTTCAGGTTCTAATTTGGGCAACTAGAGTTGAAATTGGAGCATTCAAGCTAAAGAAGGAGAGAAGCCCACAACAGATTCCAGGTAGGCTGCAAATCGCCATCTATTTACTTTAAGGAAAACATTATATTGCGTGTCTCTCTGTTGTTATAGGTTAGCCACCAAATATAGGGAAGATATGCTTGTCTGCAATCATAAATCGCATATGGAAAATTAGTGACTCCACTGGGGATCAATGTATTCCCTTGGTGGTTCCTTTGTCCTTTCTATTTCATTACCTACTTGATAGACCTTTGTTGCTTTACCTAGCTAGTAATAGACCTAGTAAGACATTTCATTAAGTCTCTTTTCCAATTTTTGTGTTGGAATCCTCTATTCCTATACTAGCGCACCCCGCATACCATTGACAGAGCATTGCAGCTCATTTGGGTCCACTCTTCACCTGCGTTGTAGAGCACAGGTGCCCCTTCTACACTAGCGTTGGACCTTATTTTTCACAAAAATTCCCCTTATTTCTAAGTCTCTCCTTGATCATCCTACTTCGAGTTGACCTTCTCCAAGACTTGAGTGTCTTGTGGTCTATCTAAAGCCTCCATTTTGGTTCACATCTGTGTTTGATTGCATTTGGTAAGAATTGGTTTTGATTTTTCTTTGTTCTTATCATTTGGTCACTTGCAAACTGATTTTGTTTGGTCATTGGTCGCTTGGATGAATTGTTGTTTCAGTCCTCATTCTGAAAAGTGCATTTGAATCAGTGATTAAACATTTGCATCTTAGTTTTCTTCATTTCGAAAATTAAGTGTGTTGAAAAGAAAAAAATCATTGGAATTTAGGGTTTTGTATGTGCATTGATATAGGAACAATTACATTGAAAAGGGAAATTTCATCTTTCATATTGTTTGTTGCATGTTGTGTGTTGCATACTGATTGTTTATTCCCTTCCTTAGCTAGATTTTCATTGAAAGAGAAATATTTCCATTTTCTCATGCTAGATGTGCATTTTAGGATATTCAGTTGACATTCATGGTGGGACCGAAACTGAAACTTAATCAAAGATAAACAGTAAAAATTTTTGAATCAACCTAAGGAGAATTTGTAACATTAACGAAAACATTTAGAGGTATAGGCTAGAGATGTGTTCCAGCCTTGTTAAATGTAGGAATTGTCATTTTTTTCTAGTGTTGCATCCCGGGGGTGAAATCTCATTCCATGTATGTTAGTGTATAGGATCGTTCTCCACGTACGTTTGGGTATATTCGATAAAACTCCATGCATATAGAGTATATGGGAATCCTCTCAACAAAAGATTGTGCATTAGAAAAAACTACTATGGACTGCACTCCCATGTAGCGTTGAGTATATTTTTGGAGTCCCTTATAGGTTTCTATCTAGCCATAAGTATCTCAGTCTGCCGCCTTATATACCGTAATACACCGAACACAACATTCAGGGAGATTGACTATCATATGTTAAGTCCTTGGTTATCCAAGGTGTGTATTGTAGTTCATGGTTGCTTGGTAATCCTTTATGCCTATATTTCCCTCTTTTTGATTTATTTCATTTTGCGTTAATAAAATTTATTATCCAACGTGGAAGAACAGAATCCCACACCTTGGTGTTTGCGTAGAATGAAAAATAAGCCTCCTCTTCCACTACGGGCTACTCCTAGCCATCGTTAAAAGCATAATAAGATGCAAACTGTTTAATTAGAAGCTTGAAGAACTACTTTTGGCCCTCCTCGTGATATTAATACACTAAAGTAATCTATCACTATGATTTCTGAGCCTGAGATTACATCTACTCTTGACGATTACACTAACAAAATTGAAACAAAAGTCCCTGAAACATCATTTCCTAAGGTTGTTGAACCTAGCCTTCCTCAGTTAGACACTATGTTTCCTAAGGTTGTTGAACCTAAGGACCCTCAACCATCTTCACATGTTACTCTAAGACCTTCCTCCTCTCTTCCTTTGTCTCCAACATATACTATATATCTTAGATCTGATGGCCTCTTCCACATGGACTTGTGAGTATTGAAGAGATCTCACCAGAAGAGCTTCATCCTTCTACTCATGCTCATTGGGAAACACTCCATTTTTATTAGATTCATCCACTTCTTCTCTTCAGACTTCGACACAAACTCCTTTACGCAATTCTTCAGACTTTGTCGCGGATCTCTTGTGGCAATCTTCATTAGGATTTTTAACCATGACTCTCTGTCTGCCACTATGGTTGGGACATTAAATGTTGATTCTTCATCAATGTTTGTGACATCACCAAAAAAATCATCTATATGGTGGCCCGTCTGTCCCAATCATTTATTAGACTTTATCTGGTACCTTTCTAGGTGCATCTTCCAGTCCTTGGACCTCTCCCATGTCATCTAATTCAGGAATAACATCTGGTACTTCTCTTATGAGTGCCTCACAATATACTCCTCTTCCTCCATCTACACCCATGATCGAGCAGTAGGATGGCACTTATGTTAGTGGGAAAGGTTGCCTTCAAAAGTCTAACTCTTCTTATGTTGGGCACCCTCCATCTAGATCGTAGTTACCTCCATCATCCCCTCCTCCTTTGGAAGGGAAGAAACATGTATTTTGTATACCTAAAATTGGTAATCAACCTTATTATAGTCCTCCTTATCCTTGAATGGTGGCCAATTTTTGGAAACCTACTTTTCTTGTTCAACTTGGTTCATTTTGGGACTGATTGTTGAATCCTCAACCTGCACCATCTTCGTCTCAGATTCCTATCCATCCATCAGCATCCAAAAAAGCTAAAATACATGTGAGCCAACCTTTGCAAGTTGTCGTTCCATCACAACCTTTCCCCTGGGTATTTGACACTTCTCAGGTTCTTCTTACCAGCTTATAAAAGGTACCTTACATTCTTAACCACCCTGACAGGGTACTCCTCAAGTTTTGATAGGTCAGATTATTCATAGCATGGCGTAGTCCTAATCGAACCCAATTTACCATGGGGAAATGCAAACCCCCATCAGGAAATGATATGGATTGTATCAATGTATTCTTCAAGTGCATTTTCAAGGCTAGCAAACCCAAATGCAACAATTCCACCAACTTTATCACCATCCTTGGGTTGGACAACAAGGTCACTTGTATACTATTTATTAGAATCATCCCTTTTCTGGTACCCATATTCCTTATTATCATAACCCTCCTTATCCAAGGATGGAAGTGCCTGTTGCTCAAGCTATTCCTTCATATCTAGGTCATCCTCCTCTGGACATTAACCAATAGTTTCCTTTTGTGGCTACTCTTGATTTGCTAGACTTAAATAGGCTCACTAATGACCCCATCACTCATTTTCCATGGTGACTCGTTATTCCCACTAAATTTCCTCATGATATCCCACAATTAAATAGGAATCCAAGAGATTACCCGTCAACTCACGTTATAATGTATCATCTATGGTGTTCTTCAAACTCCCTTAATGATGATTCTATTCAATTTCATATTTTCCAATGAATGCTTAAAGGTATCACAACTAAATGGTATATTGAATTACCTAGAGCTTCATTTCATGATTTCAGTACTTTAGCCACCACCTTCCTCAAACATTTCTAGTTGCCCATTAGATATGAAACTGGACCGAAACTCTTGACCAACTTCAAACAATCAAATTCCACTCACATCTTACATCACATTCACGAGTGGAGACATCACTGTCAGGTGGACAAGACTTATGTTCCCGGTCAATTGTTAATAGAATGGTTTCTCAAATATCTGTTAGCCTTTATAATAGAAGATGTGGCTAAAGGTGGAGTCATGACTGAAGAGAAAGTTATTTCCTGTGCACAATATTTGGACCTTGTTTATACGCAATCAATAATGCTCTATAATAGCATACCAAACGGTTTGAGACCTATGAATATTGTTCCTCTTCCACAGGGTAAATATTCTCATGTCATTGGTGGCATGATTGGTTCCACCAGTTTGCAGTCTATGAGTAAACCATCTGGTATTGCTATTACCACACCTGCTCAAAACCCTCAATCTTGTCCTCCTATGGCTTCTACTTCTGAGATAAATGTTGCTTCATTTGATAATGGAAAGTATCAACAACAACTTGGAAGTACGAATAAAGGAAAAGGTAATAAAAATAAAGAGCACTTGTTGTAGGACAAACAAGAAAAGTAGTCCTCCGATGAGAAATGAAAGCCTCAATACACATGCTTGATTTTCATCAAGGATCACTTTACACGTGATTCCCTAAACCATATTGATGAATTAGTTTCTTAAATATTCCACTTCTCTTGCTGTCTTGACTAGCCCATTTCCCAATCAGCTAACACATATGGTTGCCCCAGACCCTTCTTCCTCTAACATAGCTTTGATGCTTTCCTCCTCAAAGCTAAAATCCGATGTTATGGTTGCCACTCAGAAAAAGGAATATGGGAATATGAATTTGCCGAATGGTCAGGCTACTGATAAACCTAATGGTTCAACATCACCTTCATCTCATCCTACTCCACCTCTCATTCCTGCAGAATTGACTATCAAGCCTCCGAAGGGTATTATTCATAAGTCCGCTTTCAGTCCTCATTTAAGAGCTACCCAAAATTATAACGTATTTGAAGAGTTGGCTCACTCTCCATTAGCTAAGTTAACTCTTGAAGTATTGAAAAACTACCCCACCCAAAAGAAGGCCTTGCTATCATCTACTAGATTTGTCGATCCATTAGATACCAACCTAGTGTTTTTCTCTCATGAAAAATAGACCCCTCGACTTGCAACCCAGTTAGATTTTATAATCCAGGTCATCATACATGGTAAAAACATTCATCGCTCTATCGTGGACGAGGAACCTTGACCTGCATTATGTCCATGTCTTGCAGGAAGGTGATTGGTTCACCTCAAATGAGTCAATCGAACACCACATTGAAAGACTTCAATGGAAGAATGTACAAACCTTATGGGATTTAATATTCCATTCAAGTAGAACTCAGGGGAAAAACCATTTCCATATAATTCAAAGTAATTAAGGGACCTCTTGATCATAATATTCTATTGGGACATATGTGGGTTCATGCCATGGCTGTCGTCATTTCAAATTACTTCCATGTGATCGCCTTTCCTCATAAATGCGGGATTGTACCCATAGATAGACTCACCTTTTTCACCTCTAATTCTCTTGTTATTGGAAGTGTCCCTCTTGTAGGGTAAACTCTACAACCCTACCAGCATGTCAGAGTTGGATTGTTGAAGGATTCTTCTCTTATGGGAACCCTTTCACTCCCTCCTCCTGTCCTTCCCAACAGCTCACCTTCGGTTGCTTATATGAATCTTATATAATCCTCTACTATCTTAGCTGATCCTTGGATTATTTTAGATGAAACTAACATCCAAAGTTTTAGCGACTGAATGTTGCCTAGCCTCGTTGAGCTATATTATGAAGACATTTATTCGGCCCTTGTGACATATACCTTTTCTTCAATTAATTGGGTAGATCGATCATTGCATTAAGGAACATATTCTAATACTTTTTCTCGACTATTCCCTATTGACAAGAGCGTCATGAAGATCATGATGCTAGATGACAGGCCATGGGATGAACATCATCATCATTCCTCCTTACCAGATCACATTGAGGATAATCTTAGTGATGTATATTTACCTAATTTTTTCGAACCTTTTACGTGCTATGTCTCTATTCATGAGGTCAAATCCAAAAGGAACCTTTCGAATATCAAAGAAACCATTCCTCTTGATATCTCGATTAAACCAAGAATTGTCAAAAATATATACATTGGAGTGTTTTGTTCTCCATCTAAGATTGATATTTATAGACCCCTTTTCATGAGTTTTGAGATGTCTTTGCTTGGACTTACGAATAAATTCCAAGTATTGACCCAAGCATAGTAGTGCATGAGATTAAAATGTATCCTAATGCCAAACTCGTCTCATAGCACCCTCGTCCAATCCATCCCAAGAAGGCTATCATGATTAAGGCTGAAGTTGAAAAGATTTTATAGGTTGGTTTCATATATCCCATTCCTTTAACTTATTAGGTATCAAATGTTGTCCCTATCATGACGAAACATGACACGCTCCGAGTATGTGTTGATTAGCGAGACATGAATCATACCCATACTAAGGACAACTATCCAACCCCATTTATTAACCAGATTGTTGATGATTGTGTTGGCTATGAGATTTATTCATTCATAGATGGATTCTCGGGCTAAAATCAAATCAACGTTCTCTCGATGGACCAACCTAAAACTGCATTTACTTTTCCATGGGGTACTTTTTGTTATAGAAAGCCCCCATTCGGTTTTAAGAATGTTGGGGCCTTGTTTCAATGTGTTATGGATTACGATTTTCATGATATTAAACATATCGTGCAACCCTATTTAGATGATCTTCCTGCTCATTCGAAACACCAATTTGATCAATCGATGAATTTAAGGGCCATTTTCCTCTATTGTAGACATTATAACATTTGACTTAACATGCACAAATGTGTGTTATGTGCTGGTTCTGGTCTACTCCTCAGTTATTTCATTTCAAAACAAGGAATTTGTATTGATTCCCTCAAAGTGCAAGCAATCATTGACTTTCTTACACTTTCTTCTCTTGTTCAGTTACAAAGACTCCAAGGGAAAGCTAACTTCCTACAAAGCTTCATTCGTAATTACATTGAGTTAACCAATGGATTCACTTGCTTACTGAGAAAAGGGGTTACCTTCCATTGGCATGGCACTGCTAAAAAAGTGTTTGATTCCCTGAAATATGTACTATTTCGAGCATCTCTTATGTACACGCCTAATTATCAACGTGATTATTTCTTGTATCATGTTGCTGCCATTTCTATTATAGAAATGGTATCAGTCCAAGAAGATGACATAGGGATTGAACATGCTATTTATTATCTAAGTCGAAACCTTAACAATACTGAAATCAGATATAGTCACGTAGAAAAGTTGGCTTTGGAAGCCGTTCATGCCATCCAAAGGTTTCTCCATTACATTTGTCTTAGGACAACTATGGTCATTTCAGATTTTAACCCTATGAAATATATATTCTCACGTCAATTTCTAGGGTGCACGTTATCCCAAAAAAATGATCATCTAGGCATAATTTACTAGATGGGTTGAAGTACACCATGTAGGGTCAATTTTACAATAGTAAAATTGATTTCACCATGAGAAATTACTTAATAAACCACATTTGTTAAGCAATTTATAATTATGCCCATGAAGAATAATTAAATAAATTTTCATTTAATTATATTCTAGGAACAATTAATTAACCCATTATTTAATTAATATTCCTTGTCACATTTGACCCAGTTATGATAAATAAATAGATAAATCATTAATTATCTTATTTTTTCTCTAGGAATAATTAATTAATCACTAATTAATTATTATTCCTTGTCAAGTTTGACTAAATCCCTTAGTAATAATTAAATAAAACATTATTTGTTTATTATTCCTTAACCATATTTCTTGAGATGATAAATACATTATTTATTTATTTATTATTTCTAAATAAAAGTTTATATATTTTTTCCCTCAAACCAAATATAATATAATATTCCAAGTTGTTATTTCTAGAATGGGGTTAATAATACTTTATTATTGCTCATTCTTCAAGGATAACCTAATATTTTGTTATAGATAGAAGGGTTTTCCATTCATTCTTCACTTTCGATTATTTTCATTGTTGTACTCACTATTGTAACTCTGATTATTATCACTGTCGCACACCATTTTTCTTTTCCATTTGAGTTCTCACTGAGCTCAAACATTTTATTTGTTGGGTTTTACACATTATAGAGGAGAGAGACTCTATAAAAGCTGAAGACATTTGAGAATAGCCAAGAACCCATCCCATAGAGGGGGACTGGTAACATTATTTGTTCTCTTCACAAGTGTTTTTTAATAAAATATATTCTTTATCTATCTAGTTTCCATTAGATTATTGGAGTTATTTGCGCTTATTTTACTATTCCATTTTGTACTTTAATTATGATTGTGGCATAGATTAGGGCTTTGGCAGGTTTTGTTTTTATCATTTTCTGTAGACTTACATGGTTTAACAAGCATTTATATTGTTAGGATTGTTTGTCATCCACAGTCTAAAGTGATTAATTTTCGTACACAAATGAGAAGAAAACACAATAACAAAATTGGTGACTCCACTACGTTTTTAATTCTGGTTCAGAAACTTGGGTGACTATTAGTTTTCAGCTTAGGTTTTTTTTGTTTTCTTTTGTTTTTTGTTTTTTGTTTTGTTTTTGTTTTGTTTTGTTTTGTTTTTTTTGTTTTTGTTTATTGTTTTGTTTTGTTTTTTTTTGTTTGTTTGTTTGTTTGGTTGTTTGTTTGTTTGTTTTTTTTTGTTTTTGTTTTGTTTTGTTTTTTGTTTTTTGTTTTTTGTTTTTTGTTTTTTGTTTTTTGTTTTTTGTTTTGTTTTGTTTTTTTGTTTTTGTTTTGTTTTTGTTTTTGTTTTTTGTTTTTTTTGTTTGTTTTTTTGTTTTTTTTTGTTTTTTTTGTTTTTTTGTTTTTTGTTTTTTGTTTTGCTTTGTTTTGTTTTTGTTTTTGTTTTTGTTGTTGTTGTTGTTTTGTTTTTTTTTTTTCCAGTCTCTTAATGTTGTTTACTAGCATTCTAACCATGGATCAATCAAATTTCTAACTTCCGTAAGTTTTCTGGTCATTTCTGTAGCTCATAGGGACCGACTGCGACAGAGACTGCAAATGTTTCCAAGTCTTGCCGACTGAGAATCAAGGAGCATAAATCACACTTTTTTGCCTTAAAATTGTGATTTGGATGTCTAGAGCGCACTTTCTGGCCCAAAAGCTGCAATATCTTAGGAATAAGGTCAGAACTAGTGATTTTTAGGGTTTCTGGGAATTTTTTAATCTGTTTTTGGGTTTGTTGAGAGTTGTCTGTTGGGTTGGTTGACCACTGTCCTAGCCCACTTAAGCCTTTATCTACTCTAATTTTTTCATTGAAGTGGAATTTAGCCACTTAGGGCTTTTAGTACGCTTCCACCTTTATAGGAGGAGTTTAGATGAGTAAAAATTATGAGTTTTTGCAGTGATTTCAACCATATTTTCCAAGTCTGTACCTCCCTATTTCAGATCTTCAAATATATGCCATTTCCATCCAAATTTTCATTTCAAACCTTGTCTGATCATTTGCCTTAGAGTCCCATTGAGTGCCCTAGGATTCACACCCATCTCCCTATATTTTTGCAATGATTTTCCTCCATGGTTTTTTGTTGTTGTTGCACCACTTTCCAACAGTATAGTGTCATTTGGTCCCAATCATAACAACACTTAGGTCTCTTGGCCTTTTTTCTGTGTTTTCGGTTGATTTCACCACCAACCGGCACAGTGTTTGCAAACCCAACTTTAATGGGGTTTAGAAATTTGATATGTTGTTCATTTGCTATTTTTAATTTCAGTTAATTTCAACAATGTTTTTATTTTTTTTCAAACATGATATGGGATTAGTTAATAAACACACTTGCACACCTTAAGCGAATGGCACTTGGTTTACTGTGCCAAGCCACGACTTAACTTAATTAATTTATCTCCCGACATAGATACGAAAACATATTGTTGATCTCCCTTCACCATTTCCGTGTCACTTGTGTCTTACAACCATTACACCACCAAGACGTTTGTCGCTGAGACTCTTAGGCCTTGATTGCCAGTTTCCAGTTGGGAATATCACTCCTCCCCACATGGTTTGAGTTCATAACCCCCAGAGTCCCCATACCGACTCTTCTTCTAGTTCATCTGATTCCTCATCTAATTTTGAGCCTCCTTCACCACATACCATAATCATGTCAGTATCCACTACAAGTGTAGGAACCCAACCTGTAATTGGCTTTGGTTCTACCTCGTTGGTCACATGTAGCGGAACCATCTCAGGAACCATTCCAGAAGCTCCTATGTTACCTTTCATGGTTGGGTTAAGCCTCCCATATTTTAGCCAGTTGATAATGACCCTATACACCATGATGTTGGTTGGCTAGCTATGCCGACTAAGCTTCCCTCCGACATCCTCAAGTTTGAGGGTAATTCTGGAGAGGACCCGACCAATTACATCTACTCCTTCCACATGTGGTGTTATCACTCAGGTTGTTCTTAAGCTCCTGAAAGGATACGGTCGAGGTAACCACAAACCAATCTTTGGACTGCAGGTTCTAGCCCACCTGCAATCAGAGAGGGCTCTCTCTTTCTGATTTAGCTTTATTGATGATGATTTTAGGCTAGTTATTGGGTTCAAGGGGTTTTGTTTGTGTATTGGTGGGAAGATTGATGCTTTCAAGTAGAGAGGCAGAGATAGCATGAAGGTTTTAGAACCATTGGGCATGGAGTCATGGAGTAAGACTTCTGGTGCATTTTCTTGGTCACAAGAAGGAATATGGAGCAAGCTAGCTGCACTTGAAACAATGATTCAAGCTTAAAAGGATGGAAAGAGGGATAGGAACGAGAGGCAGTTAAGAATCTCTCTTTCAGCTTAGCAGAGGGAAGGCGAATGAGCTCTATCTAGGAGCAGTGAAGAATCCCTAGATAACTGTCAAAGATGAGTGAATTAAGGAAAATATGAGCCACAAGGAATTCATATTCATTACTAATCCAGATGAAAACATAAAGAAACAACAGAAATTGAGCATAGAGGGCAATTAAACCAGTTTTAAGCTAATCTTTCTTTCTGCTACTTAGATGGTGATATAAGTATGATAAAACATATATGAAATTGAAACAAAGGTGAGAAACACTTATTGCATCATGTTGTAGCACAAGAATTCTACATTCAATTCTTCAGACCATTAATACACAGCACACAGTCATTCCTCCAAGCTTTTCAACAATTTTTGATTAAGTAAAACCTCATGTCCACAGAGCGAGTCTCTCCTTTTCTATACAATCAACTAACCAACCCCTTTAAACAGTTAATTAGGGTTGTTTATATAAGCAAAATATCTACACTATTCAGATATCAGATAGATCTGCTGTAATAAATGTCTTTAACCTAACACATGTCTGAAATAAATGCGGGAAAATATCCTCAAGTTGCGCTGGGTGCAGCTGTAACACAAAGGAATTAATGTATTGCCTTTATGGCTCTGTGCTGATCACTTAGCCATAATTGTGCTTTGGGTTTTGATCCATGCTCTTGAGTGGTTCTGAGGTGCATTAACTGTGATGGGAGAGCCTTGATTAGAGCTCCACCGTTTTCTTTGACTTTGTTGGAGGTCATTTAATGTTCACCTGCATCAGGAATAAAAGTTTTCATTAAAAACATTTGACTGATACTCTTTGTCGCTTCCTCTGGTACACTTTGGCGCTGAACCTGGCCTCTTTAACGTCTCTAAGTGCTTTAGACTGTCTCATCGACCTTTCATGGCAGCTGTTCGGCCCTCTGTTGCTTTAAAAACTGCGTTTGCCCCTTTCTGTATGCTTCGCGAAGAAATTCTGGTCATTTTGCGCCTTTCGGGCTTGCTGGAGGCCGAGTCACGAAGGGGCTTTCCATTTTGGCCTATTCCTCAGATTTTGATTTTGGGCTTCCTAGGTTGCGATTTGCGCCTTTTGTGCTTTTTGACGGCGACGTCAGCATGACGTCAGTGGTGGGTCCCAGTACGACAGTAACGTGGCAAGGTGACATCAGCAGGGTGACGTTAGCAGTATGGTGGATGACGTGGCAATGACACAGTGGCGGAGATGTGGTAGGATGATTTGGCAGTACGGTGGCAGGAGGTCGACGCAGGATGGTGACGTGGCAAGATGACGTAAGTCGGCGGAGGCGGTATCCGGTTTCATGGCGCACCACCTTTCCGCATAGGTGGTATTGGAGGAGGGGGCTCCGCCACAGCCGAGAGGGTGACACGTGGCCGAAGTATGACAGAAAAATGCTGATCTTCTGGGCGCTAACCCTCGGTGGCTTCGGAGATGACGAGACCCGCCCACCGTTGATCTGCGGCACGCAAGATCTGACGGTCAGCGGCACAGATGAGGTGGCGGAGGGATAATGGACAGGGCCCGTGGCGCATTTGAATAATTTATTAAATGGCGGGGGGGTTTAAACATTAGAAAAGTGGGCTAACGGGGTTATAAGCGGGCGGGGTAGATATTTACATGTAAAACTTTAGGATAAGGGCGGAATATGGGTGCTTTAGGGTTGGGGTTAAGGGGGAATGTTTGTTAGCATGATCAGGTGTTAGACTAACTCCAGTTAGGACACGGATGGGTTAGCAGGAGCCCCAGATGGAATACTGCCTCCCGGACTTAGAAGAATATGGCTATAGTGCCAAGGCGAGGATTTTTTAATATTTTTGGGATTTTATATATTTTTGCATAATAGGGGATAGGAAAATGATTTAGGGAGCTAAATAATAGAGTTAGTAGTTAATATGGAAATGACAAGAAAGCACTAAGTATGTGGATCTTAGGCTATCAAGGGGGAAAAGTGACTCATAGAGGAAGAATGGAAATCCTTGAGTGAAGCAGATCAGATCTTCACCAAGGCAAATGATATGGAAAATAATGAAACTAAGAGGAATCAAGCAGATCTTGACCTCTTTAGGAAATTAGTGAGTGATTTGGGGAATAAGAAGAAAGGGGAGTTAGCCATGCCTCGCTTGAGCTCCTCCAAATGAAAACTGCCTTGTACCTGTGATCTGAACTACAATATCACTTTGAAACACAAAATTGATCATAGATCCACATTCTGCAACCTCAAAACTACCTACCCAGCCTACTTACCTAGCATTTTTTCTTCTTTTTGGTTTGGGTGCACTTAGACTTGCAGACCCTACTTTACCATTTTTCTTTTGACTGCCTTCCTATCTAAATCTACACTTATTTCTTCCAAGGGCCCAGATTAAGCAGTTGGGCTCCTTTGTTTCTCTACCTATCTACACATCTACCAAGATTAAGTTGTTTTGGATAGATATTCATTCTCTATATTCTAAAACAAGAAACTGAAACCTAGTGAAACCAAGATTAGGCTATTTGAAGTTCCCTTAACATAAAATTCTTCAAAAATGGTTAACTCATCAAAATTTGGAATACATTAGCGGAATTTAGACTGGAAAACTTTCATGGTCTCTTTTTTGACCTCTTTCTGGAAATATGGAGCATTGCAGCATGCAAAGTATGACATATTTGGCATTTAAAACTGTCAATCATGAAAGATGAACACCTGCTGCAATAGGAGGCTAACAGTGGCTCCACTTGGGGATAGATTTTCCTTGTGAAAAGCCAAGAACAACAGGTCAGACTGCCTTGATTTTCTATTGTTGCTGTGGATTGAAAAAACTTCTTTATGCTAGCTGCTAAAAGTGTGAAACTTGGAAAAATAAAACAACCCTCTACTCAACTGCATTGTCATAAAAAGTGAAGCACTGCCTGCTTTCTTCTGCGTGCTTGATATTATATACAATGTTGCTTGAGCATTGCCTTTAAATAGATCCAAAACATGGATCAAAACTGATGCATTTCCTTAGCCTCTGATCTGGAAACAGTTGCTGATGTGAAACTAAAAAAAATGCTCCTCCCTTATTGATACTGTTTGACTGAAGACTGCAAGCTGCAAGCCGATTCTTTTTACCATGAATTTCTGTGATATGACAATGCTACTCTTGCTATTTTGCTGAGATTAATGCCGAGACAGAGCTTTAAAAAATGGAATACATGCATTGGTTGTGTCTTCACAAACGTTTTTGCTGCTCCTCTAACACTCAGACTGCCTATAGAAAAAATAAAAACAAAGTGTTGATATAGACAAATATCGATGTATAAAGAGATATATACAGAGCTGCATTATATCCCTTAAAAGGGATCATGGTAATGTTTTAACATTCGGCCATTTACAGAGCCTTCTTCAGCCATGCTGCCCTCTACAGATTTGAGGAAATATGTGTTATTTCCCTGAACAACAAAAATAATGAATGGCCTTTTCTGTAAAAAATCAAATTTTGCATGTTTTCCCTTGTCTTCTCTTCATGAGTCCCACCTTAGAACTTTGTTGCCAACACAGAAATCTTCCGCCTTAGCTCTTTTATCAAACATCTTTTTGAGATTCTCTTGCAAAATCTGAGCTCTGTCATAAACTTGCTCTCTGGTTTGCTGAAGATGAATGGTCTGATTGATTCTTCGTTGAATATCATTTGGTTCAGCCTGGATCTCCTGTAACAATTTGATAGTAGGGATGCCCAAAGATGAAGGAAATCTGGCCTCCATGCCATATACTAGCTCATAAGGGCTCATCCCAATGGATTTCTTTGTTGAAAGTATGTTTGCCCATAGGGCATTTGTGAGCTTTCTATGCCAGTTCTTCTTGTTTTCTTCTAAGATCTTCTTGATAATATTAATGAGACTTTTATCTGAGGATTTGGCCAAGCCATTACCTTGCGGGTAATAGGCTGTAGAGTGGCCCAAGGTAATGTGAAATTTATGGCAAAAATTGATCATCCTTTTGGATTTGAAAGCAGCAACATTATCAGTAATGATCTTCTCAGGGCAGCCAAATCTAGAAAGGATATTGTACTAAAGGAACTGGATAATGATGGAGTCATTGGCTTGTCTGCATGGGATGGCTTCAACCCACTTGGTGAAATAGTCGGTGGCTGTTAGAATCCACTTGTGCTGGCCTGAGGAGGAGGGATGGATTTCCCCAATGAAGTCAAGACCCCATTGTTGAAAAGGCTTTTCAGTTGAGATGGGTTTAAGGGGTAGGGGCAACAACTTTCTTTTGCGCCCAAAGATTTGGCATTTATGACATGAAATGGCAAATTTCCTTACATCTGCAAAAAGAGAGGGCCAATAGAAACCAGCCCTAAAAATTTTATCAGCAGTGGACTTCCAATATAGATATCCTCCACAGTCACCTGCATGGAATTATTTCATGACATTGTTAGTTTCATTCATGGTTAAACAATTAAGCAATATACCTTCATGATTTTTCCAAAATAAAGCACCATCTATGACACAAAACTTTGAAGCCTTCATTCTTAAAAATATTTTCTTAGTTTTGGACAATCTTGGGGGAGCAAACAGGTTTAACAATACAAAGCATATATCAGCATACCATGGGGATTGCAAGAAGGTTTCACTGATCTGTGGAGTCGCCAGCTCCTATTCATTGTCCAACTGGTTAATGTCTAAGGCTTGAAAGTTCGTTTTGGACATCAGTTTGGCTAAACCTTGTCCCTTTATCAGTTTGGTTGGTTTTATTTCTATGTCATACTCAAGGATGTCAGCAATCCACTTGCCTCTTTTGCCCTCTAATCCCTCTTGGGTTAATATGTCTTTTACAACAGCGTTTGGTACATAAGCAATCACATGTGAATATAAAATGTAGACTCGAAAATCTTTGATTGCTTTGACCAAGGCATAGGCCTGCTTCTCCATGATTGGGTACTTCAGAGGGGCATCTCTTAAGGCTCGGCTAAAAAATGCAATTGGCTTTTCAGCTCCCTGGTCATCCTTTTGTAAAAGGATAGCAGCTATGGAGTGCTCCGATGCAAATGAAAATATGATGAAATATTTGTCAAATTGTGGACTGGTGAGGATAGGGGCTTGGGTTAAGGTAGTTTTGATACTCTCAAAGGCTTGCTTGGTCTCAAGAGACCATTTTACCTTAGCATCCTTTTTTAACATGTTACTTAACAGTCTTATTAGCTCGGCTATATTTGGAATAAATCTCCTCAAGAAGTTGATTTTTCCAAGGAATGTTTGCAACTCTTTTATGTTTCTTGGATATGGGACTTGGAGGATGGCTTGGATTCTTTTAGGATCAATTCTAATCCTGTCCTTTGATATGATATGGCCAAGAAGTTTTCCTTCTTCAAGGCCGAAGAGAGACTTTTTGGGGTTCAAGGAAATGCCATATTTCCTACATGTCATGAATATTTGCCTCAAATGTTTTAGGTGACCTTGATCAGATTTAGAGAAAGGGGTTAAGTTATCAAGGTAGACAACTAGAAAATCATGTATTTCCTTGGCGAATGCAATATCCATTGCCCTTTGAAAGGTAGCACCAGCGTTTTTAAGTCTGGAAGGCATCTTCACATACTTAAATGTTCCCCACGGTGTGGTAAAGGCTGTCTTGTCTTGGTCATCCAGGTGAACCAGTATTTGATTAAAACCTAAAAAGCCATCTAGCAAAGAGATTCTAGATGACCCCACTACTCTTTGTAGGATGTGGTCCATTTTTGGCAAGGGGTAGTGGTCTTTTAGGAGACTTGATTTAAATTTCTTAGGCCTACACACAGCCTAATCTCATCTGTCTTCTTTCTTGTAGGAACAAGATTGGATACCCATTCCGAAAATCTGATGGGTGCTATGATACCTCCTTCAAACAATTTTTCACTTCCTTTTCAATCAAAGGGAGAAGCATATGATTGATTCTTCTCAGTTTCTATTTGAAGGGCTTTTGGTTTGGTTTTAAAGGAATAGTGTGTTGGATCACTGAGGTGTCATAGGAATTCAAGTCCTCATAACTCCAAGAAAATACATCTTGGAATTCTTTGAACAAATCAACATATTTGGGCTTCTGATTGGGTGGCAAATTTTTGGATAATTTGATCATTTTGGGATTCTCTGCTGTCGCGATGTTATGTTCTTCTATAGCAGTGTTTAAGGGCTGCATTTTTGGCTTCTTAGGAACATCATTTGCATCAAACATATCTTCTAACGGAGTGAGGCCAGCAGGGAGAAAGTTATCCTTTAGATCAACGATCTCGGCCTCTGTTTCGGCTATTTCCTCCAAATGCATTTGTATCAGCTCTTCTATATTGGTTTTGTCGAAAAAAGTTGGGTTTAACATTTGTTTGGCTATTACAGCAGTTACAGCCTACTGATTTTTGTTCGCTTGTTGTTGTTCATCCATCATAGCATCCATGTCAATGGTAATATTTGAAAACTCATGCTCAAGAGTGAGGAAGTTGTTAATCTGGGCATCATTTTCGAACACTTGGCAATCTTTAACATTATTTGGGATAGTAGGCCTATGTTTTATCTCAGCAGTAAAATGGTGATTTGGCTCAAAAGGGAGCTTGCATGTACTAGCAAAAGTAGCTAGGTTGTGTGCATGAATATTATGCTCTCTTGAAATCTTGGCAAGCTTGGATTCAGTGAATGCATTGAGTATATTAGTGGCAGCAGTCCTATATGCCCTCATTCTGTTATTATTGGTAACAAAGTTACCTTTCATTTGTTGTATGATTAAATCAGAGTCACCCAGGATGGACACCTTTGCAGCTCCTAGAGCTTTGAGTAGTTTAAGGCCTAAAAGGAGAGCCTCATACTCTTCCATGTTGTTGGTGCATTTAAAGTTCAGTCTGTAGGCATGGCCTTCTGCATGATTGTTATGTGTATTGTGAATCCAGACACCTGCCCCTGCTCCTAACTTGTTGACAGAGCCATCAAACTCTAAATACCATGTGATTTCTTGCTTGTGGTTAGTATCAAGAGTTTAAGTCATTCTTGTAGTGGACAGATTTGAATTTTCTGTTTGGGGAGGTTCTTCCTGTAAGCTGGTTGCCTTTATTGTATTAACATTTTTATCAATATGGGCAACCGATTCTTCATTTACGTGAGTGTTCAGTTCTAAAGACAATGACTTGTCATCAATGGGAGGACTCGTTTCATCATTAAATAAAATAAAAGAATCCATGTCAGAATGGATTAAGTAAATGGGAAATTTTTCATGCTTGCTCTCACTAATTACCACATATTTCATCAATGTTTCTATATACAGTCTCTTTGGTTGCCCAAAGACAGATATAGTGGTGTAAGAGAGATCTAATTGGAGGGATCCTTGGAGTTTTGCTCCCTAAGATCTTGACAATAACATGTCATACTTTGGTGGAATGTCAGCAACCACCACATCCATGAGGATTGTCTTTTTAGGAAATTGGACTAGGGAGACACACAGGTCTTTGATGAGGCCTAAACACTTGACTTGACTTGAGTCAAAGGAGAATAGATCTTTGTAGGGTCTTGTAACATCAAGGTTCAGCTTTTCCATTACAGCTTTGGGCATAAGGTTGTGTGAGGCACCTGAGTCAAACATGGCATTGTGTAAGACTTTGTCATGTATGTGCAAACTGACATAAAAAGGTAGAACATATCCATAAGTTGATTTTCCATTAACTTCTGGACCGAACAGTAGTTCAGGTTGATCATCAAGAACATTCACATCATCCTTAACCTCCGGCATTTGAAGTGACCTTTGAATTTGTTGCCTATACACATCATGTTTAGCAAGTTCAGATAAGGGGATGGATATCTTCAATTTACCTATTTCTGCCTCTAAGTCAAATGATTTTTCAGATTGGGTCTTAGTATTTTGAGAGGCAAGCTTCCCTTTTTCCATTGGAGTATCAACAATTTGGTCTTGTTTATCAGTGTTATGGGAAATAATTGATTGCGGTTTTTCTGTTTTAGGAGGGCTTTTTGGAACGTTGTTCGAATTCTCTTTTGAGGAAAAGGGTGGCAGAGGCTGATCATTAGAAGGCCGCATTTCTGTTATGTCCTCTACAGTCACTTGATGTGGGTTTGGCACAGGTATATCTATTGGTTCTGTTATGACAACCTTGCTTTTAATCTTGTTTGGCTGTTTGCCATCCTTTGGTTTACTAGGTTCAGGAATGTCAATGGTCCTAGTTCTCAGCTTAGATTGTTTGTGGACCTCATACACAGCAGTGTCATAGCCTTGTTTAAAATCAAAAGACTCACCAGACTTAGTCTTAAATTGATTAAAGTCATGCTCATCTTGGTCTCGTTGAGTTAGGAAAATTTGTTGCTCAGCCCTTGAATCCATGAAGTTCATGTGAGTGTCCTCTGGGGGCTCACTAGATGTAGATGCTTCCGCATAATTTTCATGAAAAGGGGGTCTTATATCATGGTCTGGGCTAGACCTACCAGCATTTGTGTTCTGCGTTTTCCTAAAATTTGGGTTCCTTATGGTATTGGACTGTTGTTCTTCCCATGATGATTTCCTCTCAACACTTTCTACTCTATCTCCCAGCCTTTGCATGCCATTGATAATATCATCAAGTTTCTGATCTAAGGCTGAGGGTTCTTCTTTGAAGGTGGTTCTTTTCTCCATTCTAGCTCTGTTTCTTTTGGCAATTAGGTTGGCCTCTACGCTAACAACAACAATTTGCATGTCTGCAAGGGTTGGAGGGGCTCTTTCTTTTAACTGGTAGGCCATATCCAGGTCGAATCCATCAGGGAATTTATACAAGGAAAGGTCAGGTGGAGGTCTTAAGTTCTGTGGTATTGCATTATAAACATTATTGACTCTTGCACAATAATCGAAGACGGACTCTTGAGGGCCTCTTTTTATTGTATCGTATTAAGCTAGTATGTGCAAGGGGTCTTTCTTTTTCTCCAATCTGTTGATAAAGGATTGATAAAGCTCATCCAGATTGGTTATGGAATTTGCAGCAAGTGCCCTGAACCAAGTCCCGACATCACCTATCAGACTTTGGACAAAAATTTTCATTCTCACACTATCATCATTTATCTCGTAGTTCTCAAAATAGTCTTGCATTTTCTTTGTATGCTGAAAGGCTATGCAAGTACCAGTTCCATCAAAATATGTGATTTTAGTTTGATAATCCTGAGGCATAGCCCCACGGTTTGCAGGTAATTGTAGGGGTGCATATCTATTGGCCATGGTTACAGGGATAATGGAACAACTGGGACAACAGGGACAACGGGAACAATTGTAACAACAATGGTGGTAGTGGTAGTATGTGCAGTGAATGGAGGTGTGGAAGCAGTGCTTTGAGATGTGGATGATGAACAAGGGGAAACAGGGGTTGAATGAAATAAAACTTTGACAGGGATTGGAACACTGCTTGGGTGAACTGCTTCAGGACTATTATCAGCAAAATCTTCTCTTTGTTTTTTCTTCCTAGGGATCTTTGGGATTAAGTTTGGATTTTCAAAAGCAGCTGGGGGATTTGGGTCTGGATTTGTCCTTGTATAACGAGAATTATTTTTGGGAGCTAGATTTTGAATTTGTTTTGGTATTTTGTGTGAATGTTTTTTAGAATTAGCAAGGAACTGATCAAATTTTTGGGAGAGTTGTTTAGAGATTAAAGCTAGAATGAAGATTGACTGAAGCAGCTTTTATTTAATCCTGTAAATGCAAAGCAAGAACAGTTTCAAAGGCTTCCTGGCTGACATTCAAACTTCATCTGTAGTTTTAAGAAATAGACAACAGTCGGAAAAATTAGTTCAAGTTCCCTAATCGAGCTTTCCAACTTGATTCGTGAAATTATCTGAGGAGGTCCCTAGTGGAGTCGCCATTATGTTATCACTCAGGTTGTCCTTAAGCTCCTGAAAGGATATGGCCGAGGTAACCACAAACCATCTTTGGTCTGCAGGTTCTAGCCCACCTGCAATCAGAGAGGGCTCTCTCTTTCCGATTTAGCTTTGTTGATGATGATTTTAGGCTAGTTATTGGGTTCAAGGGGTTTTGTTTGTGTTTTGGTGGGAAGATTGATGCTTTCAAGTAGAGAGGCAGAGATAGCATGAAGGTTTTAGAACCATTGGGCATGGATTCATGGAGTAAGAATGCTGGTACATTTTCTTGGTCACAAGAAGGAATATGGAGCAAGCTAGCTGCACATGAAACAATGATTCAAGCTTAAAAGGATGGAATGAGGGCTAGGAACGAGAGGCAGTTAAGAATCTCTCTTTCAGCTTAGAAGAGGGAAGGCGAATGAGCTCTATCTAGGAGCAGTGAAGAATCCCTAGATAACTGTCAAACATGTGTGAATTAGGGAAAATATGAGCCACAAGGAATCCATATTCATTACTAATCCAGATGAAAACATAAAGAAACAACAAAAATTGAGCATAGAGGGCAATTAAACCAGTTCTAAGCTAATCTTTCTTTCTGCTATTTAGATGGTGATATAAGTATGATAAAACATATATGAAATTGAAACAGAGGTGAGAAACACTTATTGCATCATGTTGCAGCACAAGAATTCCACATTCAATTCTTCATACCATTAATACACAGCACACAGTCATTCCTCCAAGCTTTTCAACAATCTTTGATTAAGTAAAACCTCATGTCCACAGAGCGAGTCTCTCCTTTTCTATACAATCAACTAACCAACCCCTTTAAACAGTGAATTAGGGTTGTTTATATAAGAAAAATATCTACACTAATCAGATCTCAGACAGATCTGCTGTAATAAATGTCCTAAACCTAACACATGTCTAAAATAAATGCAGGAAAATATCCTCAAGCTGCGTTGGGTGCAGCTGTAACAAAAAGGAATTAATGTATTGCCTTTATGGCTCTGTGCTAATCACTTAGCCATAACTGTGCTTTGGGTTTTGATCCATGCTCTTGAGTGGTTCTGAGGTGCATTAACTGTGATGGGAGAGCCTTGATTAGAGCTCCACCATTTTCTTTGACTTTGTTGGAGGTCATTTAATGTTCACCTGCATCGGGAATAAAAGTTTTCATTAAAAACATTCGACTGATACTCTTTGTCGCTTCCTCTGGTACACTTTGGCGCTGAACCTGGCCTCTTTAACGTCTCTGAGTGCTTTAGACTGTCTCATCGACCTTTCATGGTAGCTGTTCGGCCCTCTGTTGCTTTAAAAATTGCGTTTGCCCCTTTCTATATGCTTCACGAAGAAATTCTGGTCATTTTGCACCTTTCGGGCTTGCTGGAGGCTGAGTCACGAAGGGGCTTTCCATTTTGGTCTATTTCCCATAGCCATGTGCGATTAGCGCTAGGCGCTAATCGTGCATGAAAAATTGCCTCAGATTTTGATTCCAGGCTGCCTAGGCTGCGATTTGCGCCTTTTGTGCTTTTTGACGGTGACGTCAGCATGACGTTAGCAGTGGGTCCAAGTACGGCAGTGACGTGGCAAGGTGATGTCAGCGGGGTGACGTCAACAGTACGGCAGATGACGTGGTAGTGACACGGCAGTAGAGACATGGCAGTACGGTGGCAGGAGGCCGACGCAGGATGGTGACGTGGCAGGATGACGTCAGTCGGCGGAGGCGGTATCCGGTTTCATGGCACACCACCTTTCCGCATAGGTGGTATTGGAGGAGGGGGCTTCGCCACAGCCGAGAGGGTGAAGCGTGGCGGGAGTACGACGTAAAAACCGCCGATCTCCCGGGTGCTAACCCTCGGCGGCTTCGGAGATGACGAGATCCGCCCACCGTTGATCTGCGGCGCGCCAGATCTGACGGTCGGCGGCACAAATGAGGTGGCAGAGGGATAATGGACGGGGCCCGCGGTGCATTTGAATAATTTATTAAATGGCGAGGGGGGTTTAAACATTAGAAAAGTGGGTTTACGGGGTTATAAGTGGGCGGGGTAGATATTTACATGTAAAACTTTAGGATAAGGGCGGAATATGGATGTTGTATGGTTGGGGTTAAGGGGGAATGGTTGTTAGCATGACGAGGTGTCAGACTAACTCCAGTTAGGACACGGATGGGTTAGTAGGAGCCCCAGATGGACTACTGCCTCCCAGACTTAAAAGAATATGGCTATAGTGCCAAGGGGAGGATTTTTTAATATTTTTGGGATTTTATATATTTTTGCATAGTAGGGGATAGGAAAATGAAGGGAGCTAAATAAAAGATTTAGTAGTTAATATGGAAATGAAAAGAAAGCGCTAAGTATGTGGATCTTGGGCTATCAAGGGGGAAAAGTGACTTATAGAGGAAGAATGGAAATCCTTGAGTGAAGCGGATCAGATCTTCACCAAGGAAAATGATATGGAAAATAATGAAACTAAGAGGAATCAAGTAGATCTTGACTTCTTTAGGAAATTAGCGAGTGATTTGGGGAATGAGAAGAAAGGGGAGTTAGCCATGCCTCGCTTGAGCTCCTCCAAATGAAAACTGCCTTGTACCTATGATCTGAAGTACAATATCACTTTGAAACACAAAATTGATCATAGATCCACATTCTGCAACCTCAAAACTACCTACCCAGCCTACTTACCTAGCATTTTTTCTTCTTTTTGGTTTGGGTGCACTTAGACTTGCAGACCCTGCTTTACCATTTTTCTTTTGACTGCCTTCCTATCTAAATCTACACTTATTTCTTCCAAGGGCCCAGATTAAGCAGTTGGGCTCCTTTGTTTCTCTACCTATCTACAAATCTGCCAAGATTAAGCTGTTTGGACAGATATTCATTCTCTATATTCTAAAACAAGAAATTGAAACCTAGGGAAACCAAGATTAGGCTGTTTGGAGTTCCCTTAACAGAAAATTCTTCAAAAATGGTTAACTCATCAAAATTTGGAATACAGTAGTGGCATTTAGACTGGCACACTTTCATGGTCTCTTTTTTGACCTCTTTCTGGAAATATGGAGCATTGCAGCATGCAAAGTATGACATATTTGGCATGTAAAACTGTCAATCATGAAAGATGAACACCTATTGCAATAGGAGGCTAACATGTGGTGTTCATCCAATTCCATCACTGATGACTCCATTCCTATTCAATTGTTCCAACACATGTTCACTGGAGATGCTGCAAAGTGGTACATTGACCAGCCTGCCACTTCTCATTCCACTTTTGCAATGCTTGCTAAAGAATTCCTTTCATATTTTCTGTTACCTCTCTGATATGACACTGGCACGAAGCTCTTGACCACATTATGTCAGTCCTTTGCCACCGATATTTCCAATCATGTTCAGGAATGGCATAGAAGGAGGATCACGTGACATGCTTTGCCCTTCAAAGGCCATGTCTACCTCAATTGGTTTCTTAGGACTCTTTTAGCATCTATTTCCGTTATGAAACCAGCTCAAGAAAAGATAGAAAAGATAGATAAACGCCTTAGAATTCAGCCTCTTCGAGGGGGCAACCTCATTTACATTACATAAATGAACAATTCTTGGATGATACAAATGAAAAGACCTCCTTTCTATATATAGGAGTCTAAGGGGTTATAACATAATCAGAGCCGACATAACAATAATAATGTAAGGGCACAATAATAACAATAGTGGGCTTCTATGGGGCACAATAGTAACAATATGGGCACTACATGGGTACATCAATATAATAAGTGGGTTATACTAATAACAATAAGGGGTTACACGAGTAGTATAGGGGCCTAACATGCCCCTCTCCTTCAAAAAGCGTTGTCCTCAATGCTTGAGTAGTTCTTGATGCTTCTGTATAAAATTCTTGTCCTCCCATGTGGAATATTCAGCAGGTAAGTTCTTCCACTTGTTGAGATACTCTGAAATTGATCAATTTCGTAGCTGTCAGGTTCTTGTTTCTGTGACTGCTCCAGGTTCCAATATTATTTTTCCTTCCTCTTCAATTTCTGGCAATATTGCTTGAATTGGGATCTTTTGCAACTTTTGAATAAGTGGCCATACTTCTTCGTCCTTCTTCCATTCATCCCTTGCTTCCTTTATCCAATCTGGTTGGATAATATAAATAGCACAAAACAATGCTTCCACATCCTCATCCTTGAAGAGTCTTCCCATTTGGTAAGGTCGCCATTTTTTAAGTGCATGTAGTATTGCCAACATTTCCTTCTCATAAATAGCTTGCTTGAGATGTAGCAATAAAAATACCCAATCACCTACATCAAAACATTTTTCACTATGATGTTGATCTACCTGTTGTTTCGTTTGATTTTGCACCGAAGTGGCGTTATCCTTTAAAAGTTGGAGAAGTTGCTGTTGATGCTCGATGTGATCTTTCTCTGCTTGAACCTTTTTCTTCTTGATATGTCCTTCTATCTTTTGAGGAGTGGTAATTTCTTCCAGTCCTTTACAAGATATGGTTGGATTCATTTCTTGATGCTCGATGTGATCTTTCACTTCTTGAACATTTTTCTTCTTGATGTGTCCTTCTATATTGATAGTTTGAGGAGTGGTAATTTCGTCCATTGAATTACAAGATATGGTTGGATTCATTTCTTCTTTCTCGATGTGATCTTTCACTTCTTGCACCTTTTTCTTCTTGATATGTCCTTCTATCTTGAGATTTTGAGGAGTGGTAATTCTTGCCAATGCTTTACAAGATATGGTCTGATTCATTTCTTCTTTCTCTGTGGTGGTGTCCTGGCGTATATCCTCTTCTTTTGATGTTTCTTGATCCTTTCTTCCTCCTCTTCATATTCTATGTAAATTAATTTCTTCTCAACACACCTATGACCTTTAGTGCATTTTTTATCACAATTGTAACAAAGCCCTTTTTCTCTTTTTTGTTCCAATTGTTTGGTGTAACCCTTGTAGGTTGTGGAAGGTTGGGAGAAACAACACTTCCATCTTTATAGTTGTGAGGGGTATGCTTCCTGGTTTCCATAATTTTGCTTTCCGTTATGTCACAAAGCCCTTTTACTCTTTCCAATTGTTGTGGTGTTGCTCTAAAGAAGGTGTTGCTCTTTGTATCCTCATAATGTGCTATCATTTCCTCCGTGAAAATTGACCACGTAACAATTTTTTTACGAGAGCAAAACCCTTCATACCATAATAATTGATCTGGTTATAAATATGAAGATGCAATACATACCTTTTTTAATAGTTGTACACCATCTAGATCAAAATATTGCTCCATCTGAAGTATCCAATTTACCGGATCCTTGCCATCAAACTTCCTCATCTTGCTTTATCTTGATTTTAGGAGCTCGACCTTGAAACGACTGTAAGTCTGTACTTTCAGATCTTTAAGTGCTGAAATTGTAAACTATAGTAGCTCTATGTGTCCTCTTTCCAATGCCACCAGTCTAATCCAAATTGGATTATCTAAGAAATAGTTATACACAATCTCCCAAGATGACCTGATTATAGACCTTTCCAGAAGAGCGAAATTGTATGAAGTTCCACGTGTCACTGTTTCAACCTTTGGATCTGAAAAATGCATACAAGAAACTACAGTCCGTCCTCTTTATGTACCATCTTACGAAATTTCAATCCGATCCCCAGAGAGAAAGTTATGACGATTTTACCTAGGTCACCTGTTTTGAATGTAATTCAGGAGTCTGCAAAAAGACCAACTTCCTCAGATCATATCTCCGCAAACATCGCATTAAAAGATCTGAAATTCGGTCTCAAGATTCAACAAAATTTCTTGTCAAATGGGTTTTTTTTTTTACTTCTGAAACGTCACAGAAAAAAAGTTACAGCGAAAATTCCACGATGACCTGTTTGGGGCAGCGAAACCCTAGAATCCAAAGCTCTGATACCAAATGTTATGAAACCAGCTCAAGAAAAGATAGAAAAGATAGATCAATGCCTTAGAATTCAGCCTCTTCGAGGGGGAAACCTCCTTTACATTACATAAATGAACAATTCTTAGATGATACAAATGAAAAGACCTCCTTTCTATATATAGGAGTCTAAGGGGTTATAACAGAATCAGAGCCGACATAACAATAATAATGTAAGGGCACAATAATAACAATAGTGGGCTTCTATGGGGCACAATAGTAACAATATGGGCACTACATGGGTACATCAATATAATAAGTGGGTTATACTAATAACAATAAGGGGTTACACTAGTAGTATAGGGGCCTAACAATTTCCAAATATGTCACATCTCACTTTCCTTAGATAGGGGAAGAGGCTCTCCAGACTGCTCTAAGATATGACTTGATTTATGCTCAATCTGGTTATTTCTATATCGTGATACCAGACCTCCCTCATCCTGGTGGTGCCAATGCACCGGTGGCATCTCACGCTGCTGAAGGTATCATTGGATATATTTCTCATCCTTTGCCATATACTCAACAGAGTTATGGCTATTCATAGGGGGGCACCAGTTCATCCAACACTTATGCCCCTCCTGCCAATAATGTGTATTCAGAACAAAGCACCTCTTACGCATTTACCCAACCACATCAGCAGATGTTAGGGCCATCTAGTACTCAACCTATCTACCATACCATTTCCCCTTCACCATCTTATACTTATGCACTGTCGAATGCTCCAGCCCCTCAAGAATTAGTGTCATAGCCTCCCATGCATCCTCAACCCCAATAGCCACCACCCGCTTAGAGTCAAGTGTTTGCACAGTAGAGTGACCAATCCCCAAAATTAGAAGAAAAATAAAAAGGGGAGAGGTAACAAGGGTAACCAAGGTAACCAAGGTAATCAACCTAATTAACCCTAGGGGAACCAGCCTAACACCAACAACCAGCAATAGGGCGACCAACCCAAGCAAAACAAGGTTATTCGTATGAAAAAGTCTTGTGCATGTTGTGGTGTACATGGCCATTATACTCATGAGTGTCCCTTCTTACCCCAGATGTGCCAAATGTGGGAAGCCTAAGCAACTTCTAGAGGTCAACCACCCATGCAGCAACCGCCTTAGAATCCTATGCCATCTCAACCATTCGTGCTCACAAATCCTTTCCCTTAGTAATGATTTGTTGCTTCTCAACCTCAGTAAGGTCAAGAAGCCCACCTTTCCCAACTTTCTGGTCCTGGTGACTACCAGATCCTCATGATGAATTCTGACAAGGTCAATACCTCTGATATCAACTTGCAAACTTGGTCGGGTCAATATGACAAGCCATTGACTTTGTCTGCCATTGAGTCCAAAACCAAAGCATCTACTAAGCCTCTTACGACACCAAATCGTCCATTACATATCCCTCAACCTAAATTTGAGTCACTTCGTAGGATCCCCAAGGGACCATTATGCCGCAATTAAGCTTCTAACTAAGCTTCCCATACTTCAAGTATAGTAGACGACTTGGCACAATCACCTGCTGCCATGTTGATGCTGAAGGTACTCCAGTCATGCGCATCTCAAAAGAGAGGTCTATTAACTAGTTTGGTCGCATTAGATCCTTTAGATAATTGTTTGATTGTCTTCCCTGTTGACACGTCAGAACATCCTCCATTACCTCCATCCCTTTCCTTCCAGATACTAGTCCAAGTCTGTAATGCCATCATTTCTTGATGCATTATTGATGAATGTGCATCCACCTATGTGATTTCCATTTCTTTTTGGAAGCAACTCAAGTCACCTAAGTTGTCCCCATCCACCATCACTTTGCATGCTTGGGACGATCAATCCTCCCAGCCCCTCAACATGTATCACAATTGTCCAGTGACTCTTGTGGGCAAGATGTTTTATGTAGACTTTGAGGTTATTGATGCCCTTCCATATTACAACATTCTCTTGGTTCATAGTTACACTTACGCCATGTTAGCCATCACGTTTGTAGTTTTCTACAAGGTGTTTCCCTCATGAAGAGAAGATCATCACTATCGATTAGTTGACATACTATGAGCCAACATCCTTAACCTCCCCTAAGTCTATTATATCATCGATGTCTGAAAATAAGTCTTCTACCCCTATCAAACTATTTCACCCAGAGTCTACAAAGGTTCCTCCTTATTAGGCGCTTTCCCCAGTCCTCCCCCTCCTATCTCTAAGCCTAGCTCTTTGAGTGTTTCCATGTTACAGGCATAGGGCTACTCACAAGCAGTCTAGTACATCTGATCAATAACCATCTCCTCAGCACCCTGTTGTTACCATCTCAGTCAAGACATCTAGATCCAACCCCCCTAAGACCTCCTCCGTTTGTGGGTGCCTCTCCTTTGTTCCCACCATTAACTGTTCCTCTAGGTCTTAACCATCCAAGAGTTGTTCCACCCGAATATTTCCCTACAGGACAAATAAATTTCTTATTTCCTCCTCTGAGAATATTTTATGTCCCTCTCATGGCTTCGTTGATTCTCCCTAATATGACTTTGGGGATCCTAGTCTGGTACATTGATCCCCCAGCGAACACTCCGCTTGGTCATCTCAGACCATATCATGCTTTGACCTTGGTTCAACTAGTCCCTACAACCCCTGTCGTTGCTTCATTTCCATCGCAACCTCAACAAGAATCCACTCTTATTGAAAAATCATCCAGACAGGGGGTAAAAGACAATAGGAAATATCCTAAGGACAAGGATGCCCAAGCTCCTCTAGCCCCCAAAGCTCCAAATTTGACATCTTCATGCACTTTGTGTGAGGTTGTTGGCAAGCCACCAATAAATGTCTTGAGCTTCCTCATCTCAAACCTTTGGTTCATGAATCGTTCCCTTAGTCAAAGATCCCTGAGGTCCAAGTCACCTTACTTGGACCAACCAAGAAACTAAAAGCGTTGCACATAGATCACCCTTTTGCCTTATGTGATCATTATGGTCACTATTCCCATTGTTCCCCTCATCTCAAAAGGTTTCTTGATTTCCTTCATTCACTTTTTGAAGATGATACCACTCGTAGTGGATCACCTACTCCTCTAGCCATGGTTTTTGGTACAATTATTGCACCATAACAGGGGGACTATGGTCCCACCATTGTGATCACTCAACAATGTCGAGATGACAGACTCGATGCTCCATATCCTTTGCCTTTCCTCATCCTTGAGTTCCTCTCAGGAATACCATTTTGAGGTTCACGGGCACACTTCTATCGAACCTCCTTCGTCAAAAGTTGAGGTCTCAACATTGGTAGATTTTTTATCTACTAGCTCATCGTCTACCATTCTAGATGATGCCTATGTGAACCGTCTTTCTCAGGATGATGCATCAGGTACATCCATAGCATCATGTAGTTAATCTTCCTTCCATCCTCCCATCTTCCATTTTGGTAAGGACATCATGGAACCCATAACTACCCCTAATTATCCTTGGGATGATATGCACCATTGTGCGCACTTCTTTCATATTTGGAGTCCACCACTCCAAATACATCTAGTACACCCATAACATACTGGGGGGCACATAGGACCCAAAATCTCCTTTGGAGGATCTCGTTCCAAGTTGGGCCAAGATGCTTGAATCCCTTTTTCGAGCACTCAAAACACAATGGTGCTCCAAAAACCCCTCCTGCCAGGGGGAATCATTCCCACCTTTGCATACCATATCAGTCCCCTCCATCACATATGCTTGTAGGTATTATCCCATGCTTGGGGATATGATGGTTTTCCCCTAGCCATCTTCTCAATTGATTAACGTAAGTCTCGGCCTAGATCCCACTGGATCAGGTATGGTTGGTTATCCTCCCATTCCTTGGATAATTTGTCCTATCGGCCTCTCCGATGAGCCATATGCCCATCGTATATTGTAGACATTTGATACCATATCTTCAAATATTTTACTCTATGTCCATGTAGTCCCCATGTTTGACTTAATGGGTGTGGATGATTCTAGACCTCCTTTAGTAGTTCATTCTCATTTTCCTTTTCCCTTAATTCTTCATCAAGAACCATCATTTCTAGAAGCATTAAGGCCATCTTTATACAAGTAAGGCCACTTGCCTGAAAGTCACATATCTTGATTCTGATGGTTAGTTTGTTCTCTACATTCTCCATAAGATTTAGGGTCTTATACTCCTCTCAAATTGGAGGGAACGTGCCCTTTTATACGAAAACCCACAATTTTTCTGTTGCACATTGCGGCCAGATCATAGCTCTGTTTGATGAACTGTCAACACCATTGGAAATCTATCACCAAGTACGATAATGGGTCTTTCTCAGCTTTTGATGATTTGACACCACCTGGAAGCCATTTTTTCAAGAAAGGTCACTACGTCGCCTCTTAAAATCAAATCTATTCATATGCGACGCTTGTATCTTGGGGACCACCTCTCCTTAATTCTTGTCATCTCACATATCGATTTTCTTCATGGGTAACCATCATTGGCTCATGTCTTCATGGTCCCCATGGGCCTATTCTATGTGGCAGCATCATCAAGTCACCCTTGTTCATAGCATCTACAATGAGTCACCTTTACATCCATGGAGTCTCTTTCACATCCCATTATATCATGTCATATTATTCCATCCATATTTTCATACCATTCATCCCATGTTGCCTATTTTGCACTCTAGTCATACTCTCCCATGCAAGTACTCTAAGCGGATTGTTATTCTCCAAGAGTTTGACCTAGAATTCATCAAATCCTTAGTTTTCATTGAGATAATATCAAATATTTCTTCCCCTATTTATGAATCTACATATAAAGGTTCTATCCTTGACAATTCATTGTTCCTAATATCATCATTCGACCTGTGGTATGGATATTTTCTGATCTATCTCTAGACTTAGGCTTTCCAACCTAATACCTCTCTCTCTGAGCAGCAATGTATTCGATACCAATCCCGACATTATGTTATTACCAGTGACACCATTTACCGTCATGGTATTGATACGATCTTAATGGAGGTGCATCACCCTTGAGGAGGGCAAGAAAGTCCTCAATACATGCCACTCAAGGGCATTTGCAAACATTTATCTGGTTACGCTACTGTGTAGAAGATCTTCCACACTCGTTAGTTTTGGCCTACTATATTTCATGGTTGCATCCTTGCCATCCAGAAGTGTAATGCATGCCAGATCTAGGATTGTAAGGTCCATGCACCACCTTCGCCATTGCATCCTATTGTATCTCTTAGTCCCTTCATGAAATAGGGTATTGACTTTATAACATGTAATCCTCACTTAGCTGGGGGGCATGGTTATATCGTTGTATCTATTGTCTACTTCACTAAGTGGGTCAAGGAAATGCCTACATTTAACAACACGGGCAAAATCACTCATACTTTTTCTTCAATCATGTTGTTTCTAGGTTTGGTGTTTTGCAAGAAATAGTTACGGATCATGGGAAACATTTTCGGAGTCATATGAGGACTAAACTAACTACTATGTTGGGACTTTCACATGAAACTTCCACTCCCTACTTTCCTCAGGCCAATAGATAGGTTGAGGCCATTAACAAATTTCTTAAGACTATGCTTCAACGTATGGTAGGGGTCCACAAATTATACTCACACTTTCTTCTTTACACTGCCTTATGGTCATATCAAACCTTAGTTATGATTGCTACCAGATTCACACCCTTTTAGTTGGTCTATGGCGTGGATGATATCCTCCCCATTATATATGAAATTCCATCATTAAAACTAGTTGTTTAACTTATTCCTACCACTTCCGTAGATGAGCCGCGTCTTTTGCATTTGACTCATTTGGATGAGACTCAGTGCTATACTGCTTTAGCCAATGAAACTCATAAAATATGCATCAAGGCACAATGTGATAAAAATTTCAAGTCTCGTGTTTTCTCTGAAGGAGACCTGGTTCTCTTATATGACCAAGAGGTTGATAAGTTAGGTCCAGGGAAGTTCCAACCCATGTGGCTCGGTCCATACATTTTCGAATGATTCCTTGAAAAAGGGGCCTCTAGGTTAGTAGACTTTGATGGAGTTCCACTGGTGCAACCTCAAAATGGGTTGTACCTCAAAAAATACTATGCTTGATCCCATGCATAGTACATTGTGTACATACTGTGTATAGTTGTGTTGAGTGTGGTTGTAGTATGTATTTTCAGAGTTTCCTTAGGTTTTTTTCATCCCTTTTAATTTTTGTTTGAAATTTATCAACTTCTCTTGAATTGTATATTGGTTATGTCGATTGTGCTAGTCATAGTACTGAGAAACTATCCTCCGTAACATGGGCTATATTTGCTCCAAATTGTGAGCTAATGAAAATGCAAGGGATTTGCATTGGTCTCTCTACTAACAACATTGATGAGTATAGTGCAGTGGTGTAGCCACTGTCTGATTCTATTTTACATGGTATCTGCCATATAGTCATCATGCTTGACCCACAACTCATAGTACTACAACTCGCTAATGTTTATTTGGTGAGAAATCCTGCCATCCTTTGCATGGTTTTGAGAGTTCATATTCTAAAAATATATTTGGATTTCAACGATATGAACATATTTCTAGAAATCTAAGCACATTAACATATGTAGTAGCTAATTACATTTTAGATAAACATTTGCAACAAATGTAAATCGATTTCAATTCACATCACATCATACTGAAAGAACAATAGGAACTAGGAAACACTATATATATATATATATATTAAGTTTGGTATAAAAAAATTTGTGCTCTGAATTTTTTCTATGCCAACAACAGGAACTAACCTGATCGAGGCCTCAATTAGATATGCTTTCGTTTGGAGTTGCTAGTTCCAATGGGTTTTAAAGAGTCCCGTAAACTGTTATAGGTGTTGAAATATTGCTTCTTAAATGAAGAATTTAATTAAATAAGCAAAAGAAACATCAAACATATATGTATCAAATCCTATCTATGCTAATTCTAACTACTTAAGCTAGCCCTAACTATTTTAATCTATCCTGCAGGAGCATAACAAAAGAGATTAAACATCATATATAGATTCCAAGTCCAAATGAAGCAATTACTGGTTCACAGTTGAAAAAGACTGTATTAAATCTTAATTGCAATTAGATTACTCATACAGGAATACACATTCCTTTCCATACAAATAAAACTTGCAATTGATGTCTAATGTAGTTTTAAATCAGGGGCTACTCATGAGTTAACTATAATAAATAATTACATTCAAATAACCAAGTTTAATCATAAGATGTATCGTTATAACTATGCACAAAACAAAACACATTATATTTATGCCAGCAACAATTCCCTATTTCAAAACACATAAAAGTAGAGGAAAATAAATCTGAAACAAAAGGCCTTTTCTTGATCCAAATGGTCTCCTTTATTAGCACAATAAATCAAAAGTTGTTCTGCCCAAAAAACCGTCCTCCTCTCATCTCTGGAGGTAATACTTATGCTGCTGGAAATGACTCTCGGTCTTCCCTCAACTTTTAGCTTCCCCCCTGTTCTTTTCAATATACAAATCAGAATATATAGGTGTAGAACAATCGGTGTAACCACTGACACGTAGAAGGCATCTCTGTCATAGTGTGTCCTTTCTTGGGGAAATGAATAGATGTTGATTAAAAGAGAATGACTGCATGTCATCCCTTCGCGCCTGTATTGAGCGGACATTATTCCCTATCATTTCCTGAAGGAGATTGAAGGCACCACGCTCATCATTCCACATCTAGCATGATTGAAGGTTTGTTTGGAGGTAATAACATCTTCATGTATTAGTGTTGTGCTTCCTCTTAACATGGGGCATGTCTCCATTATGTACTAAGGTGGTTCGTATCCCTTTCTACAGAATATATCTTTGCAATATTGACATTAGTGGTGCAAAGGTGTCATCTTGATATAAATCGCCTTTATCTGATACCGGGTCCATTGGAACTCACCTACAGAAATAATTCATATTAGTTATGATTAAGAGAAATATGACAAGCATGCTCACAAACAAACTTTGCATTCAACCACAATTTCTATTCAATCTTACAACGTAGAGTAACTATGATTATCAAACCACCGAACCTGCTGTGACATGTATTTTCGTTGCCCATAATATTAATTTTCACTCGAGGATTGCTTTATCAATGCTTCAAAAGCAAATCATTCACTTTATGGGATTTTCCTTTGAAAATCCAGACCATAGCCTTTTATTGCAACACATAGGAAAACACGGGAAAACCAGCGGCCAAGCTTGAAGGCCGAACTTAAAAAATTATGCACCCGAGCGTATAATTATCGTCGGGTCCGCTTAATCACATTGTCCCTTATGTTAAACATTGAACTCTGCCGATTATGATAAGTGATTGGAAAGGCAGACCTGACATATATATGCGCTGTGATTAATAATCCTATCGGGTCTACTTATCGCATCACATCTTCTGTATTAGCCAGACTCGAAATATATATGTGTTGCGGTTGATAATCCCATCGGGTCCACTTATTGCATCATGCTTTATAGATATGAGTCAGACCCGAAATATATGTGTGCTGTGGATAATAAGGCCGGCAGGTCCACCATATAAGACTTTCCTTTGAAAAACCTCGACCCAACACTTTATCAAAATACATGGGAAAACACGGGAAAACCTGTAGCCAGACCATAATGCTGGACTTCAAACATTATGCACCTAGGCCTATAGTTATCGTTAGGTCCGCCATATCGCGAAGCGTCTTATGTACAAACCTTGGGTTCCACTGATTGCAATATGCAATAGGGTGAACCCAAAATATATATGCGCTATGGTAAATAATGTCGGCAAGTCCGCCATATCGCATCATGCTTTATATGTATGCAGTGGACTCCGCCGAATGCGATTGCGATAGGCCAGAACCGAAAGGTATATATGTAGTGTTTAATAGTCCCAATGGGTTCGGTATATTGTGGTGCACCTTATGTGTAAGCCCCGGGTTCCGCTGTTTGTGATTTGTTATTGGGGGAGGTAGACCCAACAATATATAGATTTTGGTTAAAGATCCCAGTGGGTCCAGTAGATCGCAACATGCCTTATATACAAGCTTGGGACTCCGCTGATTGTGATATGCGATGGGCTCCGGACCCAAAATAAATATATGTTACGGTTAATGGTGTCGTCGTGTCTCGTGTATCATGGAGTGGGTTGTGTATTAGTGTTGATTGTGATAAGCAAAAAGGGAAATTTATGCGTGTTGTATCGTATTTCTATCATCAAAGCATTGATGTAGAAATAAGGATGCGATGGAAGGTTTTGAGGGTTGAAAAAGTCCCAATGGAGGATATGAATGAAGGGCTAGAAAGGGTTATAGATGAGTTATGTAGTAGAGATTTATTAAGGGGGCCTTAACCATCAAGAATTGAATATTTGACTTGGAAAAGAGTTAAAATCCTTGGGATAAAACAGATCATTCAGAGAGTGAAAGATCAAACCTCTAGGGGACCCATTCAAAATTGCTACCAGGAAAGGTTTTAATAGGGTGGTGGTTGTGGCCACAACAAATGGCGAACCATTGAGCGAACCAGTTATCTCTATTTCCAAATAAACCTTGGATCAATGGAGCATCAGGGTGTTAAGATAAACTTGAAATGCAAACTGTATAGATGGACATGCATGGGTTCCATTTCAACATTAATTGCTTTAGGCGGGATAAAGACAAATAGCTTCTACTTGCTGATAAGGTTTTGAAAGGCATTCTCCAATGGTTGTATTATTGGATTTATTGACCCTCCTTTACCTATTTTCTACTTTCAAAAATCCTTTCAAGGCCATCACTAGTTTGTCAATACCTGTTTAGGTGTGTACCTCAGCCCTTAATGTTTATCTGCACTTTATGTAAGAATTTTAGTGCTATGTTTTCGTATGATTGAATGGGGTGCAATCATGAATCATGCCATATTTTTAAAACACTTAAGCAAGGTTGGGATTGCTGTGTCAACTGGTACTCTGATTCCAGCAATAATCCCTACTCTAACTGGCTTCCCAAACAACCTATCCTTCCATATTAGCACAAGGACTTGAAATTTCATTTTATTTTAAATAAGTCCTAGTTTTAGGCATAAGGACTAGAGCACAAGTGGATTTGCCACAGGGTGTATGATAGTTAGCTTAGCCATGAGAGGAGGTTTACTTGTAGATGGAAGGTATTGGAAACTTAGTGTGGTGGACGGGACCATTGGAGAATAACTACAAACCTTACAGGCAAGTATAGTCTAGGTTTAAGTGGGATTTTAAAATGCAACATTCTGCCATGCCAGTCCAGCTGTGGCTAGACATTTTTTTTTATAAGATGCCCCTACGTGTTCCAGGTATCCAGGTCATCAATAGATCGTACCTAGTTCCCAATAGTTGGTAATGAGTGGCTTCGATTTGAATTCCACTGCTGATTTTACAGTTCTCATGGGCTCATTGAAAGTTTGTTTGATTTGCAAGGTAACGATGGATTTAGGGTCAGCAAACTCATCAACAAGTTAATGAGGGAGGAAAAATCTGAAGGTGATGAATGAGGGAAATCTGAAGAGAGTTATAAAAGGTGATAACAAGACTGGAGGACTGAAATCAGTTGGCTGAAAAGGACTGAAATTAAAAACAGAAGAAAAATAAACTTTGCGGGAAAACAAGAATGGAAAGGACAGAAACATAACTAAGCTAACAACAAAATAAAATGAATTCTAACCTACTCAGGAGGTAACCACCATGTGGTGGCTATTGGAAGTATCTCTTAAGATGTTGGCCATTAATAGGAAATTTTGCAGTTTCTCCCTGTAAATTTTTCAATTTGTAAGTTCCCTGACCAATTTTTTCCATGACTTGGAATGGGCCTAGCAATAAGTGTTGGAATTTCGTGTGTTTACCTTTTGGCTCATTCACCTTGTCCCATTTCAGGAGTATCTCTCCTACTTGGTAATCTTTATCTCCTGCCAGATGGTGATCAAACCATCTCTTCACAATCATTTGGTGATTTCTGAATTTATTTCTGGCTTTATCTCTCAATTTCTCCAACCTCATTAGTTGATTGAACCTTTCTTGAGGTAAGGCTAAAGGGGTCCCTCTTGAAGCTTGGGAGAGCTGTAAAGAGGGAAGGGTAATGTTGGGAGGAAGGATGGCTTCCTGCCCATAGATGAGGAAGTATGGGGAGTTTCCTAATGCTACTTTTGGGGTGACCCTATTGGCCCAAAGGGTGTTTGTTAGAGCGTTATGCCAATTCCTCTGGTTGTTGACGACAGATTTACAGATTATGTGGATGAGGTTTTTATTTGAGGACTTTGCAACTCCATTTACCTGGGGGTAATAGTTTGATGTATACCTTATGTGAATTGATTTATCAATAGCAAGTTCAGTCAATTTCAGTGATGAAAAGTAAGAAGCATTATCAAATATGAGAGCGTTAGGGATGCCAAACCTATTGATAATAAATTTCTCGCCAAATGATATTACCTCGTCTTCGTTTACCTTACGAAGCGGAATGGCTTCGGTCCATCTGGTGAAGTAGTTGGTCACCGTGAGTATATACTTATCCTGCTGTGAAGAGTTTGGAGTGATCTTGCCTATGACATCTAGGTCCCATTGCTGGAATGGGCGATAAACCATAACGGGCCTGAGGGGAACCGTCAGCTTCCTCTCTCATCCTACAACAGTTTGACATACCTTGCATTTCTGAGCGTAGGCATGCGAGTCTCTGAACACTGTGGGCCAATAATATCTAGCTCTTAATATTTTGTGAGCAGTGGTCTCTCCTCCATAGTGACCACCTGCTGGGCCGTCATGCATTTCTTTCAAGACATGATTGACATCATCCTTTTCCAAACACCTCAGCCAGATTATATCATAATTTTTTTTGTATAACGTGTCATTGGCCAAGTGATACTGATTAGATTTTCATTTGAGTGTTCTCCTTCGTGATGCATCCATGTGTTCAGGACATGATCCCCGTGTTAGATAAAAGCGTATGTCATAATACCATGACGTAGGATCTAAAAGGGCTTCAGATATTTTGTGCTTGCACATCAGTGTCTCATTAATCCATAGGGTCTCCTCCCTGAATTCTACTTGTGCATTTTGCATGATCTGCACTTCTGGTTCTTCAGATGCCCCTTCTTTATCCGCCAATGCTTCTGCTCCTAGCCTGCACAATCCTTGCCCTCTAACTATCTTCATTAGCTTAATCTCGAGGTCGAATTCTTGAAGTGCGGTTATCCAATTCCCTCTCTGTCCACCCATTTATTTTTGCACAAAGAGCACTCTTACAGCAAGATGGGGAACGATTACTTTAGTCTTGGCATTTAATAAATAAGGGTGAAAGTGTTTTATGGCTTTAAAAACTGCAAAACCTTGTTTCTCCACATTTGGGTAGTTTAGTTCTGCTCCCTGAAGATTAGAGCTCATATAAGAAATAGGGACTTTGTTGCCATCATCATTTATTTGAGTGAGGATTGTGGCATATGAAACATCAGAAGCAAAAGTGTACAAGAAGAATTCCTTGTCGAAATTGGGGCTGACCAACATAGGAGCTTCTGTGATGGCCTCCTTAATTTGTTGAAATGATTTCTTAGCTTCATCGCTCCACTTATACGCAACGTCATTTTTCATCATTAGCTGCATGGGACACACTATTTCTTCAAAACCTGAAACAAATTTCCTAAAGAAATTAATCTTAATTAAACAAAGTCTTTCGGTAGAAATCACATGAGAGAATTTTTTGGCCGACATGTTTTGAACCAATAAGTGTGGTTCATCATCAGGACCAGATGAAGAGGCAGACCATGGCAAAGACTTAAATAGAGAGAAATTTAGAAACATAATTTCAAGTAATGGCTATATTTGAACAAAGGAACAAGGGAAGAGTCTCTACATTGTTTTAGAAAAGCCACATCTGTCTTCAACTTGGAAACTCTTATGTGAGACTGTTCAAAGTGATGAACTTTAATAGTAGTGGCCCTTCCGCATAGGGTAGTAATTTTTGTATTCAAGCTTTTGTGATCCATATTGAATTAAACAAAGTCTTTCGGTAGAAATCACATGAGAGAATTTTTTGGCCGACGCATTTCGAACCAAGAAGTGTGGTTCATCATCAGGACCAGATGAAGAGGCAGACCATGGCAAAGCTTAAATAGAGAGAAATGTAGAGACATAATTTCAAGTAACAGCTATATTTGAACAAAGGAACAAGGGAAGAGTCTCTACATTGTTTTAGAAAAGACAGATATGTCTTCAACTTGGAAACACCTATGCGAGACCGTTCAAAGTGATGAAATTTAATAGCAATGGCCCTTCTGTATAGGGTAGTAATTTATGTATTCAAGCTTCTGTGATCCATAATGAATTAAAAAAAGTCTTTCAGTAGAAATCACATGAGAGAATTTTTTGGTCAACGTGTTTTAAACCAACAAGTGTGGTTCATCATCAGGACTAGATGAAGAGGCAAACCATGGCAAAGGCTTAAATAGAGAGAAATGTAGAGACATAATTTCAAGAAGAGTCTCTACATCATTTTAGAAAAGCCAGATCTGTCTTCAACTTGGAAACCCTTATGTGAGATTGTTCGAAGTGATAAACTTTAATAGCAGTGGCCCTTCCGTATAGGGTAGTAATTTCTGTATTCAAGCTTCTGAGCTCCATAATGAATTAAACAAAGTCTTTCAGTAGAAATCACATGAGAGAATTTTTTGGCCAACATGTTTCGAACCAACAAGTGGGGTTCATCATGAGGACTAGATGAAGAGGCAAACCATGGCAAAGGCTTAAATAGAGAGAAATGTAGAGACATAATTTCAAGTAATGGCTATATTTGAACAAAGGAACAAGGGAAGCATCTCTACATCATTTTAGAAAAGCTAGATTTGTCTTCAACTTGCAAACCCTTATGTGAGAACACGTTCAAAGTGATGAAATTTAATAGCAGTGGCCCTTCCGTATAGGGTAGTAATTTCTGTATTCAAGCTTCTGTGATCCATAATGAATTAAACAAAGTATTTCAGTAGAAATCACATGAGAGAATTTTTTGGCCGACGCGTTTCAAACCAACAAGTGTGGTTCATCATCAGGACCAGATGGAGAGGTAGACCATGGCAAATGCTTAAATAGAGAGAAATGTAGAGACATAATTTCAAGTAACGACTATATTTTAACAAAGGAACAAGGGAAGAGTCTCTACATCGTTTTAGAAAAGCCAAATCTATCTTCAACTTGGAAACCCTTATGCGAGAACGTTCAAAGTGATGAACCTCAATAGCAGTGGCCCTTCCATATAGGGTAGTAATTTCTGTATTCAAGCTTCTGTGATCCATAATTATTTAAACAAAGTATTTCGGTAGAAATCACATGAGATAATTTTTTGGCTGACACGTTTCGAACCAACAAGTGTGGTTTATCATCAGGACTAGATGAAGAGGCAGACCATGGAAAAGGGTTAAATTAATCTTCCCGAAGAAATATTGCATTGCCCTTTTATTTGTAGGAGGTTATATTCTCATGATGGTCTCTATTCTTTTAGGATCAATAACAATCCCTTCTTTAGAGAGGATATGACCCAGTTGTTTCCCTTCTGTAACTGCAAAAATACACTTCTTGGGATTCAATGATATTCCGTATCTTCAACATCTTTTGAAAATCTATTTTAGGTGATAAATGTGATCCCTTTTGTGATATGAATACATAATAATCTCATCCATGTACACTACTACTGATCTGTTAATCAATCCTCGGAAATCTATGTCCATAGCTCTTGGAATGTGGCGCCCGCGTTAATAAGTCCAAAAGGCATTTTACAATATGTGTAAGTGCCCCATTTAGTGTTGAAGGTTGTCTTAAGCTGATCCCCATTAGATACCAACACTTGATTATATCCTGAAAACCCATCTAATAGGGACAACATTTCAGACCCAGAAACGCACTGAAGAATGTGTTCCATAGAAGGGACAGGATAGTTATCTTTCTATGATGCTTTGTTCAGGTTTCTGAAATTGATACATAGCCTGATGTCTCCATTTTTCTTTCTTACTGGAACGAGATTGGCTACCCAACAGGTATGTCTAACTGGAAAAATGATTTTAGCATCCAAAATTTTGTTTAATTCTTTCTTCATCAACAGTTCTAGGCTTGAATTCATTTTACGAAGCTTTTGTTGGTAGGGCTTAGGCTCCTTTTCCAAAGGAATTACATGCTGCATAACGCTGGTATCAAAATTTTTTAATTCGCCATACGTCCATGCAAATATGTCCTTGTACTCTTTAAACAACTTAACAAATGCAACCTTTTCTTGTGGAGAGCACGCCAAGCCCAGATTAACAGTTTTTGGGTCTTCTTTGGTTCCAAGGTTGACTGAATCATACTTCATAGATGAGCTATGCGTTTTGAAATTAGTTGGATTTTTGAATTTATCATGCAGGTCATACAAGTGCTCCATCTTGATAATTGAGTTGGGAATTATATTGGGCTGTTCCTTTTCCTCATCTTTACTCCCATCCATATGCTTGTCATGCTCCTTTTCATCAATGACCGCATTTTTGAATGTCCTTTCACAATGCAAGAACTCCAGGATTTGTTCATCATCTTTGAGAACCTGCCAATTTGAGATGTTATCAGGTATGGATGGTTTGAAAATTAGTTCAACATAATATTTATTCTTCTTCAATCTAACATTAGGCAAAAGTTTTGTAGCAATACCAGCCATTAGATCAACATCTCAGTTTTTCCCTCGAGGTATGTATGTGATATTAAAAGAATCAAAATTATCAATTAAGCTCCATACCTCATGTTGGTACCTTACCAGGTGTGGCGAATTGCCATGTATCCTTTTCCTTACCTGGTCCACAATTATCCGTGAGTCACCAAAAACTTTGAGATTTTTTGCCTTCATATCAATGGCTTTTTTCAGGGCCTGCAGCAAGCCTTCATATTTTGCCATGTTGTTGGTGCAGTGAACTCCAACCGATTGGCCATTAGATGTTGGTTCCCTTTCGGTTCAATGAGAATTCTCCCAGCACCTGCACCTTCAAAGTAGTTAGAGCCATCAAAGTAGAGTGTCCAAAATACAGAATCTAATGTTACATCAATTGAACTACTTTCTACGAAATTAGTCCTATCATCTACTATAATACAGGATAATTCATCAATTGGATTAAGGGGGAGAGCTTCCAACTGTGTGTTTGTCATAGTTTCTTCAACTGTCTCTACATGGAATTCTCTGAAATAGGTTTTGATGGCACAAACGCCAAAACTATAATTCCCAAGGATAGAGTTGGTAAACATTACAGGTTCATTGGGGCCATTTAGTTCTGTCACCACATACTTCATGTATCTTTCTCGATAAACTCTCAGCATATCACCTTTTCCTTTATGAGGTAGCAAGAGATGGGACCAATCAATTGAGAAATATCCATTCAGTTTTGCTGACCAATCCCTACTAAGTAGCATTCCATAAGCCTCGGGTATATCGACTACCACTATGTCAATGACTTGTGCGTATTGTGGTTTAGTAGTCATCCGAATCAACACATCTTTCAATTCCCCAATTACTTTCACATTTTTCCTGTCTAATTGCATAATTCGAGTCCCAGTTTTCTCGGGTATCACATGAAGTCTTTTAGCAATAGGGTAAGGCATCACAGTGGATGAGGCACCTGAGTCTACCAAGAAATTGTGTATGTTCATGTTGAAGATTTCAAATGTGATAAGTAAAGGTGGAGTCATGGATTTTGATTTCCTTCCTATCATGGCCGCACTGACATCTTGGGGGTTTTGATTCATTTCTGACAAAATGGCTTCCATAGCTAATGGTGTTTGGGTTGTACTGGGGGTGCTAATAGGTCTGGACACCAATTTCTTGGTTTGGCTGCTCGAGATGGTGGGAGTTTTGCAATTTTTCTCATTCATAGCTTTCAAGAGCAAATCTCTTTGCTGTGTTAATTTTTGCAAATCAAGTATGTGATATTAGCCCTAGATTTCTTAATATCATCCACAATGTTGTAATCAATGTTATAAATAGGGTAAGGTAGAGTAAACATATTGAATTTTCCATTCTTAGGTGGGAGTTTACCATTTTGAGTCACCTTCGTTTCAGTCGGAGATGTATTCTCTTTCTATAGATCATTTGAAACTGGAGTATTCTTGGAGTCACCACTAGGTCTACCCTTCTCGACAGGAACTTTGAGAGCAGATGCTTTCAAAGGGTGAACATCTTTCTTTGTTTGGTCTACAAGCTTCACCACACCTGCAAGTGGCCCTTTACTTCGTGTGTGGATTTCATTAGTGTGGATTTCTGCTGTACTATCTCCTTCATCTTCATCGTTCTCATTTGTATAGAAATCCCATAATACATTGATTTGAGATTCCTCATCCACGGGCTCTTCTACTTGGTATTCTTCCTCATTTTCTTATTCTGGCTCCAGCTCCACTATAGGTTCTTCTTTGGCAAGGAGAAATCTGATAAGAGCCGGCTCTTCCGTATTTAAACTCCCTTCATTAGGTGGAGCAGGTAACACAATTTAACCATGACCACGTTCTATCTTCTTACGAAAGAAAGGTTTGAAGGGTTTTCTGTTGTTATACTCTCCTCCACTCTCTCCAGAATTCCTTTTCATATCGATAACTGTGTTCATCAATTTCTTAATGATCCAATGCAAACCTTCCACATCTGTGGTGTCCTTTTCTTTGGTCTCAGTCACTTTTTTATCACTCCCAATATTCTTCTTGGATGATTGAGATTCTTTCCTTCCTTCGGTCATATGATGACATGTTGTGAGACTAATCATTTCATTCTCGACTTTTATTGGTTCCTCGATAGCACCTTTAAAGGTTCGTGTGTTACTCCTCTTGACCCACACCACCTTAGGGACAAGGAGAGCAGTGATGTAGAATTCCATGAGCACCACATTAGTAGGTCTAGTGTTAGCCAGGATTTTGTTGAAAAAAGTGTTGAACCGGATGTTAAAATCTTTGACCTTCTCTTTGGTGTCCATTTTCAAACGGGATAGTTCTAAGACTAAGGTTGCAGGTGTTCTGTCATCACCGAACTTGTTTGAAAAGGCCTGTTGAAAGGTGCCCCATGAGGTGATCGATCTTATTCTCAAGCTAAAGTACCATGTGGAGGCCACACCAATCAGAGTAAAAGGGAATAAGTGACATACTACATCTTCATCGGCTACCCCCAACATGCACATAACTAGGAAGAAAGAGTGAATATGGTTATCAATAGTGTCTCCCCCCCAGGGTCAAATTTAGGTAATACTCTTTCTGCATTCTTGGGTAAGGCATGCTACTACCCAAGAACATCTACTAAATCCTGTGCAAGCCAGGGAGGGAGTGCTCCCATAGGAGCTGGAGGTTGATTCCCTCCTGGAGGGGGTGGTGGAGGCTAATTCCCACCTGGGGGGGCAGTGGATGCAGATTACCACCTGGAGGGGGAACATTAGCCATATTATGGATAGGGAGGTTCTGATTGAAGGTTTCTTTGAGGCATTGTTTGTTAGTATTTTCCAAATTGGACCAGGGATTACCTTTATAGGGGGAATCCTCAAGAATTTCTTCCCAAGGAGTGTCGATACTTTGCAAAGTGTCTAGCACAATATCTTCAAGAGAAGGGGTTGCAGATGTCTCTTCGCTTATGGGGAGGATCCTTGGATTTATTTTAGCTATCAGAGGTAAAGAATGAAATATGGTAAGCTGAGATAGGAAGCGAGCATAGGCATGAGTAAGCACTCTGACTGGTTGTTCCTGAGTGACAAGATACTCCCACAATCTCTCTTCTTTGGGTGTCCTAGACACGGGATTAAGAGGAATCTCTATTTCTTTGAAATGAGGCTCTTTCAAATGGGTGGAATGATATTTTCGACCTTTATGATCCATACATTAATATTTTTGAATCCATGCATGACATTTATAGATGAAATCTTGAAAAGCTGTGGACGGTGGTTCAGGCCCTCCTTCTAGCGCCAATTTGTTGACATGGTGATGAGCCCCAAAAAGGGTAACTTATTGGGCTCATTTTTCCTATTGTTCTCCATTTATCCACCATTTTTCATAGTTTATGTATGCTTTTGAAGTATGTTTATGTTAATTGAATGAATGAGAATAGTCACTTGACCATGAAGGCTAATACGTGTTTGTTGAAGATTTTTGGACAACTTTTGGATCAAGGTCAAGCATTTAAGGGCCATTTGACAGCCAAATACGAGGGGACAAGGCTGAGGATTCGTAGGAAAGGTGTCTCTTGCACTAAATGGCCCCTTCCTTGATTTCTCCACCATCAGCTCGGAGTTCAACAGCCCACCAAAGTTGATTTCCAAAGGCAGCCGAGCAGCTTTTATGAAGTGGCTAAGTACTGCAGTTTTGAGCAGCCAAACCCCTTGGATTAAGGAGAACTGTTGGAGGTCCTCATAGTGTATAAGTAGGAAGGTTTCCATCCTTCTTAGGTTACTTGTTGAACATTTGTATTTCGCACTATAGCGCTGTTTTGTTTCTGAGCCCATTTTGGAGCTTTTGCTGTAACACATTTTGGATATGGTTGTTTTTTGGGTAATGGAAACTAGTTTTATGTTGCATCAGTTCTAAGCTTCTTTTAAGAGCTTGTAGCTCTTGGGGTTGGGCCCAACCCAAGTGCCAGGACCTCCTCCATGTACTGTTATATGTTTTTCTTTACTGTCTTCATAAAGTAGTTTCTGCTGGTAGATTAGAATCTTGCTTGGCTATCAAGGTCAGTGTTGATGTTTGAAAAAGATTTCATGTTTTAGAGTGATTTGATAGGTTGAAAACACAAAATATCTTCGAAAAAGGCCATGAAGAAACCTTGGATCTCACCTCTCCCTCCTCGGGACCATGATCTGAGACCACGATGTCCTTGCTTCCACAAAAACACTGTTCTTTCTTCTTCATGCAATTGCTAGTGTTAGTTTCTCAGTTGCAAAATTTGATACCAGATGTGATTACATGCTTAGATTCATTCTTGCTTGGTTTTCATAAGTTATTTCACATGATTTTCTACCAAGGGATTTCTGTTCATCATGGTTGCTAGTTCCTATGTCAAATTAGGTTAGAATGGCTAGATACTTGGTTTGCATGATCTTTTCTTGGTTAGTTTCAAGAAGTAATGTGAAGAACACCTGAAAAACCTCCCTGCCTACCCTTCCTCCATCAGTGCAACCTGCTCCATCCCCTAGATCGGATTCTTGCCCTTCGTTTGCCACATTTCCTCACTTTGACCTAATTTCCATATTTTTGTGCAACATTGCTCTTTTCACCCTTGAACAAATCCAGCCATCCTCATCAATTCTTAGCTCCAATTCCCAGGTATTAGACCTCTTCACACCCTCATCCAACCTCCATACCCACTTCTCCACCTTTCTTCCTCCTTCAATCCTCCAAACTCTCCTTTCAGAACATCCTGTAGAACATCTTGTAGAACCCCTGCAGACTTCTTGTATAATATCACGAGAGTAGTTTTCCAAGATCCGATCAATGTGAAACTATCTTGAAGGGTCTTAGGGACTCCTTAGGCCCTCTTCTCACCTTCCCAACATCCTACAAGCACCCTCACCATTTCCTTCTATCAATCACCCTATGCATAGTCAAAATAGTTAAGCACATGCATAATAATTTTACAATATTACTCAAAAATACAAAAAGACATTCCTTTTCAGATTTCAATGCAAGAGTAGCTTAGTCACATGCATTCTACATTTCTAGAAGTCAATGGCATCCATTTCCACTGCTTTCATCTCTTTCCTTGCACCGATAGGGTTAGTCTGTAAAACTAGGGTTTGCTAGGGTTTGTGTTCCTTTTCCACTTTTAACTTCTTTCTGCAAGTAGACTAGCTTCCTTTGAGTTAGCTTTCATCCATCACCATTAAAAGCTTATTCTAAGAGCTCATAGTAGTTGGCTTAAGCTCCTATCGGAGTTGTGCCAGCTGATCCAGTGATAGCTGCGGCAAGAGCTAGTACTTGTGCATATAGCACCGTCGCTTCCAAGTTTGTTACGAACTACCAGGTTGATAAAAGTAAAAAAGGGAGTCCTAGGAGTTGCAGCATTATTGCTATAGTACTAGATCCCACCATGTTTTTGGCACCATTGTCAGGTGAGTGTCAGAGTATTTGTGATTTCTTCTTTTCTTCTACTTTCTGCTTCAATCTTCTGCTAAGTAGTTTATTTCAGTAAGGGTAGAGTAGTTGTTTCATTTCCATTCTCCAATTTCATTTTCGCAAAAGTAGATTAGACCTTTCCTGCTTTCATTTCATTTCAGCAAGCGTAGATTATATATTTCCCACTTTCATAGATTAGCATTTCAATTCTGTAATTTCAACTCTGCAAGCGTAGCCTAGCATTTTAATTCCGCAATTTCATTTCAGCAAAAATAGATTAGTCATTTCCTTCTTTCATCTCAATTCCACATGTTCATTTTAGAAATATAGATTTTAGTTAGTTGCAGTTCAATCTATTTCAGTTTTGCAGGTACAAGCAGAAAAAATGCCAAAATTCCACCAAAAATATTCCATTTCATGCCTCGTAGGAACAAAGACAATACAGGGAAATTCTTACCCAACACCCCCACCACATCACTGAGTCACCCTTATCTCTTCTTCTGTGGTAGTGATCCAGAAGAACCTATAGGTGAACCTCCAGAGATATACGAAGATCCTATAATAGAAGAAGAGCAAGAAAACATTCTTCTTGAGACCATGGCTGAACACAGAGACGGTAGAGAAGATGAGGAGAGAATAGAAGGTGCCTTTCCCATCCGAAAGACCAACAGGGATATGAAAATGAAAAACATAAGTCCCTTAGCCTTACCTCATTTCCATGGATTGACCACTGAAGACCCTGATACCTTCCTGTTTGAGTTTGTTGTCCTTTGTTGAACTTATGACTATGCAGATGACGAGCAAAATTTGAAACTCTTTCCCTCTACCCTCAAGGATGCATCACTACGCTGGTTCATGGGGTTACCTGGAAACAGTATCACAACTTGGGATCAGATGCAGCAAGCCTTTAACAACAAATATCGGGACTACTGTAGGCCAAAGGAAATGAAGGGAGAGATCTTTCAGATGACCATGGGAAGTGATGAGTCTTTAGAAGACTATGAAGAAAGGTTCCAACTTAGTTATAAAAGGGCCAGGTGCACACTGGACCCCGAATCTCTAAAGTTGGTCCTGCTCCAAGGAGTCCCCGAAGACCTTCTAGATACCCTCCATCTGCTAGCTGGAGGAGACATATACCAACTACCTTATGATGACATAAAGATTGTGTTTAGAAACCACTGTAGGGCAGCCCGGAAAAGAGGTAGGGGAATCCACTTTTAGCTAGTGCCACCTTCTGAAAGCATGAGTTTGCAAATCAGATGGAAGACCTCAAAAGTGAGATGAGACAGACCATTGCCATGCCACTGGATATCTTCCGAATCCAACAGAAGAAAGAGGAAGCTGAGAAGGCTTTGGCCATCTTTTGTCCCAGATGTACAACAAAGCATCCTAGGAATGAGTGTCCATTGCACTCAGTGGAGGTATGCTTCATTTGTGAGGAAGACCACCCCACGAACTAGTGCCCAACCTTACCTGGACTTAAAGCCATGTACCAAGGGACTAAAGGGGCCACTGCGCAACTCTACTTCCTTAACCAAAGGAGGCTGCATGGATCCAGACCTTACCAGTAGGGGATGCAAGGAACATCTCAAAGTTATTACAACCCCAACCAATCTGCTCATCCTTCTTGGTCCGCACCTCCTCCTTGGTCTTATCCATCTCAATACCATACTCAACCTGCTGCTCATTCGTTTCACTCTCATGTTCAACCACAACCTGTGGAATGCACCTCAACTAGGGTGGATGCCCCAATACAACTCTCCTCATGCTATTTGGCCTCCACCTCCTGCTCAACCCCAACCATTACCTCCTGCTCCTCCAAGACAACCCCAAATGCCTGCTCAACCGAACCCAAACCCCAACAATAGACAGGCCTAGCAGGTATACAATGGAGAGACGACATGCCCTACCTATGCTGTGGAGATTCAGGAGATCAACCTATGATCTGGAAAGGTCCTTCGAGATCGCCAACCTCCTCCCCTGGAGGATGAGGAAGGGAAATAGGAAAGTGAACCCAAAGCCATTGCCCCCTTTCCTGAGAGACTAACAGTAGCCACACAACGAAACCCAGAGGAGACTGAACTTTTGGGAGAACTTAAACAGTTGTGTGTGAAAATCCCACTTCTCCAGGCCATAAACGATGTACCAATCTACAACAAATTGATCAAGGAGAAGTGTTTTAAGCACCCAGGTAGGTGCAAGAGAGATGCCTCGACTATCAATGTCATAGGACAAATGTATGATATGATGTTAGGGAAAATAATCTGTCCAAAATATTTGGATCTTGGGAGTCTTGTAGTTGATGTCCACATCAATGGCACCATAATCCCCCACACTCTGATTGATCTAGGGGCTGCCATCAATGTGATGACCAGGGACACTATGCTCAAACTCAACCTTCAGAGTTCCTTAAGAAAGACCTCGACAGTACTACAGTTAGCAGACCGCTCCACCGTGACTCCCGAAGGGATTGTGGAGGATGTCCTGGTCTCTGTTGATTCTTGGGAGTACCCTGCGGACTTTTTGGTCCTTCAGCCAAAGGAAAAACTCACTGGATACCCCCTCATTTTGGGAAGGCCTTGGTTAGCTACTGCGGATGCTTACATCAGTTGTCGAGCTGGGAGCATGACCATAAAAAATGGGCCTATTTCCAAACATCTAGTCCAACACCCTCCTTCCCAACCTCTACTAGAACATGACTTACCTCTCTAGTTGGAGGAGGAAGATGAGGATGAAGTCTACTCTGCACCAGTGTGCACAATGGAAGCCACCCGGCGAGGTCCTCAAACCGAGGACAACCTGATTGAGAATTTGATTCAAAATCCACCTCCCAGTGTGCTGCCATTAGAGAAGTTGGTGGAAAGTACCCAAGCCCGTGCTTTAGTGGACCTCTTTGTGGCTGATCCGACCTCTCCGAGAGTTAAGAATGTGGAATTTGGACCTAAAAGCACCCTGAAGATCAACTCGTCCTTATCTCTCTCTCAGGAGAAGGAACTATGCAGCTTATTGAACCGCCATTTGGAGGCTTTCACTTGGAGCTATAAGGAGATGAAAGGAGTCCATACGTTGGTCTGTACCCATCACATTTACATTAAAGAAGATTGTAAACTAGTCAGGCAACCTTAGTGGAGAATGAATCCAGCCCTTAAGGACATTGTTAAAGAAGAATTTCAAACGTTGTTGGATGCAGGATTCATCTACCCCATCTCGGACAGCGAATGGGTTTCTCCTCTGGTGCTTGTGCCCAAGAAAAATGGAAAGTGGAGAATCTATGTAGATTACCGAGAAATTAACAAAGCCACCAAGAAGGGCCATTTCCCTTTTCCTTTCATAGATTAAGTGCTAGATGGGCTGGCAGGGAAAAATTTCTTTTCTTCCCTAGATGGGTTCAGCGGGTATAAGCATATCCAAATAAGCTCGGAAGACCAAGATAAGACCACCTTCACTTGTCCATGGGGTACCTTTGCCTACCAGGTCCTTCCCTTTGGGCTATGCAATGCTCCTACCACTTTCCAGAGAGAAGTACTGAGCATATTTGCTAAGCTGGTTCATGATTCAGTAGAAATCTATATGGATGACTTTACCCCTTATGGGTCCAACTTCCAAGAATCATTGACTAACCTGGGAAAAGTTTTAACCAAGTGTATTGAGATGAACCTATCTCTCAGTCCTGAAAAATGTGAATTCCTGATGACTGAAGGGACCATGCTAGGCCATACAATCTCTCAGCAAGGATTATAGGTGGATCCTAACAAAATTGCTATCATCCAAAAGGTTCCACCTCCTCAGAAGGTAAGAGATGTTCGGAGTTTTCTAGGCTTAGCAGGATACTGTAGAAGATTCATCAAAGATTTTAGTAAGCTAGCCTTGCCATTGTTTGGTCTTTTGGGGAAAGATGTTGAGTTTAAATGGACTGACAACTACCAAGAGGCTCTGGATGATTTAAAAGATAAACTAGTCACTGCCCCAATCCTGAGAGGTCCGAACTAGGCCCTACCTTTCCACATCCACATTGATGCCTTGAACAAAGCCATAGGGGTATCTTTAGGACAAATTGAAGAGAAGCTACCATATGCCATATACTTTGTCAGCAAAAACCTGTCCAAGGTAGAATTAAACTATACTGTTACCGAGAAAGAGCGCCTAGCTGTAGTCCATTTCCTAAATAAGTTCAGACACTACATCACTGGTTATCAAACATTTGTACACACTAATCATGTTGCGATAAGGTATTTGACGAATAAACCTGTTGTGAATGCTCGTATCATTAGATGGTTACTTTTATTGCAGCAATTTGACTTAACCATTGTTGATAAGCTAGGAAAGGAAAATGTCGTTGCTGATTTTCTATCTAGATTAGATTTTCCTGCAGATGAAGAAGGGACGGTGGATGACCAGATGCCAGATGAACACATGTTTGCTATTTCAGTACTCTCTACATGGTTTGTTGATATAGCAAACTACTTGGTCTCAGCACAGTTCCTTCCACACCTATCCTCGAAAGAAAAGAGCAAATTGTGAGGAAAAGCGCCCCCTTTACTTGGATTGGGGGCAACTTGTTCAAACTCAGCCTAGATCAGATCCTGAGCCGTTGTGTTAGGGAGGAGGAAGTTTTTGACATTCTCCTAACCTGTCACAATGGACCCTGTGGAGGCCACTTTGCAGCAAAAAGGACTGCCTTCAAAATTCTATAGGTAGGCTACTGTTGGCCCACTCTTCATCAAGATGTCAGAAGATACATCAACCAATGTGACCGATGTCAAAGGATGGGGAAACTGACTCCGAGGGATGAAATGCCCCTCCAACCTCAAGTGAATTTTGAGCCATTTGAGAAGTGGGGCATGGATTTTGTGGGTCCTATCAACCCTCCTTCAAAGCAAAAGTCTTACATCATTTTCTGCATAGACTACTTGACAAAGTGGGCAGAAACAAAGGCAATCAAGACAGTGACAGAAGAAAAAGTGGCTGAGTTTTTAAGGGAAAACATCTTCTACAAGTTTGGCTACTGAAGAGAATTAGTCACAGATCAAGGAAGTCAGTTCACCTCTAACCTGATTTAAGACCTACTTGCTCATCATAAGATCAAGCACAGAACTTCCACCCCTTATCATCTGTAAGCAAAAGGGTAGGTGGAAGTCACTAATAGGGCTCTAGAAGAAATTTTGACTAAGGTGGTGAACAACAGAAAAAAGGATTGGGCAGATCACTTGGTTGAGGCCACCTGGGCCTACAACATCACTTGGAAAACCACAATAGCTTTCACACCTTATGAGCTGGTCTACATGAAGAAGGCTCTGCTGTCCATAGAGTTCGAGTACAACACATTAAGGTTGGCAGCTTAGCTGGACTTGGATCTCAGCCATGCACAACAGGAAAGGTAACAGCTGAATAGATTAGATGAACAGAGAATGCAGGCCCTCCTCCACTCAGAAGTAGTTCAACTCCAGAGAAAGATATGGCATGACCGGCACCTTAATGAAAATAAATTTCAGCCAAGAGGTTGGGCGCTATTATATGACTCAAGATACAAGAATTTCAAAGGGAAGCTGAGGACAAGGTGGCTAGGACCATATGCAGTGGAGAAATGCAATGACAGTGGTTCAGTCCTTATCAGGACCATTGATGAAGAAGCCATCCCCATGCTCATCAACAGGAAACGATTGAAAATCTACAGGAAGCCCCTTTCCAACCAGGAGTTCAATGAAACTTTGGATAAGTTAGTGTTGGTAGTGGAGTAGGGCCTTGTCTCTACTCCACCCACACCTTGATCGTAACAAAAAAAAAAAAAAGAAGAAGAAGAAGAAAAGAAAAAGAAAAAAATAGAAAAGAATGAAAAGATCCTTGGGCGAAAACCTCTTAGAGGTACCCGGGGCAGACAGTGAGGCTGAAAACCTCCTGGAGGCACCCCAGCTGTCTCACAAAAAAAAAAAATAAAGAAAAAAAAGGAAAAAAAGAAAAAAGGAAATAGGCCTAATTTCATTTGAATAATTGCAGGTTGCAAGGAATACATTGCAGGTTCAGGGGGGCGCGCAAAAAAAGGACAGAGGTCAACATCAGACTGCAAACATCCCTCACACACACCTCCTCCAGGACCACTCCCCTTTCCTAGGATTTGATCACATCCAGGCTAAGATTTCACCTTCTACAATAAGTTCTATATCTTCTACAGGAAGATCTTGTAGAACCTCCAGACAGGCAAAAATTAATCGTGGAAGGGAATCCGAAGATTGGAATATGCCTGATAAGCTTGCAACCACCCCTGTTTGTATCCATTGCCATGCATCACCCTATTTCATCTCTTCACACCTCTATTGCACCCATTCTGTTATTTATTCCTGTACTGTAAAAAAAAACCCATAATAAAAAAACCATGTTTTCCTCAGAATTCCAGCAAGAACTTTGAGTGAAAAACATAGCAATGGTGTTTCGCTCTCCCTACTTGTCAATCCCCATCTGGACTCCTCATCAGCTGAATCCATCGTTAGTAGTATAGCCTTGCTCGTTTAGCTTGCATCCCAGGAGGACAAGCAGCTACAAGACATCCTACAGGAATCCTGTAGCAGCTGATCCCTCTGGAAGACACACTTTGGAGATGAGGACAGCCGAAATACAACAAAGGAGACATGCAAAGAGCTCATCTTGAACGCAGAAACATCATCAACAGTCGAAACCAAGCAACACCTGAGCATGTAGCGACAGAAACCAATGGAATGAATTCCGAAACATGTGCATGCAACGTCAACGACTAAAGGATTGGGTTCCAAAACCCGTGCAGGAATCAGCAGCAAACGAAGAAATGGTTCCAAGACCTGAAATCTGCACAACGCAGCCATAACCACGCAGGTAAGTGTCTAAAATCATTCGTCAATTACATAAACTATATTTTAAAAAGCTGCATGCCTATGGAAATGGTTGGATAGAATGGGATCGGTGGCCAGTCAACTGGCCACCCTCGGCCAGTTACATAGCCTTGTGGGATCCGAACAAGCTCAGTTACATTCAAATTTCTAACGAGACATGTAGCCAACACGTGTGGAGTGTCCACTCAGGGAGAAATCATCGGGATTGGCAGTGGTGGCAGCGGTTAACTGTAGAGGGGAGGTGATGGTGGCCAGAGACACACAGAGAAATTATGGCCATGATGTTGGATCAATGGTTTGTTTTTGCCACCTCATCCCCTCTCCACAAATTATGCCGCAGTTAAAATATTCTTGGCTGAAACTCACACCAACCTCTGTTCATTTTCACTTGCAACATCCTCGATAACCGTAGACAATGCTAAATCTGCTGGCCCATCATGGGCTCATTAAGCTAATAGTGGAAGATGCCTCGCATACCTACACTGTCCCCATATCTTGGGAAATCTTCCGAAACATGTCTTGGGATGATAATATTGGAATCCTAGCCGAAGACATCACCTCAACTAGTAGTGACGAGGGAGAACACATTGAAGAAGGTAAGACAACCAATGGTGAAGGAACATTGGACATTCAAACACAATAACGACAGAAAGAAAAAGGGGGAGAGGGCCAAATTGCTGAGCCTAAAATAGAGCAAGGAACAACAGCACAAACCCTAAGGGAAAAGAGAATGCATAGGAGAGCAGAGAAGGTAGAAAAACCCCAAGTGAAGGTTGTCACGGCCAAAGAAGTCACACCAAAACAAATGGGAAAGACAGATCCTGAAATGGCCGCAATACAAACAGAAACAGTTGACACAGGGACTTCTACAGGAAGCATGGAAAAATAACAGCAAAGTGGGAAATCACTTGAAATATTGGCAAGAGAGGTAGCAGTTGTGCTTATCGCCTTAAAAACACCTCCAAAACAAAAAGGGAAGTGAAAGAGGCAAACCTCCATGTACTTTAAAGCAAGAAGGAGCACACGGATCAAAGTAGGCAGACCCCAGCCGCAGTCAAAGGAGCCAATTATCATCGAAGACACAACACCTAAACCAAAAGAAGGGTCTCCTTCAAAGATATCCATCACCTATGAACGAGGAAGACCAAAAAATTCCACCTGGATAGAGTGAATGAAGACAATGGACTCAAAGACAACTCTACAGGAAGCTGAGAAATATCTACAGGAAACTCAGGCTAAGCTAAAAGAGACAGATAAATTGGAGGAAAAGGTGGCTAAACAATCACAAGAGGAAGAAAAGACAGAAGAAATATTGGAACCAAGCCCTCAACCCAGCTTGGGCTCATACTATAACCTGTTAGAAGCCTTGAAAATAATTCCCCAGAAATTTGCAGTGCCACTATTCTTTGCACTGGAAGAAGAAAGAATTAGGACGCACACTTGGATGAGGATTGCCAAGTCCAAGGGTGTGGCAGACATAGGCCCCCTAGAAGAACAACTCAGGGAGTCAAGGAGAGAATTGGCCATGGTGAAGCATGTGGAAAGCAGTCATATGCCCTATATATTAAAGATCAATGGTTGCAGTTCCAGATTAACACCTTGGCCCAAAGGGGCACCATTCCATTTCAAAGCTACCATCAATTCATGACCTTGTGTGATAGCAGCTCAATAGAAGATAAGGCTAAGTTATTCGAATTTTATTTACACAACTTGGCCCTTCCAAAATATGACTCTTTGGGACCCCAATGCTACATTGAGAGATGTGAAACTTATGGCCATGGCCTCTTGGTTAAATCATGAGGAAAAGAGGGCAGCAGAGATTCGGGATATTATGAACAGGGAGTTGAGTGAACCACTCATGATCAGGGCAGAACCAAAGGATACAATAGCTCTAATATGTGCCCATCAGCACTTGGCCAACAACCCTTAGGTTTTACCAGATTACATTGAACGACAAGCTCAAGCCATTGCCCACTTTGACGACATGGAAAGATTGTTGGGGGATAACTGCATTCACAATTGCACAAGGAGGTGTAACGCACTGCCCCATAGTTTGAAAATAAGAAAATACCACTCTCCAACCAGGATGAGGGAGGCCTTAGCAAGGGTACCCCTCTATAAACAATCAATGCAAAACCTGCAGGCCAATTGGATCGGCCTAAAGTTCAGTCCTCCCTTGCTTTTGGGATTGCTGGAAGGAGTTAAGGAAGAAGAAGAAAAAAGGCAGTGGGAGGAAGTGGAAATAAAAGCAGAATTTCATGACCGGGAAGAAGAAATCACCTCGGAGGCCTGGGATATGAGGGAGGCAGTCAAAGCTATCAAGGATGATGAGCTAGATTAGTTGCTCAGAGGATGAGCAACCCATTTAGCAGGGGGGTGATGATGAGCCCCAAAAATGGGTAACTTATTGGGCTCATTTTGCCTCTTGTTCTCCATTTATCCACCATTTTTCATAGTTTATGTATGCTTTTGAAGTATGTTTATGTTAATTGAATGAATGAGAACAATCACTTGACCATGAAGGCTAATACATGTTTGTTGTAATTTTTTGGACAACTTTTGGACCAAGGTCAAGCATTTATGGGCCATTTGATAGCCAAATATGAGGGGACAAGGCTGAGGATTCGTACGAAGGGTGTCTCCTGCACTAAATGACCCCTTCCTCGAGTTCTCCACCATCATCTTGGAGTTCAGCAGCCCACCAAAGTTGATTTCGAAAGGCAGCCGAGCAGCTTTTATGAAGTGGCTGAGTACTGCAGTTTTGAGCAGCCAAGCCCCTTGAATTAAGGAGAACTGCTTGAGGTCCTAATAGTGTAGAAGTAGGAAGGCTTCCAGCCTTCGTAGGTTACTTGTTGAACATTTGTATTTCGCACTATAGTGCTGCTTTGTTTTTGAGCCCATTTTGGAGCTTCTACTATAACACATTTTGGACATGGTTGTTTTTTGAGTAATGGAAATCAGTTTTATGTTGCATTAGTTCTAAGATTCCTTCAGGAGCCTATAGCTCTTGGGGTTGGGCCCAACCCAAGTGCCAGGACCGCCTCCATGTACTGTTATATGTTTTTCTTTACTGTCTTCATAAAATAGTTTCTATTGGTAGATTAGAATATTGCTTGGTTATCTAGGTCAGTGTTGATGATTGAAAAAGCTTTTATGTTTCAGAGTGATTTGATAGGTTGACAGTAGAAAATATATTAGAAAAAGGCCATCAAGGAACCTTGGATCTCACCTCTCCCTCCTCAGAACCATGATCTCAGACCACGTGTCCTTGCTGCCACAAAAACATTGTTCTTGCTTCTTTATGCAATTGCTAGTGTTAGTTTCTCAATTGCAAAAGTTGATACTAGATGTGATTATATGATTAGATTCATTCTTGCTTGGTTTTCATAAGTTATTTCACATGATTTTCTTCCAAGGGATTTCTGTTCATCATGGTTGCTAGTTCCTAGGTCAAATTAGGTTAGAATGGCTAGATACTTGGTTTGCATGATCTTTGTTTGGTTATTTTCAAGAAGTAATGTGCAGAACACCTGAAAAAACTCCCTGCCTACCCTTCCTCCATTAGCACAACCTGCTCCATCCCTTAGCTCAGATTCTTTCCCTTCGTTTTCAACATTTCCTCACTTTGACCTAATTTCCATATTTTTGTGCAACATTGCTCTATTCACCCTTGAACAAATCCAGCCACCCTCATCACTTCTCGGCTCCAATTCCCAGGTCTTAGACCTCTTCACACCCTCATCCAACCTCCATCTCCACTTCTCCACCTTTCTTCCTCCTTCATTCCTCCAAACTCTCCTTTAGGAACATCATGTAGAACATCCTATAGAACCCTCACAGACTTCCTGTAGAACATCACAAGAGTGGTTTTCCGAGATCCGATCACTATGAAACTTTCTGGAAGGGTGTTAGGGACTCCTTAGGTCCTCTTCTCACATTCCCAACCTCCTGCAAGCACCCTCACCATTTCCTTCCATCAATCACCCTCTACACAGTCAAAGCAGTTAAGCACATGCATAATAATTTTACAAGATTACTCAAAAATACAAAAAGACATTCCTTTTCAGATTTCACGACAAGAGTAGCTTAGTCACATGCATTCTACATTTATAGAGGTCAATGGTATCCATTTCCACTGCTTTCATCTCTGTTCTTGCACCGGTTGGGTTAGTTTGTAAAACTAGGGTTTGCTAGGGTTTGCATTCCTTTTCCACTTTCAGCTTCTTTCTGCAAGTAGACTAGCTTCCTTTGAGTTATCTTTCATCCATCACCATTAAAAGCTTCTTCTAAGAGCTCATAGCATTTGGCTTAAGCTCCTATTGGACTTGTGCGAGCTGATCCAGTGACAACTGCGGCAAGAGCTAATACTTGTGCATATAGCACCGTCGCTTCCAAGTTTGTTACGAACTACCGGGTTGATAAAAGTAAAGAAGGGAGTCCCAGGAGTTGCAACATTATTGCTGCAATACTGGAGCCCACCACACGGTGAATTTTACTATGCCAAAAAGGGGAACTAACCTGATCGCAAGCCCTAATTAGATCTTCCTTCGTTTGGAGTGGTTAGTTCCAATGGGTTTTAAAGAGTCCCATAAACTGTTATAGGTGTTGAAAGATTGCTTCTTTGAAGGAAGACTACAATTAAATCAGCAAAAGGAACAACGAACCTATATGTATCAAATCCTATCTATGCTAATTCTAACTACATAAGCTAGCCCTAACTATTCTAATCTATCCTGCAGGAGCATAAAAAAAGAGATTAAACATCATATATAGATTCCAAGTCCAAATGAAGCAATCACTGGTTCACAGTTGAGCAAGGTTGTATTAAATATTAATTGCAATCAGATTACTCATACATGAATATAGATTCCTTTCCATACAAATAAAAATTGCAACTGATGTCTAATATAGTTTTAAATCAGGGATTGATCATAAGTTAACTATGATAAATAATTACATTCAAATAACCAAGGTTAATCATAAGTTGTATCGTTATCACTATGCACAAAACATAACACATTTATATTTATGCTAGCAACAACTCCCTGTTTCAAAACACATAAAAGTAGAGGAGAATAAATCTAAAACAAAAGGCCCTTTCTTAATCCAAATAGTCTCCTTTATTAGCACAATAAATCAAAAGTTGTTCTGCCCAAAAAAGTGTCCTCCTCTCATCTCCAGAGGTATTATTCTGCTAGAAATGACTCTCGGTCTTCCTCAACATTTTGCCTCCCCCTGTTCTTTTCAATATACAAATTAGAATATACA